>VYXF01010456.1:59028-335622 GCA_013397295.1 Polioptila caerulea
CCTCCCTCCCTCCCTCCCTTCTTTTCTTCCCCTTTCTTCCCTTTTCTCCCTGTCTGTTTTTTTCTATCTTTCTCTTTTTTCAGAGTTAAGTTTCTTTATGTTAAAAGTCTGCCATAGAAAGTTTTAGTTTTGAATAAAGAGTACTTTATTTTATTGGAAGATTTTGAACTCCTTCAACCCAGAATGAAGTTAATAAATTTTCAAAGCAGAGCTTGTGTAGTGTTCCATAAATAAAGCTCAGGGCAAGGGAATGTACTGCAAGTATTGAACAAATAGCTGCTTATTCATTTTAAAGTAACCATCTGCTTTAACAGGGCAAGATCTTGTAGAAAGAGGCCCTTGAACCTATCTTTAACAGCTGAGAGGGACTGAACATGTAAACACTGTGCAGAATTATGAATGAATTATGAATGATGAAATTGTTTCATGCAAAAGAGCTTTTCTTCATAACCTATATGTATTTATACATACTTACATATCTGTACATATTTATGTACATGTTTTAAATGTGAATCATCTGCCATGCAAAATGAAAGCCTCCTCTTCCCACTGCCTTGTTCAGTGCAGCTGAATCTGAGCGCTACAAGGGCTGCAGAGAAAAAGGTGAAGGCTTATGCCTCACCCTGAGAATGAGGCTCACTCTGAGGCTGCAGAAAGGATGTCTGGCACAGAAGCCCCCTGTGTGTGTTGTTCCTCACTGAAGCAGAAATATGAAAGAACTGGGGTCTCAAATACAGTAACTGAGCAGTTCTGAAAAGCACAGTGCAGTTGCTGCTGTTTCCTAGGGCAGAAAGGCAGTGCATTTCTCTTGTGTAGCCAGCACTGGAGAGTGATGGTGTACACCATTTTTATCTGTCTCCTTTGTGGCACACCAATCAACAATGTGCAACAGGAACAAGTCTCTGTTTCCTACTCTTCATCAAAAAAGTAGGAAATAACACTGATCATACTAAAAAAAGACATTAGGTACATATCATCCAGGATACTGCTTCTTACGGAGGTTTAGGGAAATAATTTTTTAAAAGGAATGAGAATGAACAGTCTTGAGTATGCTGTCTCACCAGTGGTTTAGGAATATCCTGAGGCAGGCTACATGTCAAGCCTGTTGAGTCTAATACTCACTGGTGGAAGCATAAATATGTCTGATGCTCTTTGGAATCTGTCATACCATCTGGCATTGTTTAGCTCCCAGCCTTCTTGAGGGAGCAAATTTCTCAATGCCCCATGTATTGTATGAGAAAGGGCATCCTTTTTTTGGTTTGAACTTCTTGCCTTGTTATACAGAACATAAAGCTGGCAGAAATGTGGTGTCCTGCTACCAGTGGTGACTGCAAGGGTGTTTAAGCACTAGGGAAATGTGGAATTTCAGTATGACACCTCACACCACAGCCCATAAAACACATTCCAGCACTGTCAATAAGACCCTTTACTGTGTATCACCCTCAGATGGCTCTTTTTGAAGTGGACAACTCTTAATCTTTGTCACCTCTACTCCATATATATACTTATATGTATAATTTATAGCTTACTTTCCTAAAGTGGGTTTATGTGCTCTAATTGTCAGTTCATCCATTATTTTCTTCTTGATAATGTTTAAATTGATCAAGCACTACCAAATCTGACCCAGGGGTAATGATATCATAAAAATTACACCTTTCATAACTGCTGGTGGTTGACTTTTGGTAGACTCATAAACTGAGTCTCCACTTTGACAAGCATTTTCATTTTAATCTGACAAGGTCATTGAAGGCATTCCTTCCCTCACAGCATTTGAACTAGCAGTGAACCAGACTGGGGAACCAAGTCAACTAAACCAAGTGGACAAAAAAACGGAGAAAAAAAAGCATTAGTGCTTACATGGGTACTTGCTAAAAGGGCTTCTCCTGCTTCCTCCTCTAGGGCCACCTGATGCTGTTCAGAAAGACTGCTGAAGGAGAGCCCCAGGAAAGGGCCTCAGCCCAAATTCAGCACTAGACTGCTGCATTTCACCTGACGAGTGGGCAGTCACTGGGGATGTCAGCCTGTGGCTTCAGCGGCAGAGCTCTGCTGCTTCATGTCAGAGACAGCAGCCGGGATACGGCGTGGGAGCGGGGAGCTTGGGAAATAGGCAGAGGAGAATATGGAGGCACAGAACACAAACCCATAGGAAGGGAGGCTTTGCTAGCTCTGCTGCTGTTGGAACAGCGTGTTGCCCATCTACTTAGGCTATTGTGCCACCAGAGCTGTATGGGGAAGGAAAACAGGCAAGATAATTATTGTTCGCTACACCATACTTATCTGTTTTCCGACTATTCTGTTGTTTATTGTAGTTTTTTACCAGTTTGTCTGATACTGTATTAAATATATTCCTCTGTACCTCCCAAGATCACCCTTGGACTTCTTTGAAATAAACATGATCCCATGTCAGCAAAGACATTTCCTGTCTCAGTTGGAACCAGATGCCTCTCAGTCGTTTTTATACTTAAGGAGGATTTAAGTGAATGTATTGAGAAGTGCTATTATTTTAAATATAATGCTCTTTAACAACTAGAATTTTGCAATAAATGCAGCAGAAGCAGATCCATAAAAATAAAAAAATATGTTTGTGTGACTAGGCAGGAAAATCAGTAAAATTTTGTATATTTCCTATGCATATGTGTAATTGCAAAACACATCACGATGCAGGGAACCTATCTGTATGTTGCTTATAAGAGGCATTGTAAAGGAGAAAGTTAATAAAATAGTTCAACTAAAGCTATGTGCAGCAGTAATGGTCTTAAAAACGCATTTTGAAGAGTCCTAAATGAACATTTACACATCATTCACCAAATAGTGGCTGTATTTTTTTATAAAGTAGTTTCATAAAAGTCATCTATCTGTGTTTTGCACTAGCTGAGTTTTGGATAGTTGTCTGATGATGATGATGATTTAGTTATTTTAACAGTCTGCTATTTTGTTAAGTAAAATATATTTAGGAGTGATAAAATATTTTCTTGACATTAAAATTAATCTTTTTTCACCAAAGGTATCTCTCATAAATTGTTTTCTACTAGCTTTGGATTGATATGTAAAATGAGAGGATGCTTGCACAATTCTTATTGAACTGCTCATTCTTTAGTACTTTGTCACTGCACATCAAGCTTTGATTATGTCTACATGGATAAGTCCATGCAACATTTTGGAAAAGCTGGATGATCTGTGTAGCTTTTCCTTGGATGAATTAAATTGCTGTCCCTGAAAATAGAGACAGCTCACCTGTCTCCCTGTGCAAAGTAAATTCCCTGTCTGCCACATTTTTGTCATGAGCAAAGTCATATTGATGTTAGTTGTTTACATAGCAGCTGATCTCAAGATGTCATATAGAAGTTGGAAAATTTCCTTTCAAAAAAATGGTGACAGCCATGTATTGATTTAATTGGAGTATATTTGGTCTCTGTAATTATCATGCAATGTGGGAACCTGGATCCATTAATGATCCAACAGTTCCCAGATTCCCTTGATAAGGAAGACTTTGTTAAAATATTTTATACCATATGGTCATATGATTTTTGAACGGGCCTAATTTCACTAGTGTAAATACAAGAAGGTTGAATTAGCAGAAATCCCATATGTATGCCAAGATGAATCAAGAACTAATAGAGGCAGCTCATCATAACCAACTCTCTGAAAGACTGCATAATTCATGCTAACTTCTAGCTTTCAGTAAATAACACAGAATCTGCATGGATTGAAGCTCCAAGGTAAACCAGGAAATGTCACATTTGAACTGTTTTGCTGATCCCTGTACCCTCTCAAGTCTGACTGTGACATGCTTTAGGAGATCAGAGAGTCTCTCAGGACAGGAACATAGCCATAATTAAAGATGTTAATTACCTCTGTCTGATCTGGATAAATCTTTATTCAGAGCGTGATGCAGAGACTTAATTTTTAGCCATCATGAGAATGACTGCAGCAAATGGCAGCCAGTGAGGCTGAGGAGGTGCACGACTGGTCATGCTGATGTGCTTGCAGGTCCTGGTGGGAAGCAATGCTGTCCAAGGATTCCTTTGTACCAGAGATTATGAGGCACAGGGCTGAAGGAACGACACGAGTGAACAAAGCAAAACTCAACGAAAACAAAGCAAACACCACCACAGTGTTTTAATTTCCAAAACTAGCAAATAACAAAATTAAAAGAAATCTTGCTTAAGAGGAGTTAAAAGAGGCTGATAAAAGGTATATATGTGCAGATGTATCCAGTTTTGTTGAAAAATATCATGCTGAAAAAGAGGAAATGCACATCGAACCTTAAACAATATTATGCCAAAACAGTGAAGAAAAAATAAGATCCAATAAAATTCAAACCATTGTGAGTAGCAAGTGACTGAAAAGGTAAAAAGGCTATTCAGATAACTATACATCATTCCAGGGACTACATATTCTCATGCAGAGAATGAGTCATTCATCATTCAAAGATTGAATTATATCCTTCCTTCCTGAATAAGGAACTATGGAAAAATGTAAAATAGGGCAAATTAAAAATCAAAATGCAGTCAGATAAAAAGTATTTTGGGTAAAGGCTTTCCTGAGAACTAATAAATAAATGCAATTTAATAGATAAATCCTTTGGATACAAATCATGTACATGAAGCTCTTGGCTGCAAGGCTAATAGATGGCCAAAGTGTAAATGATGTGCTTATAGACCACTTTCCTGGAGAAGACCAAACAAACAAGTGAATGAATGAATGAACTCTTGACATTTGTGTTTGCCGGGGAGGAGCTGAAAAAGTTTGTTTCATGCAAAGAAAAGCATCTTCATCAGAGACAGTTCAAAAATCTGTCATAAGTCATAAATCAGTTCAGAACAGAGGATGTTGCTTTCTATAGACTCCTACAGTACTCTTTTGGAGAGGCACCATGACATGCTAGGGATGTTTACTTTTTTTTTAAAAAATGAAAATATGTAATTGTGTGAAAGGTAACTGACTGAGAAAGATATCCGAGTGTTTTTATACTAATCTATGTTGACTTAGTGAAATCAGATGACTATTTTGACCTTTGCAGAGCAAGGAATTCCAGCTGGAAGGGCTGGCAGCAAAGGGCTGGGAAAGATTGAAAGTAGAGTGTTTGATTGGTGTATAACAAAGGTAGAAAACATTTGACAGTTACACAGCATATTAGGCATTGAAAAAAAAATGATAATGGGTTTAGGTGAAGGAAAAGAGAAGGATGCAGTTAGTTAGAAAGGTTTAAAATAAGATATCTATGCCTTAAAGACAGCTTGCTCCAGATTTTTAAATCTATTAAATCCTGTCTCTGAAAGTCTAATAAATGATGGTTCTTACCCATGGATCCACTCACTCTCCTCTCTGACTGTTTAATTCTTGTATTCATGCCTTCTTAGAGAATGTAAACATGCTAAGTATTAGTCTATATATTAAGATCTTAATATTTAAAGTACAACTATGGTGAATATAGATATATGAATTTTATAGATGATAAGTAACCTTAAACTGGGATAGAGGGGTGGGATGAGGATGTGTATTTGCAGTTTAACTAGAAAAGTTAAAAAATACTCATAACCTCAGCTCCAGTGTGTGGAGTTACTCTTTTCAGCAGCAGGATGAAGAAATGTGTTTCTTAAAAGCTTTTCAGAGCATACTAGCTCTGAGCTAACTTATAGATTAGGGAACCTCACAGCCTAACTAAAGAAATAAAGGAAGATTCAGATCGGATCATTGTTTCATCTATTAATGATTATTTTCTACTACTGTAAGATCACATTTTAATTTTTAACTGGATAGAGTGAGGTTAGATTTTTCTCCTTGAGCTGATTGCATGTCTTTATCTGAGCTTGTCATTGGTGACTCTCCCCATCCTGAGTCATTGCAGAGATCTGAGCCCTCTAGGGCATGCTACTTATTTCAACCTAAACTAGATATTTTCATTAGAGGAATTGTGCTGTAGTGTTTATGTCTCTGTTGACTCTAGAGGATCCTAAAGTAACTAGCTCATATCCAGCTTTCTATGTTGCAGATATCCAGGGTTGCCTGAAAGTATAAATATCTCATACACACAAAATTTTCCAGGTGTCCCAGTCTTGGAAATTGAATATGAAGGAGAACTTGAAACTCAAAACAGGTTTTCACCTCGAGTGTGTGGAAGAGTCTTTTGAACTGGGAAAAAAATATACTGAGAAATAGGCTGAGCCTGGCTGGACATCAGGTGCCCACCAAAACCACTGTATAACTTCCCTCCTCAGCTGAATAGGGGGAGAGAAAATGTAGCAAAAGATTTATGGCTGAGGATAGAGGGTGAGATCACTCAGCAATTAATGTTGCAAGCAAATCAGACTCAATTTGGGGAAAAAAAAATCTCAATTTATTGCCAATCAAATTGGAGTATGATAACAAGAAAGAAGCACTAATCTTAAAAACACCTATTCCCCAGCCCTCCCTTCATCCAATTCTTAGCTTTACTTCCAATTTCTCTACCTCCTACCCCCAAGTGTCGCACGGGTAACAGGAATGGGGGCTGTAGTTACAACAAGTATCCCCCCTGCTACTAAAACCTGGCCATGCAAACCCAGTACATCTACCTCCATTAGAAAGGCTGTGGGAGGAAATTTCTTTTTGCAAGCAACAAAAGGAAAATTATTTTTAATTTTCAGAATTGCATCCTATTTTCACACTATCACTGACAATATTTGCATTCAGGAAGCTCAGACCAGGATTCAGATGTCTTGAGTTCAAGCACAGCAGCCTGTGGTTATTTTCTGACTGTGTGTCTGCAGGGGCTCTTCACATTTTCTGTGAAAATATTACTGAAGTACTGTCCACTGTGGATACATGAGTCCATCTCACCTTTCACCTCACATTTCTACTCACTTTCTTATCCAGGGGAGGTATTGTTATGTCAATAAAAATGAGATATATTTTGACCATACTGTGTTATTCTCACCCCCAAAAGTAGATTAATGCTGCTAAAGTTTTAAACTGGAGTTGGTGCAAACACAGAGGCCTCTTTAGTTAAAATGGAATCTGAAAAGGAAGAGTCAGTCATTCTCACTGCATCTATGGTGTGCTGATAATTGGTTTGCTTGAAGTATAAGTAATTTTTTTACTGTTATCCTCATTATTTACACACTGATTTGTAGCTGTTCTCAGGTCAGGCCTTTTATGGGGCCATGGCAAATTCCACACCTTACCATTCACCTAGATATTTCTCATGCTCTTTGTACCAACACTTCTTATTTTATAACATATGGCACAACTGCCTTATCTATAAGTCCAGTCTAATATTTAGCCATCAAGGTCTGTTCCTAGAGGACAGAAATAGTTGCATGGATCCAGTATGGATAATGGGATTTTTTAACAGGATGCCCAAATCACCAATCTGTAGAACCTAAAACCACATTTTTGGCATATCTTTGGAGATTGCATTGTATTTAGAACTTCTCAGTTCCTCGCTCTAAGGTTTTAGAGCAGCTGATATCACTGGGCAATCAACGAAGGGGCCTCCTGTAACTATTGCTTTATTGAAAATAAAGAAAATGCTGCTAACAGTAAGTTAGTGAAACGCGTATTTTTTTTATTTACTTCATCCTTAGAAAGTTTTAACATTGGATGATGAAGATAAAATTTGTACTACGCATTGATATGGGGTACACCACTGCTTCCTTCACATTTCAAGTCAGTTCAGTGTCACAGGCTCTCCCATATGCTGGCTGTAAACCAGTGATAACTCATAGGAACAGAAAACAAAAACAAAACTCCCACCCTCAAATAAGAAAGTGAGCAAAGAAATTATTTTCTCTCATCTTATGTTTGGAAATTTTTTATTTATCGTTAAATTCTGTAAGTTTTAAGTATACTGTGCTTTGCATGTAACCACTGTAGAGGATATAACCACTGAAAAGCATTTGCTGATTTGTGCTGAACTACAAAATGTTTTATGCTATTTTATTGAAATCGAGTAAAAAAAATTAAGAACCTCATATAGCAAACAATCCATGTGTGAAAGCTAATAAAAAGCTTTAATGCTTGGACTATCAGCTTCCATGGTATCACACACACTTCTAACGTACAGAAGCCAGAACTGGAGTTTTAACTTAAGCATTAACTCAAATGGCTATTAATCTCTTGGGTGCCATTTGGAAAGCAAGCTGGGATGTGGAAGACAAGAACACAACTGCAAGTATTGCATATTTACAGGGCAAAACACTACTTTACTTATTAGACCTCTTTGACCTTGGACAAAAAGAGGTGAAAAAATATTGAAATAAAAGAGATGCAGCATGATTTGCAAGAGTTAAATGAACAAGAAAGACCAAAGCAAAAAAACCTGCAAACAAACACAGCTCCACAAAAAAACCCCAAATCTCAGAAAATAATCCCCAACCAATTATTTTTGGACTAAAAATGATTAGTTAAATTGCCATTTGTTTCTACAGTTCCAAAGGCAGAAATAGTTGTGGTGAGTCCTAGGTGTACAAAGGATATGCCTATTTTCTGAACCATGGGTCAGAAAAATTACTTGGATTCATTTTCTTTTTCCATTAAGCCACAGGATATTTTCATACATCTTGCCGTGTGATTCTGGATTTCAGAAATAATTTGCACAAAGGAAATGTTGGTGTTTTTTAGCTTTGTGAAAATAGAGGACAATATAGAATCATGTGTCATCCAAGATATTTTGGAGTTAAATATCTTTCAACAGATGCATGGCAAGGCAATACCATTTTGTGTCTGGAAACACACTGGAGTTATAGCAGAGTTTTTGTAGCTGTTTTCCAGTGGTTGTCAGAGTCTCTGGTTTGTTCTTCAGCAATATAGCTGCAGACTTACATGATCAATGTTCATGTCTTTTTCCTGTCCTCACCTCTTTTTGGCAGGTGTCCAAAGTGATTTGTGACAGCAAAGACACTTTCCCTTCTCCCTTCTCTCCCTCAAAATTATCTGAAAATTTAATCTACAAAATTTATCTTATGTTACATAGAAAAAAAAAAAAAAGAACTATAAGGTCATATCAGCTAAAATTGTAGCTTGCAGAGATCAGCTTAAGATTTTGGACCTGTGAAGCAGGTACACATCTACTGACTTATCTGGAGAAGCTGCAGCCCATTAATCTATCTGTTCCAGGTGCTGACAGTTAACTCGTCTAGATCTTCTGCAAATCAGTGTTTGTTGGTTTCTTTCTTTTAAAATACTCTGAAACTGGGGTGCAACACCCTTCCTGTTACAAAATGGACACACTTTTTCTTCAGGCTTTTTTTTTTTTTTACTGTTAGAAGTTTCATTTCCCAGCCCCAAACTCATTTAACCTGGTGTCACAGACGTTTGACTGAGAGAGTCCAGTCTTTTTTAACCTCTAAATGAGAAAGAAGTTAAGCTGGATGAAACAGAGCTTTTCCTCCACTGACATGCCAAGGGCTGAGCAACTGAACTACAGTAAGCTCCCAGGTTTAAATGCCAAAGTTTAAATAGCATCAAGTCGCAGAGAATTACTTTGTAAAGACATTAGCACCTTTTAGGTAAACCCAAGTAATGCAGTTATTTAAAAAAACAACAAGTCACACAGTAACTTTTTTCAGGAGGCTTTCTTAATTCACCCTAAATATAATTCTAGATCTAAAACCAAACACTATCTGAAAAATTTCAGTAAAGTCTCAGTAAAAATTTTGGCACTTAAATTTCATATCAAGCAGTGCTGTTGCCAGGAAATGTTATCTTTCCATCAAATTGACGAGTTCTGGGTGAAATCTGTACATTCCTGGGATGTGACTGAAAATGTTGAACTTCCAATTTTTCATTGAAAAATAAAAACTGCCCCAGCAGTCACTCTGTCATCTCCTGATGAGTTGGATAAATACCATTACAACACTGGCTTTACATAAGGGGAAAATGACACCTCCCAGCCTGTCTAGATCTTGTGTTTATAACACAGCCCCCATTTTGTCTCCGTTTCAGATGGAAGTATTTGCACAGCTGAACAGAGGAGCTGGAGCTCAGGCAATGACCCCTGATCCTCCTGTTACCCCAAGACAATCCTGCTGTACCTCGTGGAGAAAGCAGATTGTGCCTCTCCTGCTAAGGGTTAGAAGGTGGTCCCGTTGCCTCCTCATGTCACAGAGCTGACCTGTTGAAATTGCATGGAACCTGAATGAGACACAACCAGACACAACTATGGCAGAAGAAGGCAGCTGTGGAGAGAGAGGTGGTGGTGTGAGAAGAGCCCACAAATGGTCCTTGGGCCACCTCTCTGAGTCAGAGAGGGCACCATGTCTCTCTAGGTCATCCTGAGTCATCAAAGGATGTTTCCATTCTCATGAGGAGGAGAGCTCTCCCCTGGTAACACAGTTTTTGTAGCTAAGTAGTTTTTAGTCCTTGTAAAACAATGGGCTTGTGATAGGTATGGGGAAAAATAGCATAGTCTACCCTCTTCCCATTTCAACCTAGGGACTATTTTTTTCCATGTATTTAACACTGAATGGTAAAGGATAAGATTGTTAGAAGTAGCCAATGGAAAAAGAAGTCAGGGGCAAAAACTTCTAGTGGAAAAAAAACAGCGATGATGTTTCATGTCAAAGACATTAAACCATAACACACACACAAAAAAAGTAGCAAAACACTACAAGCATTGTTCCTACAAGAGCAGAAAAATTAAGTGGTGCAGCTATTCAGCTACAGCCAGTGTTTTTTATTGGAACATGTGGTTTGTATAATGTCTACACAAAAATAACATCACAGAATTATAATCATTATGTAAAACATGTAGACATGGTTCAGGAAGGTTAAATATTCTGAGTGGAAATCAAATCCTTTCAGATACCAGGGGAAAAAGCGATTTTGCACAGTCCTTCCTGAAACTTGTGATACAGTGATTGTAATTTGTTCACCACGTGCAGTTTTGCATACAGAATAAGTATATTAAAGGAATTTTGCACCCCTTGATTTTAAGCAGAAATCGAAATGGAATTAATGAAAAGTCAGATTCTATGACAATATTCTGATATATTACACCTATATACATTTAGGGAGAATTATATAATTGAAATTAAGTGATCTAAAGAAAAAAAGAACGGTTGGAGTTCTACTGCATTAGAAAGCAAATTCTCAGAAGGAGTCAATGTGGTTTTTTTGAAACCAAACAGCACAAAGTCAAAAGCAGAGGACATAAAGAATGAGCAATCAAGTAGGCTTTGCAGGAGTATCTGAAAAACACCTATGAATACCATATTATGAGCAATTCAGTCAGCAGATCAGAAAGCAAACTTTAACAAAACATATACAACTGTCAGAATACATGGCGACAGAGAGGGAACAGATCTGTTGATCATCCTTTCCAACTCAGCTGAAATTTGAAGTCACAACCACTGCCTACTCTTTATGAAGACTGAAAAATTGTGCGGAAATACTGAAGGTGAGAATGTAAAACAATACGTTGGTATTAGAAGGGACTAAAAAAAATGTTCTCAGGACACTTCTGATTTGATGGATATGACCAAACTCAGTGGGAAGAACATACACTAGAAAAAAGGCTCAGTCTCTGGCAGTAAAACATGAAGACCTGACCTTGTCAAAGGAGTATTCTTGTTATGAGCTCAACAGAAGATGAATTCCATGCCCCAGCACTTTGGAGTTATCTCATTAAAATACAGTGTATTGATTCAAAAGTTTTAAAATACTGTTTTTATGCCATGCTCACTGCCCAGGTAGCATTAATAATTAATAATTAACTAATGGTAGCGTTAATGTTCCCAGGACAGTTACAAAATACTTTCACTGCAGCATTTACTAGAGTACTCACAGAATGCCAAATGGAGACAGTATCAGATCTTTCAGTCCCCTGGTCTTTATGTAGTCTTAGAAGGATGTAAATGAAATTCATTTTCTCTCCCTTCTGCACTCCTGTGAGAAGCTTGGCAGGCTATGGATTGTGGAAGTACAATAATGATTATCTAAAGTTAATATGATGTATGAAAAAAATATGGAACAACATACTTTGCTACACCTGGAGGTACCTGAAATGAGAGCTTGTGCTATTTACAGGAAAACTGAGAAATCCTATTTTTAAAAAAAGGAAAACAAATCCTACTTTTAGGTATGCACTGAAGTATTGATTCGGTTCAGTACTGTCACACACTGAAGCCTTTTTCTTAACACAGGCAAAGTAAAGCACAAGCTTAAAGTTAGATTTAGCAAAGTCACTAAATGGAAACCTGAATACTCAACCCAAACTGTGCAGCAGGGACAAACCCATTGTAAATCAGCCTAATGCATTAGGCACCATAGCACATCATCACAAATGATCAAGGGTTGATGTATGATCTGCTGAGAAAATGATGGTTCTGTGTCTTGTACCCACCACTCTTTTGGGATTGTCAGTATTTCCCTCTCTGGATCTTCCCTATGCATCTCCCTTTATAAAAAACTCCCACAAGCAAATGAGAAGGGACGAAGAAAAAGAATTACATCAGGCAATCAAAATAGCACAGCCACTACGAAGAAAAAGCCCTGAGCTACAGTGCTGTTTCATGAGGCAAAGTAAAAATTACCCAGGAAATTTAGTAACAGCAACAACCTTGTGCTCCCTTGTTCATCCTTGTTCATTCACACTCTGTTCTTAAGTACCCTTCTGCAGAAAAATATACAACACACTTTCTTTTTTAAATGTTCCCTTTTAGGCAGACTGTCCATTCTTAACACACTTTCAGAATATTTTGGGGGTTAAACTTTGTATATGTAGCCCTTACATTCTCCAGTTCTAGGCCATGTAGAAAAATTCTTCTGTTCCTCTCTCATTGGACGTATTAGCTTCACTTTAATATGATTAGTCTGAAGAGACACTTGCAGTATTGCTGGCTGGCAGAGTGGAAAATACCTTTTATGGCCTAATGCACCAGTGTGTGTATAACCCTTTACCCTTATGCTTCTTGTTTGTTTCTTTTTATAGTTATTTGTGCGATTATATAATTAGCTGACCTAGTTTATTATGTTTATTCCATCATTTTCTTCAGGATCAGAACAAGATCATAAATAAAAGGGGAAGAAAAGAAGCATTTATTTAATGCTTTTATTTAATTTAATTAATGCTTTAATTAAAATCAAATTTTTCCCTGTGATAGATTTTTGTAAAGAGGGTGTTGTAGGAGAAAAGAAATTATGACTTGAGACTTAAGCTTGAAATATTTTTCATCTGTTGGAGAACGGATATTTCCCCTCTTTCTTGGAAATTTTGACTTAAAAGGGAGAAAGTAATATTTTAGTCCCACATTATTTGAGGCTCTAAGGAAAGGTGGAAGCTCTTAAAAATTCACATGACTGAGGCTCTAATGTAGCAGTTAATGAAAAGCTAGAGAGAATGCCACTGTTTACTAACAGTCATTTAGCTGGATCCATTTATACTTTACAGCAAAAATAATTGTGATGGAAATTATACCATACATCTGAATATTTTTCCTTGTCAGCCAATACCCTGTTATTATGATTATTTGTTATTTTTGCCACTATCTATTTCACGTGTGTCTCCTCAGCATGCAGTACTAGTTTGATCTGTAGGAACTACCACACCATAAATGCCAACCATAAAGAAGAACTTTTAAAATGGACAATTAGGAAGCAATCTGTCCTTGAGGAAATTAGCTCCCTAATTCTCTATTAGGGGCAGATGCTATCAGCTGATCTAGAAATGTTTTTATTCCTTCAGTCTAAGCAAATAATTTTCCCATTCTGTGAGCTTCCACTGTGTTTGAAGCCAACATTATAAAATATAGCTGTTTTGGAAGCAGAAGGCCTGTAAAATGTAATGTGAAATGTGAAATTAGAATTTTGCTGTATTTTTTTGTGTAACATTTTGCAAAATTATATGAGTGCATCCTCTGTAAGATATTTTATACCACTGAATTTTCTTCCCACAGAAAAGAAATCACATTTCACACTCTGCAACTTTCTAGAATAATTGTTATGTAAGTGAATTGTGAACTCTTACTAAAATTCTTCAGAAAATTTGTCTACAAGTCTTTTAAAAAAGCACTTAAAGGACTGGAAATACTTCTGCATGAAGTGCTAAATATTCACTTCAATAAGCTCTGCTGTGCAGAAAAAGTTCAGTTGCCACTTTTCTCAAAGGAAATGGCTTCTTCTAACATTAACTCAAAGCATGGGGGAAAAGTCATTCCCTCTTCCTCTCCAGATAAATTAACCAGGGTCTGGCTGGAGATCTAACCCTACAGTGCTTTCCTTGATAAAGTGCATGCATTTATCAGGTTTTATCCATCATAATTCTGTTATGGACCTAAAACTGCTGGATGTAGCGAGGCAAGTTTCTTGTCCAAACATCTGTAGCCTGAAAAAGCAAATGAAATTAATTTTGGACCTACAAGGAACAAATGAACTTGTTTGAAAAAACAGAGTGCAGGGCAGAGGTTTCTGTGACTTCCTTGTCTGCTGGCAGTACTAACCCAAGCTGCTCCTTATGTGAATACCAGCACTTTAAATCTGGGGCCTCCTCCATTGCTGGAGAGAAACCGCAGTTAAAGCAAAAGCAAATGCAACATCCTAAAAATAACTTAAGGCCCAACCTCTGTCCCAAGCAGAAAATAAAATCAGAACCATCTTTGTCACATGTTTTATACATTATGATATAATGTATAACTTTAAAACCTTTGTTTTAAAAAGACTAAATTATTGTATGAGATAAAGGTTACTTGGGTTTAAATTTTCATGAGGAACTTCAAGGGAGATATTCTCAGGACCTCACATATTTACTTGGAGACATCACATGTTAGAAACACGGATGGAGCTATAAAGCAACTTAAGGGAGAACCTTCAGAAATGCACAGAAAAGCACAGAAAGCCTGGAATACACTGCTAGCCCCTGTTGGCAGTATAACACTGCTGCAGAGCTACTGTGACTGCTGTGTCAGCTTGTGCTGCTCCACCTCTACAAATTGTTTGAAACCTTGTATATAATTAAGCTGTATTTTCATTTTAGCACCCTACTGTCATGCACCAACCTATTATGCTTTAGGTTTGCAATAAAATATACAAACCTATTATGCATAGTAAGAAGGAGAAAGCAGGAATATAATATTAATGCCTTTCTCTCCCTTTGCTACTTATTTGCTATTGTCTTCTGACAGGCATTTGTCTTGCTGTGTAAAGTATTTACTGTCTATGGGTATTAAATTCATAGAAGACTGATGAATAAATAATATTATTACATAGACTTCACTTCCATTTGACATCAGTTTGTAAGTTTATTCACTGTAAATATAAAGTTTCAATGTAGTTTAAGAGGTATACCAGTGATGATATAACAAATAATACCATTTCCATTACCCATATGCAAACAATAAGTTGTTGCATTCAAGATGCATTCCTTAAGCTTATCTTACCTATCATATGCCAGTGTCCTACCACAAGCCACTGATTAATGTAGGAGCTTTCAGATTTTGAACATGGTAAATTTTTTATCACTTCTTACTTCTTTCAGAAGGGGGTGTATATCAAAAAAAGACAAGGGAAATATCAACGAAATTTTTTACTAAATTCAGGATTGATTTTGTCCTGCCAATGTTCAGCACTTATTCCCTGACCTCTTTTGAAAGTGTCTATTGTAACTCGTTGTAATCCTTGGAGAGTGCAACAGTTCAACTCTGCTTTAGGAATGAAGACCAAGATCTTGTTGGAGACACCAACATCTGTTCCTGCTGTGAAGGTAACATCTTTCAGCAATTGCAAGCATTTAGCAGCTGTTCTAATTCATCCTTCAGTTGCAGTGGCTTCTCCATGCCCTCCTAACCTTAGGAAAAAGGGAAATGGTTTTGTTTTTTCTAATGTTTTGCAGTCTCTGAGGAACACGCAAACCACATCTGATAAATAATCCCAATGAAACCAATGGCTTTAAATTCCATGGCTGTAAGTCATGATGTACCTGTAAGTCTTCCTGTGACTCAAACCAAACTCAGGAATGAACTACTCTGGTAATACACTTCAAACAAACTGAATCTTTCCTGCTATAAACCAAAGGTGTACTAGACTTCAGGCATCTTGTATCTAATCTGATGCTGCTGAGAAATAAAATCTTCAATTTTTCTCAAACAAAATAGTTCTATTTATACCCATTTCAAAGATTGATTTTGTGTTAGGTTTTTTGATTTTTTTTTTCCTGCAGATTGTTCCCACTGGCTATTGAAATTTGGACAAAAGGAAATGCAGAGGTCTTCTCCATCTGTTTTCACTTTATGTTTAACCATGGCTACAACAAGGCTAGAATGTAATTTTGTTAATAGCAATGTAATTCATCAGATATTCCTATGTAAAAAAGTGTCACTGAAAAAAATCAAATTTCAAATAATCTTTCAAAGTTCTCCCATCTGCACTAGTTAACTGAACAATTTTACTGTCTCAGATTCAGCTGCCTGATCACTCTAGCAGGTCTCTAGTTATCAGTTTTAAATTTTAGAGCGTTTATCAAAGGGTGACTTCTGGAGCAACTACTTTAATATTTCCCAATAAAAATGGAAGCCTAATAATGTAAAATGCTAAAATAAGTAAGCCTTTCATTGAGCCCCTTAAATTGTGAGTGTACTGGCAGATGATATTCCATATTATCATGTTGATGTTAACAAGACTTGTTTAGGAAAGTGAATTAAAGAAGTCAAAAGGAATTGAGAATATGCACCTAAGGAGCTGGAAGTTCTTCTAATTGCACGAAATTGTCTTTTTCATAAGGTACTGTTATTGACAGATTTGCCAGTCATTCCCTTAGCTGTATGTTGGAAAGAAACCCTCTGCAAACCTAAGGCAAATCTGCATTGATCCCAGACACCTGTAAGGTAGGCTGGGTGCAAGGGGAGATGAAGGGAGAGTGGATGGAGCATGGTGGGCAGAACTTTGCTGCAAAAGCAGTGTAGCAGTGCAACTGCTAAGCTCAGAGCAAGTTTTCAGGGATGAAATGGTCTCTCCTGTAAATTCAGTGTACATGTCTAATGTATAAACAGCAGGTTTTTACTCTACAGAAATCTTTGAAGTTTTCCCTAGAGCTGCTAACAATGGTAAACAGCAAATCCCTTTATTGGTTGTTTACTTGCTCTCAGCATCATCATATATACTTTCCCTGGTAAATATTAGAAGACATGCTGGTATCAGACCCTGTGGAAGCTTTTTACACTAGGATTTCTAAATACTGAAATATTTTAGTTCTACCAGTCTGGATTTTCCCCCCTCCTTCCTGTAGTTATTGCCCCACATTTCCTCAGAAGGATTTTTCTGCATTACAGACCTTGTAAGCTTATAGGAATGAGCAAATGCCAAACATAAAATTCAGTGATTGGTTAACTAGGGTCCTGAAATTCCTGGAAAGTAAGTAGGTAAAAGAAGGTTGTGTTTCAGATGAATGGCATGGCATCTCCCAAAAAGTGGAATGATTGATTGAAATATGCCATCTCTACACTGGACATGTCCATGAAACAAATGATAAAATAAGGCTGTGAGTTATAGAAGGGGGAGTCCTGACAGCCACTGAATTAGAGATAGAATCTTAATCCCACCTGAACAAATGAAAAATAAAATTTAGCTTTACCCCTCTTTCTCAGTCTTTGCTTCATTTCCTTTTGTTTTATTTATAGAAAGATACACCTGCTTGAAATCTTCCCTTAAAATCAAACAAATTACTTGATTCAGAAGCTTTTTAAAATTTTTTCTGCTGCTGAGAAAAATTCAACTTAAACCATTCTCACTTGCGCATTTAGTTAGATTCTTTAGTCTTTCTTTAATTGTTCTGGGATTTCATATGGCCAAAGTCTTTAATGCACTGGGGTTAAATAGCAGATTTTTCTGCTTCAGCCTGAGCCTTGGGCTCCCAATACATTGTGCAGAAAATATAAATTAAAAATATATCCAGGTGGGTTCTTTTATAACTCTAACCAGTAGAAAATACAACTTCATTTTACCTTCTTGAAACAAATGATTGTTTAAAATCAGCAATGTCTATACCAAGGAACAAGTGAAATCTGAGTTTAAAATTATCTGTACACTTATTTAAGTTACTTACATGGTTGGGTAAGCTCCTTCTGTCCCAGGCTCTAAAGTGTGGAATTTGATTTTTAGTTTCTTTCCTCTCCATGGCATTGTTGATGTTTCCCTCCAACGACTGGATATCATCAAGAAAGTATATGATAAATTGAGCTTTTCTGGAGTTGTGACCTCTGGATCAGTCTGGGAGGTGAAGCACTCTTGAGAGCTATCAAACATGCCCAAGGAGAGACATAACCTGGGCATCTCAAATTAATGGTTCCTGCATGATCATCTTAAACTGCATTTTTTAAGTGACAGCTGCATCTGCCCAACAGATGTATCAATTACCTACCAAAGAAAAAAGTCTGTATTTTCTAGAAGTTTCAGAACTTTTATCCCATCTTTATGACTAGGATATTGACTCATTAAGTTTTCTAAGAAAAATCAATTTGATGTGTAATACTTTCCACATATTGCATTCCAGTATTTTTAGAGGAAAGCTTCATGAGTCTCTGATGCATTATTTGGCTGTCTTACATCTTATTAATATTATTACTACAGCAGTTTTAGCAGCAAGAGTTCATAGAAAATTCCCTATCAACTACTTTTAAAACATAAGAAAAACAAACTAATGGACTAAAATCTTTCAGATCTGGGACACTGGATCAAAGGCAGAATGCAAGAAACTGCTATTCCCCAGAGGGGCAGCCAAGGACTAGGAAAGTTAGAGGCATGTAAAAAAGTATGACTATTTAATTCTACACCTGAACTCCCTTAAAAACTCACATCTCAACATTGGAGGGAAAAAATAATTTATTAGATGTATTCTTAAAGCTATTCTAAACACTTGCTGCAGTGTTTGATCTAACTCTAAATGCAATCATCTTGCAGCGATGGCCCTTGCACAGTTTTTACATTTCCCTCAGCTCTTCCAGATCCCTTGTTTGCCCTCAGGTCTGAACTTGGCCGGCTGCTCAGGGACTATGAGTGCAGGGGGAAGTTATGCCAGCATGTAGTCAGGTTCCAGCTACACCCTGTTCTGTGTTAATCTTAAGTGGTGTTTTACAACTCGACTGGTTTGACTCAAGGGATTAACCTGCATGCAGATAACTTGAGCTAATTCTGCAGGGAAGATGTGTGTTAAACAGACTTTCTGAAATGAGCTGTGCCACTCTTTAGTAAGAACAAAAAGGCTGGTGGAGGTGAGCTAAAGCAGCCACAGCTACCTCTGCACCTGCAAAGATTGTGGGCAGTTCAGTAGGCACAGCACTGCTAGAATTTCGTTTTGAAGTCACCCATCACATAAACTACCTCCCAAAAATGTGGTGACATGTTTTGCAGGAATCTCATCAACAGACATGCAGTCAATACAAATGCAGTCAACCAAAAGGTTAGAATTGACCCTGGGTAGAAATAAATTGTGTGTGGATATCCAGGGATGCAGGTATGTGAACAAATACGCAGATATAAACTTAGCTATTGCACAGTGTATTTATTTTCTCCATAGCTCTCTTCAGCTGAAGAATTTAGTTTTCTGCCCTGTAAAGACTCAATGTGCAGGCCTTTTGCTTCATTGGGGTAATTAGCCCTGGTGATTCTACTGGGTTTTAAAGAAGCAAATGGAAATTAGTAGGGAGGAGAGTTTTTTGGGAAGGGTGCCATGCTGGCTGAGGTGTGGTAAAAGGGATTTTTGCATAGGGAGAATCATCATCTGATTAATCCCTTCCCTTTCAGGAGATATACCCAACACTGTGAGATGCTTATCACATCCAGGCTCTGCTGCTTGTTGCTGCACCTACTTCCCTTGGCAGCCTGTTGTATTCTCAAATAAATCTGTGCATAGAAAGGCCCTTCCTGATCTTCAGTATCCAATAGGCGTGGACAAACAAGCTCAGTCAAGCAAGAACTGCCCACGAGCCTTGGTCATCTTTAGATCGCAGGGCAAAATCTTTTGGGTTTATAAAAGAATTAGGGATCTCTCACCTTCATTTACATTCCCCACTCTTTGTGCTGGTCCTGTTGCTGTGAGCAGATGAATGGGCTGCCAATGGTTCATGGCATGTACAACATTTTTCATAGGGTGGGAATATGTTCCTGATATGAAGATGTCTGAATGAGACACTCAGTTCTTTGGTTCTGCCTCTGCTGACTTTTCTAAAACTGTGTTGATGGGAGTAATGAGAACTGTGATCTGACAGTACATAGGATGGCAGTAAGACAAACTATTCCCATGGAAACAACTTCCAACAAGGCCAAGAGAACCCCTAATATTAAATAATTGCATTGCACAGCATCTCTCTTTCTAGGACTGATTTATTACACATATAAAAATATTATGATCTTTCCTCCCATTATTTCAAAGCAAAAGGCTTAAAGGGCTAATAAAATCAGTATTTAGCACACTTTTTATTTTGTAGTTCAAAACTTTAAGCTTGGCATAAAAACATTACCTCTAGGGAGTGAAAATAGCCTTACCCAGCAGCTTCAAATACAATTATATGAATCATTCTTTCTTTCATTCCTTGCAAAATACTAAACTGAGGTAAAACTTCTTTTGGCTGATAGACAAAAGGAAATTACAGCTGTCTGGAGTTCAAAAGAGTTGCAATAAAACTTGAGTTATGACAAAAATATACTGTTTGTTATTAAGTTCTCAGTTCACAAATTAAACAACTTTCTTTGCATGTTTGATACTGCTTATTTTTCCTAGACACACATATTTCTGCAACATAAGGTACATTTCCCTATCTCTGCATACAGAAGTGTTTTATTCTCATCAACTTATACGCTTACATTGTGGCTTTTTGTGAGACTGTACCAGTGTAAAGTAGATGAGAACTGGGTCCATTGAAATTATTTGCTAGGGCAGTGGACAACATTAAATACAACTATTCACGTGTGCATATGTAGTCACAATATTTGTTAATAATTTGCTGACTGTATTGTGGGAAAAAGTCACTCCATAAGCAGAATATACTTTATTGACTACCCTGGGTAAAAGGTAGATGAAGAATATTTAAGCAACTGTGTACAAAGAATGAAGCAAAGATTTGCTGATGGTACTGCAATATTTGTTTTTAATTGAACAAGTGCACTAGGGTTTCACTTCTGAATAGGATCTCAGGATTAACAGGTTGTTGTTCACTTTTCATGTACAGATATATTTGCAATTGTGTTCACTCCAAAAATTTCCTTCATGTTTTAAATTATTCATTACAGCCTATAAAACAAGTAGATTAAGGGGACCTAATTCCTTGTACTTTGAATTTAGTTCTTCATCATTTTTTCAGTAGTTTATAAATGGTGGAAGCTACCCAAACCCCTGGCACTTGTGCAGATACTCCAGCAGTTGCTGTGCCCTTGTGGGGCTGAGGGCTGTGGAAACCACAGTTCCAGATCAAGCCAGTAACCCAGCAAACTCAGGGTGCACTGTCCCACCCAGAAGTACTGGATTTCCCAAGCAAATTTTCAAACAATAATCATCAAGCAGCTATTTAACTACCTGCCCAGAGGTTAAATATCTTTCTCTTGCCACTTCAATATCTGCATATGAGACTGATACCTAAAATTTTGAACTTAGGGCTCAGAATGTTTTAATTAGCCATAAGAGCACACTCTGTGCTTCAGATTCACATACATGTTGTGCTAATTGACTCCTCAGAGCAGGAAAACAATCATTAGCTTCAAGCATGTCTGCTAAGTGTTGCTGTCTTTTGATTTCATTGGCTTTCCCTTTATCATTTTGTAGTTTAGTAGGAGTATTGTATTGTGCTCTGCTGATCACTGTAAGCATGGTCTCTGTCACTTTACATGTGCCACCTTCTCTAAGGTTGTCTTTTCCCTGGATATTTGTCTTTCCCCTGAAGGAATGGTCCCCACCTCTGGAGTTTTTCTTGAAAGGGGTTTCTTGTCCCACAGAGTGGATCAGTGGTCACCCCCTCATCACCCACCTGTGGACTCCTGGGTTTCTGCTGTGTACTTCCAGGTGTTGGTTGAACTGAACAAAATACCATGTACAAGATAAGAACATTATTGAGTAATGACTTTACTCCTTCCCATTCCTGTATCTCAGTTTATTCTTAGCTAAATAATAATAATAACAATAACAAAATCTTTGCTGACCCTTAAGCCTAACCCAATGTCTTTCAACTTCCTAACCACCAGAAAATCTTTGTTTTTCAGGTTTTTTTCCCCTTTTAGTTTTTTTGTTTGTTTGTTTGTGTTTCTTTTTAATTTTTATTTTCAGCACCTTTCTGGATGCCTTTCTGATTAAAGTGAATTGTTCTAGTTTGAATTTAACATTATTGTTTAGCTATCAAATTAATATTTGACATACTCTTTGAATGTGTATTTTACAAATATATAATTTAAAACTGTGTAAAATTGTTTATTTTTAAAATTTTTCTGTCTCCTTCTCACAGGCAATCCTGTCTTGATGGAGTTTTTCAATGTGCTTAATATGCATATACCTAATTTTTTTTTACCTGGCACTGTGCTTGGCCACCTATAGCTTTCCAGTCCCAATGTCCAGATAACCTCCCTCCACCTCAGTTGACTGCAAGCCAGCACCAGCATTCAGCCCAAACCTCAGGCTTACACTTTCTCAGTGTGGAGCAAGTTGCTTGAACTACCAGGCCATCAGGTCTCTACAGAGCTGTGTAGAAATAGAACAATAGTACACAACAAGAGGTATTTATTTCAAAATATATTGCCTTAATAATAATTTGATTTGATAGAATAAATAATGCTGGGAAAACCAAAAAAGGTGGAAAAATGGGTGTACCAGGGATACAGAATGCTGGAGACATAAATTTTCCATGAACACAACTCTTCAAAAATAAAGCAATAGTATAAAAGATTTCCTACCCAAACTAGGGAAGCTGCTATGTGCAGGCAGTGTTCAGCAGACTGCCTGACAGAAATATATGACTATTTCCATGAGTGTGTTCTACTAAAGATTAAATGTAAGAGTTTCAAAACGTCATTAAATTATGTTATTTTTTACTTTTAATGAGCCCGTTGTAGCCTCAGAGCTGAGAGAGGACGTTCTTGCTAGACATCCTCATTATATTTTCGGTAATAACTGATATTCCCAGTGCAATTTTCCCTCTAAAACCCCTTCCCAAGTCACTTGGTTCATGATGTTATTGTAAAAGAAAGACATTAGAATGCGTAAATCAGTGTCTAATCATGGCTAAACCTAATGTTAGCACAACTGAACTGGCAGCCACAACAGATACGTCTGGATCTGAAGAATTAAATATTTCAAGGACCTTTATTTGGCATGTATATCATTATAGAGACTCACAGATTGAGCTTCCAAATAGTTGGGTTTAGAAACTGGTTGTGTTTGATTCACTTAACTCAATTGCGGCCTGTTTTATATATATATAAAGAGGAAATCTGTTAAAGAATTGTTGCTCTAGAATTGCTGATTTTGTAACTAACTCTTTGTCTGGGTTTGCATTTTTCTAAAACATGGCAAGTGACCAGGAACTCCAAGTTTAATTGGCAAAATTAATTGGTGGCAAGTGAGGCTGCTCAAGGCTCAAGCTCAATATCTATGTATTTGTATTTAAAAGTAGTTGGAGTGGCCTTGTGCTTCTTACTATGATTAATAAGTTGTGAATGCACTTCAGACCACTAATAAAATAAGACCCTTTCTCTTTGGAAAAAGCCAAGATCTACCAGTCATAGGAGCAATACCTTGAATAAAACAAAATGGAATGTAAATTCTGCCTTTCATATTAAGAATTTTAAACACGATGATGAAAAAAGCTTTGTGCTAGTGAGCAAAACTCAGGAAAATTAAAAGAATTGGGTAAAACCAGAAAGCCTGTATTAGTTCTCAGAAAATTCCTGCATTGGTTTAATGGCTGAACACTCTTAGGGGAATACATATATTGATCCCTTTTCTAGTCCCTGCAATGTCCTCTACTGTAATTAGTTCACTTTATGTCCAACAGAGCCTGAAAGGCAGATCCCAAATAGAGCTCAGGGTCTTGTATCTGAATCATGCTATATGCTGCTGAAAAACAAAATGAAGAAAACCCAAAACATGAGAAAATCTAACTCAAATGAACAACCCTCTTTTGATTGTTTTTAAAAATCTTTGTCATTGCATAAATCATGTTTTTGTTTAATATAATGTAATTTGTTACACATAAGCAAAACCCTCTTAACAGCATTGTCTTTAGCAGAGAACAGACACTGATAATGAGGCAGAAAATTATGTGAGGGCCCAAAGTATTGATTCATTGCCTAAGCTGCCTTTTAAACTGCTTATGAAAGTGGTGGGTAGCGTGTAGCCAATTGCTTCACGCGCCCCATCAGAATTAAGGAGAGTACTTTTCTTGCTCTGAGCTTTCTAAGATCTTAATACCACAAAAATTCAGAAGCTGGTTCTTAAGAAAGCCCCAAGTGCCTGGAATGATTCTCACAGTTTTCCCTGTGTGATGATTTGGCAGATCTGTCTTTTTGTAATCCAGGGTTTGGGCTGATACTACGAATCAATGCAAAAAAAATATAATGAACTTTCTTGAAGGATATGAATTCATTGTTTCTTGACAACTTTTGGGTTAAAAATCAATTGTAAAACCTTAGTAACAGAAGAAAAACAGATCAGGCAAGCTGAAGCCTACAAAAAGATTTCTTGAAAAGCTTTTCTGCAGGGTGTGGTGGCTTGGGAGCGGCAAATTCCCAGACACAGCAAAACAAAGCCATATGTGAGTTAGGTGAAATATAAACCTGGAAAGACATAGTGTCAGCTCTGAGGCAGAGAAAGAATTAGGTGGTTATGCTTTCACAAGGAAATCTGAAACCTGGATTTACATTTAAGGAGAGGTGAAGTTAGACAAAATAGCTGACCTAAGGAGTTTTGCAGTTTTGAAGAGAAGTTCTGAGACTCAGGAGAAATACCTAGGGAGACAGAGACCCAAAAGAGCACTCTTGGTGCAAAGTCAGGAACACCTCTAGGAAGTTGTGGATAGGGGCATGCTTAGTGCCTGTATGTTTAAGAAGCAGCAAGAACCAGCTCATCTTGCAAGAAGCTGTAGACCAGGTTTCCTTGAGCATCCTGGAGCGTGGGGGTCAGGCACAGGAAGGGGGTTCAGTTGTGGGGGAGCCGGTCAGCAGTGCCATACTCAGGGCTGGAGGATGGCATCCATCCTGTCAGGACTGTGGGGACCTGATACAGGGGAAATCATGAAGAGATAGACCCATTTTCTCCTCAGGGGACGTTGAAGGTACAACCATGGTTCTAAGCAGTTCCAGCTGTGCGAACACCATACCAGGATGGCCACCAGCCACCCCAGTCACACGAGAATGTGACAGCTAGGATGGCCTCAGCCCTTGCTCTTATGGCCATGGGAGAGATGTTCAAATGCACAGCTGAGAGGGCAGCTACAAGCATACTGTAACAGCAGGTAAATTCAGAAGTAACCATATGGCAACTGTCTCTATGCAAGTCACATTTTCCACACTGCTGGGGATTTTAGATTTGAGACTCCCACTGACTCTAAAAGAGAAATAAATGGATCTTGTTTTGTTTTCTGCAAACACTGCATTTTCCACAGCCATTTCACTCCAGAGGCCAGTGGCCTCCCTCAGGTATGCATCTCTTACATACTCAGGTGATTTTCTGCAAATAGGGCTGTGAGATATGAATGGGTATTATGTGGGCCCCTGCCTTTTACAGCAACAGGTGTCACTGGAGGTCTAGTTGATGGCCACCTCTTAGGTCCTCAAGTAGTTTTAATGAGTACAATTAGATCCTATAATTTATAAGAGCTGCTGAACTGTGCAAGTCTGTATGAAACAGAAACATACAGTTCTGAGTTGTTTGCTCTTAGTAGCCTCCCAGGAAAAATATTGTTTGAAGTAATGTAAAGGGTGTGCTATTGTGCTTAGATGAGGATATAAGGAAGTGAATATTCCTGATTTGGATAAATGATCAATGATAAGAATTTCAGTAGACCAGTAGATTTCTGAAAGGGCTCTGATAATTTAGAACAAGATTTTCTTTTAATGCTTTATTCTTCTAATACCTTACTAGTCACCACGTTGATATGGAGCATGAGAGAAAATATCTTACCATACACAAGGTACATCCCCATGCATAGCCTCATCCACTTTTTTGGGAGTCTGCCTGGGTGCCAGGACCCACTTGGCTTGAACAACAGCAATAATTGAAATATGGTACATATGTATTAAGTTAAGCTGATTTAATATTTCACACCTTGTAGTTTATATGGCAAATTTGGCATCATTTTCTCCTCACCTAATATTTGTGGAAAGATTGTAATTGGGTGTATACTACATGATCATGTACACTTTCTGCATGCAGCCCAGCAGACATGACCAGAGTGGCATTGATCAATTGTGTACAACAAGATGAGAGTAGTGCTGTATGATTTCTGCTCCCCGAGGCTCACGTCCAGATCCCAGCAGTTCTCTTCCCAGTTTCTTGATCTGTAGTTAAAACTAAGCTTACATTGAACACTCATGGGAAAAACTTTAAACATTTTAAAAAATATGAACGGAAATGAATTTGTTAGAATAAACTGGCATTGAAAATCAGCACAAAGATGATGTCAGCTTGACAGAGGGAACTCATCAGAGTGACTGTGTGTGTTTGTGTGTGTGTGTGTGTGTGTTCACACAAATTTGTCCCATTGCATCCACACAGCTTCAGGTAAAGCTATTTTAGCTGATAACCAGGTTATATATTTGGGTGTAAGGGCTGCCCTTCTCTGAAATACCTTTCCCATTTCATGTTTTTATTTCAGAAGATACCTTCTTCTTCTTTGGGTGATGGTAGACCCCTGTTTTAAGAGAAAAGTGTTACTGTAAAGGAGGGGAATGGGTCTGCAACTATACAGATCCTTGAGGAAACTTGGAAAACATACACTTGATAGCACTGCAATTCAGTTATTGTAAGACTGACATATGTGAGGATTCTCAGGAGAACAGCAAGGGGAATTTTTTTTCTTCAGGATTTCAGAAATTAAACTGAAAGGGCAGACTACTTAGTAACACATCCTGTTGAGCAAAATGCCTCGGAGTGTTGACAGATTGTCAGTACTAAGTTTTGCAACATTTGACTGAATTTTGCAGTGAGTTTATTAAAGTGATTTAGTGCAGTGCAAGCAAGTGCAACATGTGTTCCACCCATTTTGATTAAAACAAGGCAGAACACTGGAAAGATGCCAGGAAAAAAATTTAGTAATTCATTCATATCTTTTGAGAAATTTTCTACAAATACTTGCCTGCTTCATGAATGATGGGACATGCTGAGAACAAAAAAGTCAATAGTAATTGAGCAGGCAGCATAAAAAACTCTCCTTGTTTGTATTTAGGATTTCACAGTATGAGTATGTGGCAATAGCTGCTGACAAATATTTCCTTGGGGAACTAGATCCAGCACTGTTGTATTAGGGCAGCTAAGCAGGGAGGCTGTTTTATGTCCATGTAAGGGTCTAGCAGGGCAAGCAATGGCAGTGCCCCTCCTTGCCAAATCAACTCTGCTAACTTTAGTGAAGATTGCAATGCAATGGCATGAAAAATCCCCTCCAGCTGTACCAGTAAATAACAAAATGGAAAATGAAACCCTGTTAACAGCAACCTGATAGTGTTTCAGCTAACTGGGTGATTTCCTGGGTAGAGGTTTGTCACTCGTTCAGTTAACAGACCTGATGCATGAGTATCTGCTGGAGTCACCAAGGCTAAAGTGGGCCTGTTGCAAAGAATGAGCAGTTAAGAGACAGTGTTCAGGCTGCAGTTAAATGACGAGTGGCTTCTTAGAGCTAAATCACATACTATTAGTGCTGACCTACAATCTTTTGCCTTGTCAGCTGCTGGCAAAGTGTCTTGATCTCATTCTACCTATCTCTGACAAACACCCTATCTTCCTAGCCTTATTTTCCTTTGGCAACCCATATAAACTTTGATATGTCAGTAGAATATTTTTTCATTGAGTGCTTATGAGAGATGAAAGCAGGTTTTTAGCTGAGCAAACAGTGCCCCACTTGGTTCTAAAGATTTTTCTATATCAATGTTCTTGCCATTCTGACAAGAAGAAATATCAACCTGTGAGGATTTTGACGCATATCACACTCTGTATACTTTTGGTTGTAACCCATTTAAGATGTACAAAAGCTTATTGAAAGGATGTTTTTTTTAAGTGTAGAAAATATCATCCTTCTGCAATATCACCGTGGGTTGCAATACAATCAGGGCTTGAATTTGTTTTTGTTATGGCTTTACATTGCCACTGGTTGCAGGGAAGATTTTATGAAACTGTCAGCATCCAAAACTGTCAGGGGAGCCAGGCTGAGCGTATAACAACACATATATATTCAAATGGGATGCTTCAGAGGCAGAATAGCTGTCTTGTGCAACTCAGCTGCTAAGCCTGTCTTGATGGCCCGCGAAAAACTGTGGGGGAAATATGAAAGTGGCAAATGCTTAGCACTGGGGCCCATGTAGCACTTGTTCAGACTAGGGGCAGACCCAACCTAAGAAGCCTTGATGAAAAGTTGACCTTTTTTTTTTTTTTTTTATACTACGCTGTATTGATGCAGTTGTACTGTTTCACTAAACCACTACCACTGCATCAGAAATCATTGGGACAATAATTTACCTGCAAATGCAGAGAGCTATCCTGGGTTTATTTAGGTAGTATACACTTGCCAGAGTGGCTCTTTAATAACTCCTCAAGGCAAAGTCCACTGCTTATTTCTGCATGTGTGAGATGAAAAACCTATTCATAGCACATTGATCTTTCTGAGACAGAACTTCTGGAGATCTCTTTGTCTTTCTTTAATACTTCCCTGTAACAACAGCAACATTAAGTCACACAGCCATGTTCTTGTTTTTCAGACACAATTTTGAACAAACTTACAGCACATGCATTTGAGCTGCTTGTTTGTCATGTTGCACCATGAGGTTTATCTAATATCCTATATTTGACAACACTTTACTGCCTGACCCCAGGCAGATCATCAGATCCTCCATTGATAAGTTTACCTCACCATTCTTGACACCTGAGATTAGGTAAAGAGTTCTTCAGAAGTGAAAGTACTTACTGATATTAGCTGGTGTGTATACACCAATGAGAAACATGTAAAATGATCTAGCTATGGCTAGATTCTATAATCTTTATTCATTCTAATTAGCCTCTAAACTGAAATGGTACATTGTTTCCAGTACTCCAAAAGACTGATAGAATATGTTAATTTTTGTAGGAAATAGGCATTTTAAGAAAGCTAAATATTCTTGTGAAAGACAATGAAGTTCATATCACAAGCCACTTACTACCAGCCTACAAATACAGTAATGTTTATGCAATGTACTAGTAATGTGTAAATGCAACAAAGGTGTTACTTAGGGTTGAAAATGTCATATGTGTCTAAAGCATAGGCAAAATGTGGGTTTTGTACATGAGAATTGGAGGTCATATGCTATATTTTATTCTATAGAGTGACTTTCCCCTTCTCACGCATAATATTTTTTTTTCTAAACATAGGGTGTTGGACTCCAGACATAACTGTAAAAATCTGTCAGCTCAGTTCAAGTCAGATAATGCCCTCAGCTACTTTTATTTTCCAGTATGTCACAAATGACCACTCATTTCTTGACAGAGGTGTCTGAATCAGAATACACCCAGCTTCCTGCTGGTAGCAATTAAAATTATCCACCACCCATGGGTAGATATGAATTAAGTATCAGCAGAAAAATGACTCTTATAGCCAGCTAGGTCATGCATCAATAGCAAGGCATAAGCAAAGGTGGCACTAGAAGGTGAACTGCCTGCTACAAAAGAGTGAATGAGGAAAAAGGAAAAGAATTCTAACCTCAATGCTATGTGAATAATGGAGAAATATTGCCACTAACGTAAGAATAGGCTAGCACAATGCAGGCAGAAAAGTGACATGGATGGTAATGACAGCAGTAACATCTGGGAAAAGAAATGGAAGGGCCGAGTAAAGCACTGGGGATGCCAGTAAGGGAATTCCTAATTCTGAGAACAGCAAGGATCCTCCAAGTAGTGGCGAAGACATCATTTGACAAATGACACAGATTTCAAGACAGGACATATCTAAAGGTCCTGTGCTGCCCTTAGCTGATTTCAGTAAGTTTCATGAGTGAACATAATGGCAAATGGTTATAAATGGTCATGAAAATACCTTTTTAAATATTCCGTCACAAATCAATGTTTAGACATGACAGAAACAGAAGATGAGCAATTAACATCAGTCCAGCTCTTGAGAGTTCCAAACTGATTTGTGATCCCTCAACTGGTCCTGCAGCACTTTCTCTCTGCCTGCGGAGAATAGGGTTGGAGAGGCTTCACCTCACCAGATTACACTAAAGACAGATCACACTAAAGACAGATCACTATATAATAGAGTCATAAAATGGTTTGGGTTGGAAGGGACCTTAAAGATCATTTAGTTCCAACCCTTCTGTTGTGGACAGAGACACATTTCACTAGACCAGGTTGCTCAGAACCCCATCCAATGAGTAATTTTACTTTGCCTATTGCTGAAATCCCTAAACAAGCATTTGTGTTGCATCATGATGTTATCTTACTGTAATTACAACATGATCTTATGATGGAAGAGCACAAGGACTGTGCTCTGCCAATGCAATTTGTTCCTACTTCTACCTCTCCAAAGCTGAGCATATTTGTCTTCAACTATTTAGATGGTTCAGGGTCAAATTAAGAAGGAGAATATCTGTTCAAATTATTTTTTTCAAAGTAAGCCTACTGGAAACTGCAGGACCTTCAAAGCTATTTATGGTAAAATAAAAAACGGTGAAGGAAGTGTTATTAAAAATGGGCATGAGCTTTTAATTATGCACTGTATTTTATTGCCTTGTATATTCTTCCCTAGTAAAATGTATTCCTCTAAGTAAACATATATGTTCTACAGAGACCGTAACAAAACAGTTCTATTCCAAGACTGGTGGTAATTGTAATTTTAAGGAGAACAAAACAAATGCAAAAAAAAAAAAAAGTCCAAGTAATACCTGGGCTGAACTTGAGATATTTGATATATTTGATACGTATCTAGACATCTATACTTCAATACATATTAAAAAAACCCAAACATATCTCTGTGTGTCCTAGCTCCTCATGCCCACTGGCACTTGCATTTGGATGCTGTAATACAAATGCCCATATTCCTTCAACAGCCAGGAGGAAGAGAGAGGTGGCACTAGAATGCCATTGATTTATCTCCTTTTTACACTTGCTGTAAGGTGGAACGCAGACAGCATGCCTTGGCTGGGTGCCTGGGATTTATATGGATAAAATTAAATTCAGTAAATCTTGATTTTGAAGTCTGATAGTACTGATGCAGAGTTTTGCATTACATTCATAAAAACACATGTAACTAACACAAGTAAAATGAAGTAAAGTGTTGGTTTTAATGATTATTAGTACTTCTAAAATAAGAAATTCTTCATTATATTATTATTCTTTATTATATTGTATTATTATATGTGTTTTTCTGCTTGCTAATATATTCTGCCAGAAAGCTTCTGGAGTGCTTGAAGTTCATTATGTTTTATATGCTTCAATATGTTTATATGTTTTTTGACCCATTTTCATATTTGGAAAACTCATCTACAATGGTAGAACAACATAGAAACTTTAGGAGAAAAAAAGACTTAATGCACTAATCTCTGAAAGATTTCATTGGTTACAATTTTAGCTGGTCTCATATTTCATCATCCAGTTTCCTTACATTGACTTTCACATGGCTGAAAAAGAAGTTAATTACATAATGGTTTCATAAGGATCTGCCATGAAAAATTATAGATGCAAGATTACTATTTTATGGTTATTTATTAGCGCCACTTTGAGTTGTAAGCATGAAAAATGCTTAGTCTCTCTGTAATCTATCTTCCAAGTTATGCTCAAGAACACAGTGATGAAAAAGCTGCTCACAGCATGTCAATTATAGTTGCAATTTTCCAAGAAAAACTTCAAGGCAGTTTGGATAATCACTCTGACTGAATTAAAATCTGGAAAAACGAGGAAAACCCCTGCTCCCCATTCCTAGAGGAAACATGGCATTCCTACGACTCATCCATGCTGAATTCCCTTGCTGCCAGTGGGTACTTGTGCCAGACAACCACAGGTAATGGGACAAAGGCTGAAGAGATATCTCTGGAAAGGTTTGATTATCCAGTCCATGAGGTGTCCCAAATCCCACAAGGGTTAGTGGCAGATAGACTGATGAGATCTGGTTTGCTGTGGCTCTGTGCCTCATCAGACCCAGCTGAGGCTGAGGGATCAAGGGCTCCCCTCACTCCTGCCCAGCTTGCCATAACCAGCACACACAGACAGCAGTATCTCACAGGTTTGGGGGCCAGGGACCTGTGGTTCAAGACTACAGGAACCTGTAGTCTCTCTCTCTCTGTATGGAATGCAGAAGCCTTATTTTACTGGAAAACCAGGCTGCAAAGGTCTAAGCATCATGCACACCCCATTGTTTAAATTCACTGAGCTAAGCAATCCTTAGCAATGCTAATATAAGAAGGGTAACAAAGCTGATGGTAATCTAAAGCAAGGCACACTTTGAACCTCTCCACTAGCCTCTAGAGTCACCAATAGTTGTGGTATTTAAGACTCTAATGTCACAACATGATCCTAATGCTTTCATCCTATATCCCAACCGGCATCAATAGAAAAAAACCTCACCTTAACGCTTGCTTTCCTCTTCTTAGTTCTGCTCTCTAATAGCAATGAGAAAGAGAAATGCTAAGAATTTAGCATTTTTCTTGTGGAGGGGCTAATTGACTTTTTCTATCAGGATCTGAAACAGAGTTTTGTCCAGATTGTGTAACAATTCAGGAAGTGTCTAGCTATGAGTAAATGCTAAAAGAAGTCCTGTTACATGTTCAAGGATAAATCTACTGTACTAATGATATGACCAAAGTATACCCTTGAAGAAATAATAAGCTTGATAATGAAACTGTAGGTAGAAGGCAATACAGATCTTAGACAGAAAACAAAGTGTAACAAAGCTAGCCTCTTAACACAGATTTATCGTAAAAGTGTGTCCTGCTGTTTGCTGTGTAAAATAAAAATTGCAAATGAGGTTCAAAAAACATTTATTCATATCCATTAGTAAACGGTATTGCTAAACAAACTCATTTACAAGGAGGAAGGAGATTTCCACTAATTTGGTATCTTGAGATACATGTTCCTTGTCAGGAAAAGCAGCCAACATCACAATCTGCAGAGGAGTAATGGGCATGTTACTATTTCTATAAATGGAGCACTGCAGACAGCAGAGCTCATCTTGTTCCACCTGCGGGAAGTGGTGTTGTGAGTTAACAGGAGACAAATTATGAGCCAAACTGTAATCAGCTACATTAGCTCAATGCTACTGATTTCAATGAGGCTTATCAAGTGTAAATGAGGACAGACTTGTCCCTACCTAAGAGTTCCTCATATCAGATAGAACAAGAATGAAAAGCCCTAAGAAGTTCCTATCTTATTCTCTTGGTAAATTTTTTACAGTGTTTGTGTACAAGGCTGTTACTAAAAGCAGGAGTGTGGCTAGTCTTGTGAGGTAATATCATCACAATACTTACTAAACAAGGAAGTAGAGATGACTGCCTGTACTTGGGAGTTAAAAGACAAGGTCTTGAAAGTTCAGATTGAAAGTCTGGATTATGGGGCAAGGAAAACTGGACAAAATTCTGTCATTGGCCATTCAGTTTATGAGAACATAAAAAAAATATTTCCCATAAAAAATCCCAAATATATATATTTTTTTTTTCCCAAGGAAACAACTTCTATGCTTTGCAAAGAAAAAACTTCTGCCTGCAACTGGGATGTAGAAGCTGAATGTCAAAGGGTAAATTCCATGAGAGATGACAAGTGCTGATGGGCTTGAATTTGCACAATCAGCAGCATTCAGCCTCCCTAGGGGAGGTAACATGGGGAGTTAAGGGAAGGAGGGAGAGAAAACGAGTTCAGACTGTCATCTCAGGAGGAAATCTTGGTAAAAATATGTTCAGAATTCAGGGTTTGCTAATGAAATTAGCTGAAATGCCTTAAAATATTTGTTTGGTGGGTTTGTTAATGAAGAGTGGAACAGCGTCTTCAAGTTCTTATTTTGCAAAAAGAGGAGCTGGGTGTGGTGGTTTATAACACAGGGAGAGTTATTGTCTACCCATTTTGTTCTTTGTTTTAGAAAAACAGGCCTTAAGGAATGTCAGAAAAAAAATGATGAAGTAGGAAAAAAGAGTAGGATGTGATTTCTCATAGGGTTAAGCATCTACTTGAAAATGCAGCAGCGCACAGCTGGCTGTTATATCTCCTGTGCTATATGAATTGCACAAGAAGAGAACCTGCTAAGATCTTGTCTCATGTGAATTTGAGATTTAAGAACTATCCCTGAATATCTTCTGAACTAAAGGTATCTCTACATGATAGAAATACCTTCAAGGAGAGGTGGTAATGAATTTCAAGTATGGTTATGAAGCAGTGCACATTATAGCACACGGAAAGAAGGAAACTGCAGCTCAGCTCCCTAAGGAGAGCAGTTGTGGGATCTCCTTTAGAAACATATCCTGGTCCCCTCAAATTAGTCTAAAATATCAGATTGGTACATGCTTGTATGTATATGGCTGCATATACTTAAGCATGTACACACACACCTCCCCACACACAAGGGATATCTGCTACAAATGCAGAAGATAAACATAAATAATCCTACCAGAACAACTTATTGCTTAGGCTGCTTTTGCCTCTGTTTCTATGCAGTCTGGAAGCACAACACAGGAAGTAACTTTAAATATGAACGCAATTTCTCTACCATTTTTTCCCCTGGAAAAGTGCCTTCAGATCAGGGGAAGTAGGTGTGATACAGATCCCAGGTATAGGATAAAAACTAGTACCTATGCCAGCCATATAGATACCCAACCAAAGTTCAGAGGCAGGAAAGATCAGTCTTACTAAAGGAGAAAGGACTGTGAATGTGTTACAAAAGAAATGCAGCCACATGCAGTGTTACAGTGTTCTGCAGAGAGCTGGCTTTTACAGATACTATCTTCCAGCAGAGTTTTAGGGTGTTTTCCCTACTTCCAGAGGTTTTTCATGCAGCAGCTAGCAATCTAGTTACCATCAGGCAAGGCCCAGACACCTCTCACATGGCAGGTCTAGCTGAGGTCAGCGCTGTGAGCCTTCCCACAGCTCATTATGCTGTAATGGAAGCTGGAAGCCTCTGTTTCCCCTGAGATTTTTCAGTGATGCAACTCGTGTATGTTCATTACCTTTTGTCAATATGCACCTTTGGACTGGTGTAGATGTAATCTTGCTCTCAGCTTGGTACAGACAACTGGTGTCCTCTGTGCTTCAAAGGCAGCCTGGATCTGATTTTTCCCAGACCTATAACCAGAACTGCTTTCAGATGGTATTGGCCGACAGGACAATTTTTGTCCCACTGGGACAACACTGTAGAATCAGACCCTGACTTATATCAGAACTGAAAAGAAAGCACTGCCAATAGAGAAAGACAGGAATCATAAGCCTTGCACAATATTAATTTCCTGGCCTATTCTGTGAGGGGAAAACTGGCAAAAATGGAAAGAGGAGAATTCTTTATTCCCAAAAACACGAGGTACAGGGAATCAAGAGGATGCTCTCCTTTTTATTATTTGGAGAAGAGGAGAAACAAATTTTCCATAGTGTGGAAATTACTGCCTGCTACTCAACAATTTAAGGGTATATCAGTGTTATTAGCTTGCCCCAAAATTGAGGGAATTGAGTTGTAATTGTAAAAACATCAGCTTGATGTTGTCTTGACAGAGGGATTTCTACCAGGGCTGTTGCCTGGTGCCTTTTTGAAACCCATTCTTTTATGATTGAGCAGAAGGATGCAGATAACATGGACAGGAAACACTGAAAAGGGGATCATCTTCAATACAGAATGATTTTAAATTACCATTTTTATTATCCTCTAAATATAGGAGAAAATATGCTTCAGTTGTAGAAGGATCATGGGAAAACATAACTTCTGGACAATATATTGTATTGATGATATGCATGTGGGGAGGGCGGCCTTGGGTTTTTCAGAATATGTTTTAAAGATATCAAGAGAACTGTTCAATAAAATATATCCAGTATTGCTAAAGAAAAATAAAGAATGAAAATATACTGGTGTTTGTTTTATTGTAATTACAAAAGGAGCAGCTGAAGAAAATTAGAGAAGAGAGCAAGGTAGGGAATATATCCATAAAAGATCTTACATTGGCCGGTCATGAACATGTCTGACAACCTGTGTGGTGCCCTAGAAACACTAAAAAACCATGAAAGTGTATTTTATGGTGGAAGTTTTCACAGAATATATGTGTGAGTGTAGCAGTCTGACAGCTCTGCCAGTTACAGTCCTCCATTTATTCATGGAGGGTGCAGAGCACAGGACTGTTGTGATTACCATTTATAAATGTCCAGGCAGATGGAAGGGCAGGTTAGAGCAGTGAATCTGTACAGCTACAAGTCAGACAGAGCAAGCAGGAATCAAACACTTAATGTGGCGTAGTAAGCTGGTAAAATCAATATCAGTATTGAAGAATTAATACTTCTGTAACACAGAATAAGCATGACTACAAACTACTTTTATGATGATAACATAATAAAAATGTGTATTTCCTGCATTTCAGAATATGTGAATTTTAATAAACAGCCCTGTTCTTGAGACTTACAGGTAGAAGTCAAAACCACTTGCAAATACACCTGAAAAGGGGACTCAGTATTTGAGTTCTCAGTTCAATCATTGAAATCATATCTAGAAAACCACTAAAGAAATATGGCCTCAGTCTTTCTTGCTGGAATATACCAACCGTCATATATCAAAACCTGGAAAATGACATTTTTATATTAATAGGGAGAAATGCTTCTATCTTAAATCAACAATGTTTTTTACTCACATAAACTCACATTATTTACAAGTCCTACCCACGAGCAAATGAAGAATGGATTTTTTTGTTGGACTCTTTCTGTACAAAAAGTTACACTGTTGTTCTTACATTTTAATTCACCACTATTGCTCAGAATAATTTTTATGTATAGGAATGAAAATTTCTATGATAATGCAAATGTCACATAAAGTCACACAGGCATTCAATATGACAGTACAGGGGGTTGTATCCTTTTTTCCTTAATTTTTTTGAGATACTCCTCTAGTTTTCTGACATGGATGCTCATGTGTGAAGGCTCCAGTGCAGCTCTTGAGTAAGATGAAGTAATCTGGAACATAAAGCAAGTCCAATAAGCTGCTGATGTTTCCCTCTGAAGTGGTAAGCAAAATATAATACAAGTTATTTGTAAGGAAGGGTAACACTGCTAATAATGCTTCAGGGACAGGATGGGTGAGGGTACCATGGGCACTAAATCATTATAGGACTAGAATCCTCTGATCTGCCTATACAGTAATTAAGAATTCTTAGGAAGATCTTGTGGACAAAAATAAATTAAATACCCATCTACCTAAAAAAATGAACTTAAATGGCATTTGTTTGAATTGCCAGTACCTTTTCTTTCATCTTTAAAGCAATGTATGGCTTGATGCTGTGCAGAGGTTACTAAGGGGCAGGAAAAATAGTCATTCAGCACAAACTGAGGAAGATCCTTTAATCTGGTGGACATTTGGTCCTATAGCCTATTTACTGCCAGGAGAAACCTGGAATGGCACCAGCTTTCCATTCTGTCAGGGAGGGAAAGTGCACAGCAGAAAATTAAAGAGTTTCATTAACTGTTACCCCTCTTTCACCCTGAGGAAAAAGCCTCAGACTAGTCATTTAAAATGAGGAGCTTATTGGGAATTCAGATTTTCACATGATATGTTCTTTGTTGACCCTTGCTGAATGTGAAGATCAGAGACACATTTGTCTGCAATAACATGGTGAATAAAGGTCTGAAAAATATTCACCTATTTATAAGAGTTTGCTTCTGCACAGAATGCTATCACTTCACCACGTACCCCTACTAATAGCAGAAGGCAATACTAGTGAAAAAAGCCCCACATCCACTCCCTGTCTTCCCAGAAGTACTTGTGAAGAGGCATTTTTTGAAATCAGCACAGCTGAGATTTCTGTACATAAAATGTCTGCAAGATTTTTTTTTCTTTTTTTGGGTTATATGTGATATGCAAGGTTTCCTCAGACCTTCTTAAGAAACAGAAAGAAAGTCTGAGGAACTGTGAAAAAGAGCTCTGAAGCTGGATTTTGAACCAGCAGGGAAGAGCATCTGAGTTTAATGAGGGTTTGCTTGACATCAGCAGGAGTGTTGGAAAGGCAGAGGATACAGGATTAGACCTCAAAATTAATGATGCAATGAAAAGGAAAAATGCATAATTTTAGGGAAGATCATTTTGATGATTGATTTTATAATTATTCATGGCGCCCAATGTGAATTATCTGGATATTTTTCTTGATGGCATTTATTAATGCATTAAATTTTAAACTGTGCTCTGGAAGACAGTGTAATACAGGCAGGAAACACAGGTCAAAATCTTTCAAAGGAGGCTGAAAAATAAGGATGCTTCATGCAATTAAATGGCACATACAGAATCCAGCTATTTGCTATGTCACTGTTTTAAGCCTACTCCTCTATTACAGGGCTGTTGCAACAATTTAGGATTGTTATATCAGATATTTTACTTTTTTATGGAATAATCAATCAATCAATCAAACATTAAAAAAAACCCATCATTTCCAAGTGCAGATTCCAAAAGAATATTAATTAAAGTCAGCTTAAAATCCCCTTGTGCTGTATTCATGGCTGCTTTGCTTATACAGTGCTTCAGGGAACCCAAATTTGAGAAAGCATTCTTCCAGTGTGCTAATAGTTCAGACTTGTTTTCTCCCCACACTCAGTACAGATTTCATTGCTTCTGAAGCTGTAAGACTTAAATTCTGATTTTATCACAGCAGGTGCTTGCACCCAACCCAAAACCTAGGTAGCTCTCCCACATGAAGCTGACCTTGATATTTGTTACACCGTAAGAGATCAAAATTATTCAGTGTGAACTGACTTGATTCTGAAGTCAGAGGGTTTTTGCCTGATAAAAATTTAGTGGATGCTGTCAGTTTTTTAGTGCAGAGACCTTACCGTGTCTGCTGTAAGGGAGCTACAGCAACTTTAGGACCTAAGGCAATGAGAGTTTCCTCACTTCACCAATAGTGGGAAACACGGTCTATCCGTTTAGTGTGGTAACAGAAAAAATGTCTTCTGCACTCTCGTGGGTATCCAGCTCCCACTTCATCCCCCAACAGCATTTAATCTTCAAGAACTAGAGATATAGGAAACTCTGAATGCTAAGGACAGTTCATTTGATGTTAAGGGATTTTCATTTCCATATTGCTCTGTGGAATAATATGAAAACCTCTACATGAGGTGAATGTAATGACTTGTATGCTATCCCATAGAAAAAGGAGGTTAATAAGACAAATCTCACTTAGAAGTCCAGACATTCCCACTGACTAGAGCTTTGTGAAATGTAATGCAATCTTATTAATCTTTATGATTTTATGGATGTTCCAAAATTGCATGTTTTCAGTAGTAAAAGATGTGATTTTCTTCAACATATCCCTGATGTTAAACACGACACGGTTTGTTCCATGACAGCAGCACTGGCAGGACACCTTTTGCAGGAACAGTCTGATTTGGCTGAGCTTCATGTTCAGAAAAGTCTATTCCTGCTGCAGCCAGATGCTTGAAAAATTTCTTTACAATATCTGACTGTCTGAGTTCAGAAGAATTCACTTGCTCTTGCTCTTCCCTTTGTAAAAGAGTTTGAGGAGTAAAGCCCTGAAAACCACTCAAAGATTTAAAGTCCCCTGCAAAAAACCACAGAAAACGTGGGATTTCTTCTTTACAATAACAGATAGAAAATCTCTTCTACCAAATAACAGTAAATAGTGTGTAGTTTGGGTAGGCATTTGGACTGCTACTTGAGAGATCTATATAGCTGAAGAGCAATAAGCCAACAATCCAAATTCAGGTTAAAGCACATTTTGCCACATGACCCAGCTGCCTTATATGCACCAATGTCCCTATAGAGATTGAGTAGCAGCATGAAATTTTTGCACTGGCTCAGTGCTTCAGCAGTGTATGACCCCAGTAGCACTACGTGAGTTGGTGCTAAACACACTTCCCTGTGAAACCCCCATGGAAGTGTGCGAGGGAGGAGGGATCTACTGCTGCTCACAAACCCACAGTTCACCCAGCAGCTCCTTCAGTGCTCTCCAGTCTGATCCAGCACACAAGGCAGCTGGTGCTACCCAGGGCAGATCCTGCTGTTTTTCCAAGGGTTTACAGGGAAGCACACAGGGGAGGGCCCTGCCTCTCCCTGGCAGCTGTCCCAGGGCTGCTGGTGCAGCTGCACGCTCCCTGCTCTGGGGGAGGTTGGCAGAGGCCTGAGGGCCATCTCAGAGTGCTATGGCTGGAAAGCCACACACTCTGCCTGTGTGCATGCCAGCAAAGGTGGAGCAAGGCAAGGGGGTAACAGCTGGTTTCCTCTGGCTATGGGTTTGCTGGCTGCAGCAAGGACACCTGAGCAGGGACGGAGGCAGCCAGTCTGGCGCAGGGTCAGGTGTCTGCCTCTACCTGAGCATTCTCAGCTTTCCTGCTGCAGAGAAAGCTGTGCTCACACACAGGACAGATCCAATGCCTTCCAAAATACTCTTCCAGTCATGACTGCCTAGGGAGGATTTCCTGCGAAGTTCTCAGGCTTTTGAATCTCTGTTTAGTTACAACCTGCCTGTCACTTCAAGAGGCCCTGGACAGGCAGCATCCAGTCAGTGAAATGGCTGCCCAGTGACCCCAGCGAGATCATCAGCACTAAATGTACATGATTTCAAGTCTCCTGTGCTACATTTCTTCAAGTGTGTGTCATTACTCTTCCTTCTGCCCACGCTAAAAAGGAAGAGTGGTTTAAAGACTCTCATTTCAGTTGTTTATTAGCTGAGTTAACACAAACATTTCATTTTGAGTGCTTGGGCAAAGTTTATGGTTTCTCTTCCAAGGAGGCTGACCTGAAACCTCTCTAACAACACTCTTGAGGAAGAGCATAGAAATGTTCTTAATAAAATCAATTTCAGATAGCTATTAAAAAAATCACAATCTGTATGGCAATAGAAACCAAGGTACAAACCTTGTTACAACACTTTCTAGGCCTGTGTGTGTGTAATGCAATACAATATAGCTGGCTTCGAATTGAAATTTCTTTTGACAGTGGCATTACAATAGCAAATAGTACACAGGGAGGTATTGACCTTGGCACTGCTCACACCTCTGCTGACCTAGAGATAAAATTCAGATCTGTGTTTTACTGTGTCACAAGGTAGAGCACTGTTAATTTGTTTGTAGAACAAAAGATTGAGGGCACAACTGTTCTGCACTCAATGGATGCTCTTGCTGGTAGAGAGATGCTAAAATCATGGTTCCTCAGAATCTAAACTTGTATTCCAGTGAATAGGACCACCAGCAAAACTAAAACTTTCTGATCCCTCTTTTCTCATACTAGTTGATGGCAGACAAGTCTAATTCTGTGACTAGAATGGTCTAACAAATGTTTGAAGTGTTGATCATGTTCATTAAGCATAAATCCATGCAATGTTTCAAGCAGAGAATGACAGTCAATTTTTCAATGCCAAGAAGCCATCAGGATGTTACAACTTCTAGTTGTTGTTGTTGTTGTTGTTGTTGTTAGGTTTTATAAGGCATTCTCTAAAGAAGTGCTTCCTTCCCACATGAAAACTCTACGGCTTGTCCTTAGCTTGTTTCTTCTTATATATTTTATGCATCCTGGATTAAGCAAAACAGCAGTCTGGATGCCAAATTTGAAGTCATCTGCAACCCCCATATGCGATTAAAAATTACAGAGCTGATGTCCTAATCTGGGTTTTAATAGATAGTGTGATGAGAGGTCTAATTGGGTAACCAGCTTTGAATTAATTTTCATTATCTTTCTCTCTTTTAATTAATCATTTTGCTCTCCTTCCTTTCTTGCACTGAGAGTCCAGTAAGACCTAATGGGCATCAAGGAAGTGGGGAGAAGGGAGAATAAATGGAACATAGGGTTGCAGAAGCAACAATTTTCTCAAATAACCGAGGCTGTTAGGAAGGATGGAATTCATCTTTTAAATTAATTACACACATTAAGAAAAAAGATTAAAAGGACTGGAGAGTGAGTGCCCTTTCATGATCAGCCTAAATTTTATGAATCTTCCAATTTATACACAGCATTATTCAATCCCTTCAAAATGAAACACATTTTCATGTTTTAAACAGACTCTCAGAGTGTGAGGCAGAGATTATGTTTTTAAAATTTGGTGGTCGTTGCTTCAGAAAAATTGATGAAAGGAATGAAAGGAAAGCACAACACTTGTCTCATACATGCCTTAGAAATGGAGGTTAATGGAGATTGGTCTATGGATTGTGACAAACTCTTTCTGACTGAAATATGTTGATGCTCACCCAACTTTCATAAAACAAACCCAGTTGAGTTTTAGCGGGTACAAGGTCCCCTTCTTATCCAGAATCAGTGATGAGTCTTAGGCCACACTTTCTGCGTACTTGGGACCATTTTAGCTCAGGTCTAATGCTTTTGCCTTTATCCAGATCCAAGCCTCAGTGCTACAGAGGAGACCAAAGCCCCCAAATTGAGTAGCGATGGTGACTGGAGATTTTTATCTCTACTGACAAACAGTTAAGACTTGAAGTATGAGATTTAATTATTTTTATTGTCTTCAGTGTTAGAGTTATCTACAGTATTAGAGTGTATTTTGAATCTGAGAAATAGGGGGTGAATAGGGTACTCTGAAATCTTGTGTTCTGGTTTGCCAGTTAGATGTCCCTTAATCACAATTGTATTATTAACTATTTAAAATTTCAGTTCACTCATTTTAATTTTTCAATTCTTTTCATATTGAAGAACTTATTTGTGCAATTAGAAAAAATAATGTTTTGTAGAAAGAAACCAGAAAATTAATACTCTAAATGCTACACAGATGTTGAGGAATTCTGGTGAAATAAGCAGACATTCAGCTGGGTCACTGCAAATATTAGTAAGGAGAACAACACTCAGTGCATAATATCTTGTCAAGAGGTAAAGCACTGGCACAACTCCTCATTGCTGCAGTGGAGCTGAGATTTCAGAGCCAATATCAATTGGGATTCAATCAGCAACAAAAAAGATTGAGTCACTGAGACAGAGAACAGCATAATAATATATGCCTAATAGGAAACCAGAAATAACAGTTTGACACTGGCCTAATTAATATCAAGTGTACATTTCTCTTTTCCAAGTTTAAAACAGTGTAAGTAAAAATGGCACTTCTGACAAAAATTATTTGATCCAAACACAAATTCTATGAGCTCTGGATGATTCAAAGCCAGAACTGCATTCTGTGACTTTGAATGGGAGGTTCACTCTTGGAAGTGCTAGGTCATTTGGTAGGAGATCTGGCTACATGGTCAGAAAAAGGCTCGCCTCCCATCGTCTTGTTGTCAGGCTGCCACCTTTATACAGTTGTCTCAGAGATGGGAAACTATTTGTCAGTGTCTCTAAGGATATCTCAAATGCTTCAAGTTCATATATATTGCCATATATTCTCTGAAAATAACAACTCCCATCTCCCACATAAAACCTGAGCAATTAGCCTACTCTGGCCTAGGATTTGGGGCAGCCATTTCAGAAATCCAGTAACACCCAGGGTGTGTAAGCAGAGGAAGATTCAATGTGAGTCCATCCATGTGAGTCTGTGAATAGAATCATTAAGGCTGGAAAAGACCTTTAAAAGTTCAATTGTGATCCCAGCTCTATCAGCATGTTCAACATTAAACCATGCCCTAAAGTGCCACATCCACACGTTTTTTGAAGACTTCCAAGGACATGACTCCACCATTTCCCTGAGCAGTCTGTTTCTATGTGTAGTCCTGGCACAGAGCAGAAATGGCCTTTCTCAAGGCCTTTGCTACTCAGATACGTCTCTCCCAAACAGCAAAACTGATAAACTTAGCTAATTTCAGCAGTAGTTCAGCTAAATTACTGCAATAGGTAATGAAAATTTGAAGATGGGAATAGTGGTCAAAAAGGGTTTTTTCCATGTCCTGGACAGAAGAAAGGTGGCCTGAAAAAGCCCTTGGTTAGTGCACTATCTTTTGGTGAAAAACCTTCATAACAATGTGAATAGATTTATGGTGATGATTGAAACCATGAAAGAACAGAGAGAGATTTCTTTCTTCCTCAGCCAAACCAGAAGTCTAGTAGGAATTTCAACAAAACATTCAAAATCAGCAGAAATTAGAGTGATGAATTAGAATGCAATGGAAGGGACTTTTCATGTCCCATGAAAGGAATGAGCTGTATTGGGACTGTGATGTTATTCACCTAAATAAAATACAACTTAGTCTAACTTACGAGGTTGACTTACAAGATAAAAATGAAACATGAGATGGAAAATACCTGTGTGTTTTCTTGTTCAACAGCAGCTTAAATACTGAGATGGATGAACATATCTGTACTATAAGACCAAGACAAGGATGCCATGAATAACAGATTTGGTTTTCATTTGGCTCATGACTAATTTTTTCTAGTTAAAAAGTTATCTGATTTTGTCAAATACCTCTCCAATAAGAAGAGCATTAAATACACATTTATAAACCACAACACTGCATTTCAGATGTTGAAATCCAGTGAACAGCCCCAGAGAGTTGGAATTTCAGCCTGGAGTAGAGAAGGCTCTGTGCAAACCCTTTTCCAGCCTTTTAATATAAAAGACAGAGACTTTTCCTAAAGCCTGTAGTGACTGTACGAGAGACAACAGTCTTAAACTGAGAGAGGGTAGATTTAGATTGGACATAAGAATGTTTTTTCATTGTAAGAGTGGTGAGAGAGAAGTTCTGGATGCCTCAGCCCTGGAAGTGTTCAAGGCCAGGCTGGATGGAGCACTGAGCAACCTTGTTTAGTGGAAAGGGTCCCTGCCCATGGAAACAGGACTGGACTAGGAAATATTTAATTATCCCTTCCAACCAAAACCATACAATTCTATTTTTCTATGTTTTNACAGGACTGGACTAGGCAATATTTAAAGATCCCTTCCAACCAAAACCATACAATTCTATTTTTCTATGTTTTGAGCTGCAACCAAAGACACTAAGTGGTGCTCAAAAGGCCATACTTTCAAAAAGAAGGTTCAATGTATGGGTATTTATGTATATAATACATATACACTATATATAAAAACTAGCATAGATAGGTAAAATCATAAATACCAAACTGAATATGTTCTCAAAATAGTACAAAACACTTCAGTAAGCACCTGAGGGCTGCAGAATCCCTTTCCTGAGAGCAGCACACAGACTGGATCAACAGTCCAAATGCTGGATTAACTCCTTTCCATTACTCACATCCTGCCCAATGGATAAAAACTGGCATCATGAATATTTTAACTCAGCTAAGTAAGTTCCATGTTGGCTGACTGGTCAAAGCTTTTCTAGCCACTTGGGATTGCAAAACTGGGGAATGAAATCCCATGGCAGGTTTTCTTGTGAGATTTCCAGTATAAAATTGAGGCTGAAAATAAAGGGCAACTGATTTGCCGGTGGTTTTTATTCCAGTAATTTACTGTTATGATTTAACGTCTCTACTGCCAATGCCAAAAATATTGCAATGTTCAGGAAATAGAAGATAAGACCAACTTTTGTCAGTTTGTGATGTGTATTTGTGCCTCAGAAGCAGCTCTATTTGCTGTTTCTACTTGGAGCGCTCTGCGGGAAGTTGTGCAGGAGATAAACACCAAGCCACTGAAAACAGAGCTAAGTCTTCTCTCAAGCTGAGTAATGGAGATAGATGGTCACAGCAGAGGGAAACAGCAGTGGGAGTATCTCTGGATAGAATAGTTTCGTTAGTGTGAGAGTTGTTTGGGGCAGCCTTTGCAAAGCAGAGCCTATTGATATCTATCAAAACAAGTAAGCGAGCGCGCACTCCAATAAAGCTGAAAGGATTTAGGCTTCAAGGGACATTGAATGTTGAATTCTGAGTAACAAAGAGAGATATTTGAGAGAAAGCCCTACAGTAGAGTACAAGACAGAGAAAATAGCTAAAATAAACTGGTTTCGTTCTGTGGGAGAGAGGATTTAACTTCAGATGCAGTGTGTTATCCAAGGACTAGCCCTAGTACTAGGTTGTGAAACCACAAGCACTTCTAAATACAAGTTGTCCTATCCATGGCTGCTCCCTGCCCTTGCATTTTCCACACCCCAGAGCTAGGGAGGCAGTGCGTGAAAACAGAACATCCCTACTGTCAGCCTGGCAGGACAGCTGTAAGAAATAAGGGGATTCTTGCACTTTTGTATGAGCACAAAAACAATGGAGTGTTTAATCTTTTAAATACTTTATTAGGCTAGATGAGTTTCTGTTAATAAAGGAAGCCTCACTCTCTCTCACTCCCTCTCTCTCTCTCTCTCTCTCTCTCATTGTCGCTCCCTCTTTCTCTCTCTCCCTCCCGCTCCCTTAACAGTTCTGCAGGAAATAATGGAAGTAAAGCACCACTGTGCATTCTCTATAGTGCATACGAAGTATGAGGGATCATCTATGCTGCTTTGATGTCTCCTTTATACAAACAGTCATGTTAATAAAGAATGTGTCCCCTTTTAACTACCCTGAAGCTGATTTCTCATCTGAGAGGTTACAAATTATTTTTAGAGGTTAATTGTTATGCAAATCTGTTCATCATGGGGTTCCAGCACCCAGAGAAATGAGAAAACAGTCCCTTCCTCAGTGACATAGGCTCATAGAGGACACCTTTTCATTTCTAAAACCATTTGGAAAGGATTATGTGCCATATGTTTTCTCATATGTATCACTCACTAGATGCAAGAAAGCTATATTAACAGAGTGTTAAGATTTCACAATTCCAACATAATTGTATATTAATGTGCCTGGGTTTTGAATCCATGTATTTCACTGTATGCATTTCAAAAAATAGTGCCCAATCCTGTAAATTCTGCTCAGAACAACTAACCCATAGGCAAGTATCTCCTTTGACATCTGCAAATAAGCCTTTCAGAATTAAATCACTAACAATACACACACTTTAAGTGTATGTTTGAAAAGAACAATGGGGATAGAAAACTGTGAAGGTCAAATAATAAAAATTACTAGATTTCACAATGAGCTTTTTATTTATATCTAAGAGATAACAGGAAAAAATACTTTTATTTCTTGGTAATTTCTCATTTTTATACTGTATGATCCACCTTACATTGCTACCTTCACTTAGCAGGTGATTCAGTGGAAAATATCCCTTTGGTTTGAATTTGTGTGAATGGACTGTGTACGTAACTACTGGTGTGGACGAAGAAAGATTTCCCATAAAGCAAGCTAAAGGATGAAAGCAAAAACTTCTGCTGAGAGGTCGAATGTGAAAGTGTCACAAAACTGGAGTTCCAGAGACTGATAGTCCTGTTGAATCCACAAGAATCAATGAGCTCAAGACACCAAGAACCTCCTCATGTGCCCAGGGCCAGTAACAACCACTGCAATCAGCAAGGGGATGTCTAGTTCATTCACATTTCTATTCATAATGACAAATCTTTCACTGGAACAGGCTGCCCACAGAGGTAGTGATGTCCCATCCCTGGCAGTGTTCAAGGCCATTGTGGTGGGGCTTTTGAGCAGCCTGGTCTAGTGAAGGGTGTCCTTGGCTGTGTCAGGGGGGTTGGAAACAGATGATGTGGTCCCTTCCAGCCTTAACCATTCTATGATTCTATGATTCTATGATTCTATGATTCTATGATTCTATGATTCTATGATTCTATGATTCTATGATTCTATTATTCTATGATTCTATGATTTTATGATTCTATGAATTTGAACAGTAAAAGACGCTATAATAAATATTTCCTGGAATATGTAGTACCCTACCTTGGTCTCCTGTCAGGGGATTCTGTTGCATTACCCTTTGAGAAAAAATGTTGTCATGAGACAGACATATAAGCCTGATAATTGTCTTGGAAGTTCTTCACAGAGGTTTCCAGGAGTGCAGAGTGTTTCCATCATTCAGGAACCCTGGGGATCCTGAGCAGCCAGGATCCTGAGATCTTGGTACAATGCTGTGAAACTTGCAGAATCTCTGCAGTGGGGAAAGCAAAGAGTGTATGAGGCCTGTAATTTTTGCTAGGACTTGTATGAGCAAAGTCTCTTTTCCATCAGATAGCCAACATGATGAAGAGTAGGAAGAGAATAACTGAGATTAAGGAAAATCACATTGCAGCAATTATCAACACTGCTCCATGCTACTTGTTCCTTCTAGCACTCATACTAGACCAATAATTCCTTTTAAGGGTAGGATTAATGACCCTGGCAGTAGAATTTCTGAATTTTGATCAATAGTTTTCTAAATTGGAAGTTAGTATTCTGTCAAGTTTGAAGAGAGGCCCAAGAATTGTATTTCTTTAAATATAACAAAGCATAGCTAGGTTAGGAACACAGACCAAAAGACTGTGGACATAGTTATATAGAAATAGAAGGTCGTTCAGTCCTGATTTATTGAAGTACCTTGGAAATACGAAGAATAAATTTCACCAAATAAACCATACCATTTGAAGTGGTGGAAGGTAACCTTTTTTTTCCCCAGCATCAGATAATAGCTTTTTTCCCCCAAAATTTTCATCAGCAAAAAAGGTGAAATCACCACCCATAAGTTTTAAGTAACAATGAATAAAACTTTTGGCAAAAATACACTTTATTCAAATATTAATTTTTTCCAAAAGCATCTTCAAAATGCTTTAAGTACTCCATTTATTCCTCCATCATCCTCTTCCAAGATTTGGTGTCTCGTAGGGAATAAATATCTTTGTTGTGCCAGTGCTGTGGTAAATCTCTGCAATTTGAAGACTTCTCTTAGAAGACCTAGAGTCCTACTTCCTGGACACTTCCAAGCCTTCCTCTTTGAATACCTTACCTGACAGTCAGAACAGATATTGGAGCTGGGCAACAAATTCCTCTTAAAAAAAATGGACCTTACAATACTTCTTAGGGTCCAAACCTAGTTTGGTAGCTTCCTAATAAGTGATGTACCTAAAAAACCCCAAGTAGCAATTTTTCAAGATGTGATCCATAATTAACATCTTAAAAATCTATATTTGAAAACTGCAATTTATGTAACAAGCTACCTCTTTTTGAATTTGAAAATAATGAGTCCTTCAGTATTAAATATTAAAGTATTAAGCTGAATAATTTTTATTTAAGAGAAATTTACTTATTATTTAATAAAGCATGTAAAATGATATTTAAATGGTGTTTGGGAGCAGCAGGGAGCAGAGAAAACAAATAGCCCCCAGTTTTGCCAATTACTTTAAGAAGTAATTAGATATCTGCTGAATAATGTTGTTACATTTTGAGCCACTGAAGTAGAGATGGTGTTTTAATATGGTGAGCTCATCCTGAGAACAACACAGAGTTGAATGAGAAGAATTCCCGGAATAGGTCATCTGATCCAACCTCCCTGCTCAGGGAAGGTTATCCTAGAGCACAGGATTACATCCTACACTAATTAACTAAGAAACTGCAAGTCACACAGAACTCTGGAGGTATTTACTGATGAAGAGTCCTTAGAAACAGTATTACTCTATAAAGAGAAGTAAGAAAACTACTTGACACTAACATCTGGATCTTGTTTCACAAGTTCCTCAGGAGGAAAGTGTCAATAAAAGCAGTAACATCTGCATAGCAGAAGTGGTCAACAGGAGGAGTTTGAATGTGCTAGTTTCAGTGTATTTGTGGAAAATCTCTCTAAAATGGATGAATGCTCTAAAGAGATAAATCTGAGAGGTGGGAGGGGGACAATGTCCTCTGTAAAAATGAGTGCAATACATTTACCTCAAGAACAGAGTTTTTTGGTATCTTGAACACAGGTGGAAGTCTGGACTCGCTACAAAGTTGGCAGGATTCCATACAGCCATGGGAAAAACCCCTACACATCCTTACATCCAGGGACTCCAGACCCATGCAGAAAGCTGTTTCTGCTAAAGCAGCAGCTGCCTAAGGTTATCAGGGCAGGCAATTAATTCCTTTATATGCATTCTGCTAGCAATTTCAAAGCTCCATACTTCTCCTGTGTGTGAAACATTGACTTTGCACTACAGTGGATGAAGGGTTTTTGTTAAACAAGTCGGGAAATTCTCTCAAAATTCTCATATTAGCAGTAACTTGGTTTCTCACATGCATATGTTGTGCACAGCTTTAGTTAGCAATTGTATTAAAACTGAACTCTTACATGACAAAAAGGAAAATGACTACTTTGTTGTGTTTTCCACATCATCTCTTTAATTTTGGAAATTGCACACAGCCACCTTGATGTCCTTTCCTGTTTACAATTGCCTGAGTTAATTTCAGTCTTATTGCAAAACTATTTTGTTTCCACCAGAGTTTTTATTGTTTTCTGAAAGATAGGAGCAATTTTAAGCTCAGGTAGATTTTTGGGTGAGATAAGAGCATTCCAGTCATTGTCTGAGTCCTGTCCTATCTGGGCATTGCAGAAATACTGGAATTGCAATGGGAGCATTTTGACATAATTGGTATTTTGGATTAAGCCAAGAACATCTTCAGCAACTGACTGATCTTTTAACTTTCAATAGATTGAGGTAAATAATTAAAAAACTGAGTTCAGAGTTTGGAGATATATCTCCAGTAGCACATTCAGTTAATCTAGGAACATTAAATATAGATTTCCTGAATTTTTGCAGGTTAAGCATCAATTTGAACACTGCATGGTGTGATCTTAGGCCAAATGCAATGTGTTCAACTCTAAAAATAAAAGAAGTGGAAGAAACATTATTAACTACCTAGCAAAAAAGTTTAAAAATAAATTAAAAAATATATTAAAAAATATATTAAAAAATATTTGAATGGGTTGCATCCATCAGAAATCAGTTTTCCTAGAGGCAAAACATTTTTGTCGAGTGATTTCCTTATTGGAACAATTTCTTGACTTCTTGCTTTACATTTTATTATTCAATCAGTAAAGTTGACAAGTAAAAATATTTCCCTTCATTGCCAATTTAGGACTTTTCTCTAGCTTTCTGCATGCCAAATAGAATTGTAGATTTTCCTTGTAAAACTACTTTCAATTTTACAAGTTAACGGGGGAAGAATGAAAGAAACGCAGCTTGTTTTAATAAAAATACTGACTCATGGCTTTGCAGAACAAAGTTGAAAGGACATTTTATCTGATCTTTCTTTCCTTCCTATTATTTTAAAAACATGGTTCCTCATTAAAACCCAAAAGGTATCTTTGTGCATGTCACAGAAGACATGTTTTTCTTTTGTAGAACATCCCAACTGTGTAATTTATTCCTGTCAGAGTTCTACTGGCAAGAGGAAGGTGAATATTGGTTAAAATAAGAGGCCTTAAATCCAGCAGAGCACTTAAACAAGTGCTTAACTTGTCAGTACTATTAATTGCATTTTTAAAGTTGAGTACATGCTTAAGTGTTACCTTGGTTTGGTGCCTACCTCCATAGCTTTTGACCAGGAATGATTATTTCTAATTGGTAGTGCCTTGATTTCACAAAATTTGTAGTTTTCATCTGGAGCCCAACATCACTTTCGCAAAACCCATCCACAAGCTCAGCAGAGAAGGCAGAGGAGGGATGACCATCACATTCATTCTTCATCTCCACCTCTAACAGCAAAAAGAGGATTTGGAGTGAGGCTTTCCCCTGCATTTAGGCATTTGCATCTGCCTAGCTGTCCTGGAATTAGGCAGATATAAAACCCACCTCAGAGTTCTTCAGAGAAGCATCAAATGGATGTGTGCCTCTCCACTGACTGTAGAGTGAGATGAAAGGATTGAAATTGAGCATCTTGGTTTCAGACAGAATATGAAGGAAGCTGAGATGAATCCTTTACCACTCAGTACCTGAACTATTATTCTGGAGCTTTACATAAGCAATACACTAAAGAAGAAAAACTCACAAAAGGTTAAATTCACATTTTATCAAACATTAAAAAAAACCTGTGTGGTTCTACAAAATCATGGCATTTCCATTCATGTTTTTCCTGGCAGTGGTAAATAGTTTTAATTCATACAAAATTCACATTACCTCTAATCTGCAGACTACCACAGTTATTCTCAGAGTGTATCTAAATACTTCTCTGTAAAAAGTTAGAGCCATGGTCCCATCTGGTACACATTAGGAATCCATGGTCAGCTGCCCCATGGCAAGACCTCAGAACAATAATCACAATTTTCCCAACCATGCACCTGAGGGTTGTTGGATCAGCACTTTCAACATGAAATAGCAGTGTGAGATTGGCTAGAGGCTGCTCTGGGTTCCCTGATCCTCTGCCAAAGACTTCGAAAAAAATGAAAAAGGGCAGAAATCAGTGAAGAGATTAAGCATTTTTAATTCTAAATTTTGTTTTCCTACCTCACCAACAGGTACACGTTTGCTTTTAAACATTTTCAGTGGAAAAGAATGCAGCACCTGTCCCTCCTTTCCCAATTTCTTATTGATTTACCAGTTTAAATGTGCTGCATTGTAAACTACTTTGCATATTTAGTAAAACTCACATTAACATCACAAATAAACTTTGGGGAAACAGGAACACCTCTTTTGTTCATTTAAAAATTCTTATTTTCGCTGGTGCTGGTTCCTTAAGCAATAGGAAATGTAGGCCATGATGGGAGAAGTGTATTGTGGCAATATGCATATAACCAAGGTTTCCATGTTACCTACCTGGAACCTTGCTGTTTTGCCCTGTTATTTAGAGAATTCCACTGTATTTCTCCTCATCATCATTCTAGTTATAATCACAAAAAAAAAAAAAAAAAAAGCTGGAGAAGGTCTTAAGGGCTCACTCTGACATCCTGAGAGCCCCAACCCTTGTCCAGCTGAGCTTCCACCACATGCCCTGGCACTCACCCCTGCCCAGGCTGCGCTGCTGCATCCCTGCCTGTCCTGCCCTGGTGATAGCCTTGCTATGACCTGTCTCCTTCCTTCTACATGTCCTTCTTTTTCCATTTCCCTTTTTCTGCTCTTTTCTCCCATTTCTTTCTAGCCCTTATTTTGGGATCTGATTGAGAGAGTCTCTTTGGAGGCACTCCCAAAAGGCAGAGGAATCCAGGAAAGCTGGGCAGTCCTCCAGGAGGAAAGTTAAAGGCAGAGGAACATCTTGTCTCTATGTGCCTAAAGATGATCAGGCAGCGAAGAGGACCTTAAAAAGTGTGTGTCAAAGAAGACAGCTGAAGGAAAAAAGCTTCTACTGTGTAATAAATGTAATAAAGGATAACTAACAGATTTTTTTTATTCAGTGGTATCTTTGCCTTAAATAAGATATGAATTTCTAAAGTTAAAATTGTGTCAACATTTGTATTTAAGGATATTTCATTCCAAATAATAATAGAATCATTCAATGTTTTGTGGTGGAAGGAACCTTAAAGATCGCTTAGTTCCACTGCTCTGCCCCACGACGGGCAGGGGCATCTTTCACCTGACCAGATTGCTCAAAGCCCCATTCAACCTGGCCTTGAATCCCTTCCAGGAATGGGGCAGGATATACTGGAACAGTCTCAATAATTTTTTTTTTTAATTATTATCTCAAACTCTGTTAGAATGCAGTTCTTCTTTGAATGATGAAGGCCAAACGTTATGGCCATGCCAGCACAGATGCACAAAATCATCAGGATGAGAAATTTTCCCATAATGGTCTGGCAATTTTTTAAGCTGTGCCCAATAGTAAGTACTGCAGTTAAGTACAAAAAAACAAGGTACCTTTATCAGCAAAGCCATTTGCTTTTCCAGCTGTGTGGTAAGAAAGCAAACTAAGGTGAAATTTTGTCCAAGCTTGTTGGTGTACTGAAGTAGAAATGTACAATGCTATGAGAAACACAGTGGGCGATATTGTTAGAGGTTGTGGGGAGCTGTGAAATACTAATCTTGGGAAGAATGTTGATGTTAAGAAACCCTCTTTTAGTAGTTTGATGTTCAGTACTGCTGAATAGCAAAGCTGATCAGTCCTACTGTTCATAGCAGTGATAATTCTCTCTGCATGGAAACAGGATCATATGGAAGTCCTAGATTAAATTCTTTAAAACAATGCATAGGACAGAAGAATTGACTAAGACTTGTGATACTTTGCAATCTAAATGCNGAAACAGAAGTATTACCAGACTTCTGCTTTATTTTTACACTAAAATTGCTCAGGAATGAAAGGCATTGTTTGAAGAGCTTTTTTTAAGAAATCCAGAAAAACACTAAAAAAACTGAAAGAAGTAATCAGATATCATGGTAGATTGACAGGGAAAATGTCGAGTGAAAAGCAAAAAACAATAGTTTTCAGTTGTGTGTTTGGCCAAAATAGGTTTGGAATTGGGACTGAAGAATTAATTTCTTATTTGATTCCTCTTGTAGTCAAGGAAACAAGACTGTGTATATATCTCTTATAGATTTATAGTTTCATCAAGGAAATCTTAACTCCATAATCAATCTCTTTCTTTTATGGAAACAAGTTTTACAAGACCTCAAGTTTTGGCCAGATTCCCAGGCCTTAAAATTCTTCTGCCATGAGGCTTGTAGTGTAAAGCCCCCAGTCTGTTTCCAGGCAATCCAATGACTCACAGCCCTGCTGGCTGAAGCAAAAGGTCTGAAGAGCTGAAGATCTGAAGCTACAAGGGTTAAGATTTGCCCAACCATGCCCAAAGGGAGTCAGGCAGAACCTCTTCGCAATAAATAGGAGCACATAGGATTTTTCAGCAGTTAGTTGACTTCAAATGCTTTCTTATTAGTTGGACATTCCCGTGGCATCTCAGGGATCTCAACACCTGTGACAAGCATGGGATAATGTGGGAATGCATCACCATGCAATTCTTCTTTTAGGCATTGTTGTAGCTTGATAATGAAGTCCCCTGATTATGTTGACAACTCCCAGTACCCGGAGAGAACTAGGTAGAGCTGTTAGCTCTTTGTGATCTTGTCCTGGGTGGGATTCCCAAGGTAAAGGCTCCCTGCAGTCTCTCTTTTATTTCCCAGCAGAAAGCATCTGACAGCAGTCTTTCACTGTCTGCCAGTACTGTCTCCAACAGAGCTTTTAATTTAAGGGACCCTTTCAGATAACGTGTGTAAGAGTAAAAAGAACCAGTGCAAGGGTTTATTTTCAAAAAAATATGGGATTTGTATGCAGTGAAAAAGAGGGGGAGAAGTTGAAGAATAGAAAACACGTCCAAACCTGGTCCCAAGGACCTGACTCTAGTCCCTACAAAACTTCAGGGCAAGTGTAATTTTCTTCACTTTACTCATATGAGACTGTACCCACCCTCACATCCCCTTCCCCATTCTCAGAGACTTCTATCTTCAATCAGTCACCTTTTCTGTGAGTTTCTTTAAACTGTAATTGGATCATTTCCAGATGCAAGGGGATTCCTTTGTCAAAGGAACTGATGAGGACAGAGCCTCTATTTGAAGAAACAAATTACTACTAAATTAGCAAAAGACTTGATGGATTTGACTCTGTTTGTGGTAGAAATCCTTTTTTACTGACAACTATTTTTAAGGAAACTTCTATCAAAATAGGCATGCTTGTTCACTTGATGGTCAAGTAATTGCTTTCATTTTCTGTCAAATGTAAGAATTTAAATTTATGAATATCATTATCTCTGTATGTTTCTTTAGAAATTTGGACCTTAGCCTGCATACTTGGTACTCTTGACCTTAGAGATCCCCAATGTGCAGGCACCATTTGAACCCATTTCCCCAAATTGGCTTATTTTTTTCTCTCTCTTTCTGTACATATGGCCTTAGGCACATGCAGAAGCCCTGCATGAGCAGTGGGTACACACCTGTTCTTAGAAAGGACCAGAAATCAGGCAAGACAAAGATTGGGGAGGAACTCCCTAGGGATGCTCTGCTGGTCGTATTAAAGTCTGTGGGATTTTTCACCTCTGTCCTTTGGAAGATAATTTGTACAGTTCTGCTTTAGCCCTTAAAGTGAGTCAGTAGGCACTAAAATTAAAAAACAGATGTCAAAGAGCATGGAAATAGCATCTAAATATCCTGGAAAGTGTTTTATCAGTATGTAATTGATCACAGGTTGTGCTCCATAGGTGAGCTTTCACTCTCAAGACAATAAATCCACAAACTAAGTGCAAATTTGAATTCTGTTTGCCATCTTTAAGAACTGATAAGCACATCTATTTTCCCGCACTCTAATCCTCCCTTGTAGTTTTTATTTTAAGTGACCACCACAAAAACTGCTACAGTAGGTTTAATGAAGAAAAATACAAAGCTTATACGGAGTCAGCTGGACATCATAAAGAGCTATGAGCTGGGCTCAAGGCTGGCACATACCTTCCTACTGACTGCTTTATGAACTACCACTACATCAAACATGTTACACTAAAAACAACCATGAAATGTGTATCTACCATTAGTTCTCTCCCTATTCATCTTGCTAGCATTTAAAGATCAAGGTTTAGCCTTTAAATGTAGGTTCCCATTGTTGACACAATTAGCTGTGTTTGTAACGACTATTAGGAAGACATTTGGCTATTAGGAAATGACAAGAGGATAGTTTTTTCATTAGCCAAATCTTATCCTTTCTCTCCCATGCTGAGTCTGCATTACAAATTAAAAAAAACCCAAAACCTCATGTTCTGATTCTTCCTCTTTCCTTTTTCTCCCTTTAAACTAACTTACTCAGTATTTTCTCTGGAAAACCAATGTAATTTCTCAGCAGTAGTCTGGCATGCTCCCTTTTTCTTCCTTTTGTGTCAGTCTTAGAGTCTATTTAAAAAATGGAGGATCTAAAAAAAAGGAACGCTTCTGACATTTGTGACAAGATGAATTTACATTTCTGCGGCAGTGTTGGTACCCATCTCTCCAACATCCTGCTTATCTCACACAATAGCAAGTGGATTTTTTTAACTTATATGTTAGGACCTGCTTCTGTTGATAAATTATATATGCACCAATGCTCGCAATTCAAATAAGCAGGTGACAGAAACAACAGTAAACTCTCGTTCTTTGACAGCTTGTTTCTTCACCACCACCACTGGTTTCCCAAAGGGGCAAACACAAACCATTTTTTTTGCAGCTCTACTCAAGGGTTAAATTAACATGTGCTTCCAGATACAGAATTCTCCCTGAGGGGGAAGTATGTATAAAAATGAAACAACACAAATATCCACTATTGTAAAAAAATTCTCAAAGGCAGATGTGTACAAAAAACTCGCCTTGTTCTCCACTAAGATTAGATGGCCCTGGAATGTCTCCAAGCACAACATTTAGATGAATAGAACATTTTAAAATAGAATTTTAAAACAATTAAATAAAAGACATACTTTGGAGAGGTACCATTTGCTTTGCACTTCATACCCCCGTGCCTGCTTCTGTTAGAATAATAAATACACATCCTAGATGATAGACTGCTGAAGATGTTGTCCAGTAGGGACATCTAGCTTCTTCCCAAAGCCTGTAAAGAATTGTTTCAGTAACTTTGAAGATGTCTTTTTGACTGCAACATAAAGAAGTGGTTGCAGAGGTCTTAATAATAATATGTCCATTGTTGAACACTGCTTCTTTTAAACTAGTTGTTATCATTATTTTTTATCAGGCTTAAAGCAGTCTTTCAGGAAGTGAATCTACAAAAAGACCCCAAAATCTCTCATGTTTAGTTTGGAATTTTTTCCTACTCTTGAAATGACCACAGTAAAGAATCTGATAAAAAATGTAATGTGTGTTCAAACAGAGGCTTAGTAGTTTAAGTTTTGGGAGCTGGGTCATTTTAGCTGTCAATTTAGGCAAAGGTAGAAGTGCAACAATGGGCAGACTGAGCTTTACCCACCTGTACTTGCATTCACAATCAGAGTGGCTTGAGAAGAGGATGTCAGCCACAGAGGACGTTTGACCCTTCCCTTTTCCTTAGACACGGGTGGCTTGCCCCAGCTTTTTGACACAGCTCACTCCAGCACGGGTAAGTTCAGGACTATGCAAGCAGGTTGGCTAGGCTTGCCTGACTGTGCCATGGAAAAATTCTGGAATCAGTACAACCAGCTATTTGTCACTGCTATGCAGGATGTTGGTACAAGGAACCTGGTTTTCCTCCTGTAACTCCTGCTAGGGTCAGGCCCCTTCAGGAAGCCCATGTAGCCAGGCTAACAGGGAAGTTCAGAGTTTTTCATGCCTGGATGTGAAAAGCCAGAGCAAAAAAACCCCTAAACATCTCCATAACCAAGCATTTTCCTCTTTCTTCACTTCACCGAATTCAAGATTCATAGTTCATTCTTACTTTATTTTTTGTGCCCTCATCATGATCTCTTGCTGAACCCCTAAGCTCTTTGGACAGTAAGGATAATCAATTCTCACACTCAGTACTTGAAACTTATACAAGTATTCAGCAAACTGAAGCTTTCAATGAGTTGTCTTACAGACCCATCTTGTCTTTCCCATTTCTGATCCAAGGAAAGTCCCATACTTCTTGGAGGCCATCTGCAGGAGACAGCATAATCAGCCACACACTCAAGTCAGCTGAAACATTTCAATCAACTCTAAAGATGCAAACTCCACTGCCTAGGGCCTGGTTGTGTTTTGTGTCACTTATGTGGTCATTGTTTGTGACTGGACAGCACAACCTCTTGGTGTGAGGAAAGGATGGCCCCAGGACCAAGAGGCAGAGCAGGCAGAGCAGTGTGCATGTGGATCTGCTCATCTCACAGGTTTCCCGGGCAGCCTGCAGCAAGTAACCATCTTCCAGAAGGATAGCTTGTCCAGAAAGGTCCAGCTGTGTCTGAATGACAGTGTCACATTAACAGGCACTACGTGAACAGGCATGGTGTGCAGCCACTCATTTTGCTTTAGCCACAGCCTCTAGCCAGATCCAGGACTATGCTTCCAGGTTTCTCTGCTCAGGCAGCTCACATATTCTACAGCTAAATAGACCAGAGGTGTGAAAATGGACACAAAACTGAATGAAGAGCAAGCTAGTCGCCTCACATTCATCAGTTGGTGAGCATGTGGGTTCAGATGGCACAATTTTCTCCACTGGTAGTATAAAAGGAAATGGCACTCCATTCAGTTAGTGGTTTGCATATCCCAAGAGTCTCATAATAATTTCCATGTCGTAGTCTGCATGCAAAAATGTGGTTCTATGGAGTAGAAGAAGTTAAAAAGTCAGTGTATTTTATGGCCCTACAAGGTGCTGATAGATGAAATCTGCCTTTTCCAGACTCAATCAGTGAGGCCGCACACGGGGGAAACTGGATTTTCTCGCTGAGTGTAGGACTGCTGTTATTATCATATTTATCATTAGCAGCATGAGCACACGTGGCACAGCAGCACTTCATCCATATTCATGCTTTATGTGTTGGTGCCCTGCAAGCATGAAGCTCAAAACCACTGTCCCACTGTCTACAAGTCTCACAGATGTACTGGTGCAAGTCACCCTAGTCAGCAGATGCCCTCTGGAGATACCAGATGTTCAGACAAAAGGGAGGATGGGAGCTGGAGATAAGTCATGTAAGGTGCAGCATGAAGAGGATTTGCAGAAAATGGTTCAAAACGGTTGGTGCAAGCAGATATGAATGAATATTATTACTTCATTCCTGGACATTGGTTTTTGTCTGGTCCCTTCAATTCACTTTACAAAGAAGTCACAATCATGATCCAAATTTTCCTGAGGCACAAAAACTCCCACAGCTTGAGGGTCCTCCCTTTTCTCCCTTCCAGGCCTGCCTTGTTCTGGGCATTTGGGATGGCTGACTATGTTTTCTCTCTCCCTGAGCAAAGCACTGCAAAAAGAACAAGGTAATCATGCAGGGTATCTCCCTGCTGCCAACCTGCACACATTATATTCAATGAAAAATAAATGGCAAGGAAATGAGCCAACTGGGTGTTATCGGTCATGCAGCATCACTGCTGTTTTCAGAGATTGCACCTTTCTGAACTCATCTGGGGACTCTTCAGCTGCAAAGCCAATGACCTCATTTGTCACCTCGAAAATGCTCCCTCCTGTGAGCCTTGTGGACGATGTACATTTTTGTTTAACAGGACATACAGCTTTGAAGAACGAGGAAAAGATTACTGATAGTGATGTGAACTCAGAGCAGGCATAAGTCACCTTTCCAGGAGAGCTCAGCTCTGATTAAAGCAGAGTTGAAAAATGTGTCTCTCCCAAGAATTCCCCTTGTAGCATTCCCTGTTAGATTTTCCAGATTACATCAGTGCATGACAGACTAGGAAAGAAATATGACTACAATTCTGAACACAGAAACAATTCTTAAAAAGAATGATTTTTTGAGTCTTAGTGGTCAGATCATAAACCTTTTCTGCTTAGTTAAATGTGGCACCAAATCATTTAATGATATTAAAAATTTCTACAGCCTGTGTGATACAAGACATCACAACAAATGATACAGCAAGTCCTGACTGTGTCAAAATTCTACTGTTGATGAAAATAGACCAGGGACAGCTAAAATGAGACTAGGTGATGAAAAAGGATTAAGATTGATAATATAATTTCTTTTAAAAATCTAACTTTAGGCGCAACATTGCTTATTTAAAAAAAAATTAGAAGTCTCTTTATGTTCCTACGCATGTAGCACAGTGAGAGTGAGTTCTATTTTGAGAATACGATGCTTCTCAGATGTCATTAATTTGAGCAGGAGGCCAGCAAAAAAATGGATTTGCAAGACAGAGATCAGGCCATGATCTGATCTGTTTTGCACAAGAATAAAAAATCTCAACATTCAAAGAAGAGAAAAAACTGTTTTGGAACTTGGTTGACAAAGGGTCAGAGCAGTTTCTTAAAACAGGTCTGGCAGTACTCTCTGAAAGCTTCTGTGTCGCTAATAAGAATGTCACACTTGAAGGAGCATTGTACTATTTTGTAACCTACCGTATGAAATCTGGTGCCCAGCCACAGGTTAAATGCACACAATGAAATTCTCTTTCCTCCCACTGCCTGTTCTGTCACTTACTACACTGAAGTCCACAAAAATACAATATGACTCAGAATATGTAGGCTGTGGCTAGGCAGAGAAAGTTCATTCAAAATTGATTTTCTTTCAGGCATCCCTGATATTCCCTGTTTCAATTGCTCACCTACTGTACAGTTGAGTGAGCACTTAAGGAAGTTGCAAAGCGATGCAGCCTGTCTGGGACATGAAGGAATGTGGAGCAGGATAATCACAACATCATCAACCCAATTCTCCAAGGTAGCTGGCCAATAATACTGTTCTAATTGAATAACTTATCCGCAGCTATTTCCCCCGGGAGAGCCTACGGCTTCAGCTCTCTGTGTAGGCAGATGGTGCAGCATACACAATGAAACCTGTAATTTTCTCTCACTACTGAGCATGTTAACAGTGAGCTGTTTTCCCAGTACTGCTAGCCCATTAATATTTTATTTTAACTGGTTTTCTCCAAGTTGTTATGCACCATGCAGCAGAGAATGGAGAAATCAATGATACATTTCGTATTATTTTTACAGCCAGCTCACTAAGCTACCCCCTGCTCATTAAGGCTTCTGCTTTGCTAATCAACAATTGTATATGTCATCATCAGGTATATGCTGAAATGAAAGTGTCATAATTAAAAACAAAGGTGCATGAGTCACTGGAGCCCTGGATTACTAACTAGCAGCAAAGCATAACAAATAGGCTGCAAGTGAATTCCAAACCTGCAAGGCTGTTTTTAAAAACATGCATTAATGAGCGTGTGCTGAGCATATTTCTGACTCTGGGAATGCTGTCCTGATGTTGCTCTCTGAACTATATGTCTTAGCAATGTATTGCCATCCCTTTGTCCCCAAATGTTGGAACAGCACATAATCCTTAGCAGCAAAAGTGGTTGAAAGGCAAATGCAGCCTGGGAGGGCAAGGCAGCAGAGACAGCCCATCAACCGCGTAACAACATGACAGATGACAGACCCAGAGGCAAATCCAGGCCTGCCAGCAGATCTGCCTGTAGAGCCTGCCAACGAGCCAGATGCAGCTACTGAAAAGATATCATCCCTAGCTTAGCATCTGGGTCTTGCTGTGGCCAGCCATGCTTCATGTGCTCCATGTCCTTACTGCTGACCCCAACTGCTGGGAGAGGCTGGAACAATGAGGGAGAGCTCAACGGCATCAACAACGTTGCATTTATATTTTGCTGGTATATACACAGTGACTATAAAGAAATGTCAATCTGCATAGAGTATAATTATCAGTTTGCATTTATTTTAGCTCTTCTGGCAGCATAAATACACTGTTTCCTCTCTCCCACTTTCTCTGAAAAAAGACAGCTCGGGGATTCATTCTTTGTTTGCCATTTCTACTCAGAAGTACACACTTAGCTACTTCACCATCTCTTAAAAAAAACAGTATACTGTAAATCTATGTGTGATTAAACCTTGGCATTGAGACCCAGCAGTTCCTGTCCCTGGAAAAGTACAGTTATTTCTAATTCACAAGTATCTCAGAGCTTGGCTTGTAGTATTAAACATCAAATAAGTCTTTGTCAAGTGACTCAGGTGACAATTAAGGGAAAACTAATGATATGCCATCAGAAAAAAGGTAATTGCATCCATTGTTAGGTACTTCCCAGGTCAGGATACATGCATAGCATTTCAAAAATGGTACTCATTCATTCACTCTGGCATCCTAGTCTGGCTACAAAAGTGTATTAATAAAATCATAATTTCTCCTTTTATAGAAGTTAGGGACATTCTTTCTGGATGATCCTACCCCCCCTGGAGTTCAGCACTGCTTTTCTGCATACTAGTAATTGGCTCAGTCAGTCAAGAAAAATGTAAATGTAGATGTTCAAAAGCATCCCGTTGAGGACAGGGAGGGAAAGGTTCCATTCTCTTATTTTCTCATCTATAATAGTTACTAAGAAATACTTTAAGCACATGTTTATAAATGTATTCTTCAGAATATATATAGTGTCAGAAATTATTGATCTGTAATGGAAATTTCCTTAGTCTTGTTTAAGTCTTAGTGCATTTATAGAAACCAAACCATATTGTCCCTTTTGGTTCAAGGTAGGATTAATCTCACTTACCTCAGGCATCTAAGTCACACTAGGATCCCTTTTAAGTCAATGGAAAAATACAGGCACCTTCAGAAGGCTATTCATCTCATCCTAATGTAGGCATCAGAACAATTCATCTGAAATGAACTCTTCTGTGAAGGCACCTATGTCTTTCTATTAATTATAAGGGAAGCCCACGGAGACTAGCTTTGAATATGTTCCTCCTTTTTACCCTTGTGAGATCAGGTGAGATGTATCCCACTCTTCATGTTTCGTTGGCTAAAGAGGAAAGTGTAGAAAACTGGGAAGTTAAAAGAGCACAGCCTTTCGTTTTAGATTCGTATATATTCCCATAATTAAGAAAGGATTACCAAATAAGCCGAATCACAAAGCTACTTTTCTCTGTTTAACGCCACAAAGCTGGAGATAGCACAATTCCCCATATACTGCCTTTGAGCCATTTGCTGTGGGAATATCTAGTTCTCTTCGTGAATCATGCAAAGCTGGAAGATCTCTTGACACTGATTCCTTCTTCTTTTCATTCATTTTTTTCAAACATATAAGAATATCCCAGATGTATAAAGACAGCCTGCACTGGAGACACGGTCTATTCTGATGTTAGCAATTCTTGTAGTTATGGGAATATTATATGGCAAAATTATGGAATATTGAAAAGGACACTGGATATGTGATGAGCTTTGTAATCACAGATGTTTTGAGAGGGGCACTTATGTGATCAGCTCTGATGAAGATTCAGTTCTATAACTAAAACTGCTTGATTACCCTGTGGATGGTATAAGAATTTTTTTCCCAGGAAAATCTTACTATTTTTTTTCTACATTTTGATGGACAAACACGGTATAAACCAATTGGTTCAAAATCTTAGCTAGCCTGAAAAAAATACTCTAAACATTCTGTTTTTAAAATTTCTAAAATTAACTTTTAAAAATTCACATTTCCTTAAAACTAATACAAAGAAATACCAACTGTTCTGAAGAAATGCATAATTTATTACAGGAATTGTTTTTCCTCTTGCTTATAGCTAGCTGAGTACTCTGTACGACAAATTAGTTTACAAGTTAATTTATAAAATAAATTCAGAACTGCCAGAAAATTGAAAAATTTAGTATTCACATGGCAGTACTTTGGGGTTAGTACTTCATCTATTGTTCTGCTTCTGCTGTGCAATAAAGACAATTTTGAAAACTGATGTTTTTTCTCTTCAGGAGAGGTAGAATATGGCAATTCAAGTTTTTCCATAGCATCCTGGTTTTGTCTGGGGCCACCACTGCAAAGGAAATGGGGTCACCAGCACATCTCCTCACTCACAGATTTCTCTGAAGAGAAAGGATAATGTTATCTATTATTGCTGATTTCTCATGTATTGGGAAAATTTGATCTTTTTGAGTATACATAGGTGTTTTAAATATATTGATCTATCTCAAAGAGCAGAGGCAAGAAACTAAGTCGTTTGGTGCTTTAAAATATGGAAGGGATGTGGAACTGTTTTTTACTGAAAAACAGTACTGCCAAAAACTACAGCTGCTTCCATGGGTCAGTCTCATTTTCTTTACTTTAATCCAGAACCAGATACAAATCATAGGAACTTTTACAGCTGTCTTTTCTAAAACTGATGTTCAATATCAATGGCATTAAGTTGCTTGCATGAGTGTTTTTATCAATGCATTAAGTTTACAGAAAAGTGTTTGCATTGAAGAAAAAACTTGCAGGCACTTAGCTTACTGCAGATGCCAAAGTGGGAGAAAGGAGCTTGACATTCCTTAATTTCATCTCATCCAAAAAGCGGGAATCACTGTGCAAGAAACAGCTTTTCCAAGGGCTCAGAAAAACCTGTAGGGCCAGATCCGCTTCCCAGGGAGATTAATGGGAGCCCTTTTATTGACTTCAGCTGAGACTGAGGAGAGCAATAAAGATACCTGGCTCACAGTTCTCTCCTCTAACCAAATCTACTAAAACATTTTAAAATCCTTCCTTAAAGGCCTTGAATTGTTCTACTACTGCTGATCACCAGAGAAAAATTCTGACTGGTATCTCCATCCATTTGTAGATGAGTATGATCAAAGTCAAAGTGGTGAAACTGTTGTTTCCTGTAGAAATTCAGTGGAGTTGTCTGCAAATGAATAATAACTTATATCTGCATAGTTCAACAAAATCAAGATCACTTACTGCAAATTCCATAGGATTTATTCAGGTGAATAGCAAGACAGTAGATGACATCCAAAAATATTTCTAAATTTGCAACAGCACTTCTGGATCAGTTCCCACATTGGAATAGTGTGAAGGAGTGGAGAGGGTACCCAAATCATGTGGAATCACCCCAGATCTATAATCAGGAAAAGGTAATTATAATCAAGGAATGGCCCTGCGCCATGATCCTCCTTTATATGAAATAATTAAAAAAAAAAACAAAAAACAAGAAGAACAAATCTGTCTTTGACCTGTTTTTATCTACTCTGTCTAATATTTCGTCCCAGATTTACAATGTAAGTATGTAGTAAATACTACACATTCTGTCTTTACCTGCTCTCATGATTCTTTGGTCACAATATTCAGCATAGCGTAATATGACAGAATGCAATCTTCATGACAGAATACAATCAGGTCAGCTAAGATTTAATATCCTTCTAATTTTTATCTAAAGATTTTGATAGAAGAGAAAGAGCATAAACTGTTCATGGGAAAACATAAGTATTTAGGATAGAACATTTATGTTTATTTATGTAAAGGAATATGTGTACATATATAAACAACTTGGGAATAAACAGCGTGAAGAAAATAATGACTGGAAATTAAGCAAATGAGTTATAAACTCTAACCACAGGAAAAATAAATCATATAAATGAATACTGCAATAAAACCTTGTTTTATAAGCAGTTGTGACCTGTTTGAGGAGGAAATGCAAAAATCTGCCAAAAGCATATCATCTCCATCTGTCCAGTTTAGAGTATTAGTTGTTTTTTTACTTGGACAGTTCTCAGCCCAATCCTGTTAGTACTTCCATATATTAATAGCCTTGTTCCTAAACTTATTCCCAGATCACCAACTCAGCAGAGTGGAATGACGGGTAAGTAAGATAGCGTGTAGCTGAGATGCTGTATAGGGCCAAACATGTGCCTAGGCACATGCAGGATTCAGCTGAAAAACTGTAATACTTGGCCATCACTGTAGTGCTAGCCCCAGTATTCATAGGCATGGTTTATGTTCCTATCTTAATCTCGATTTCCAGGACAAAAGCATCATTAGGATGAAGATTTCTGTGTTTTTATTCAGCACTGCAGTTCTGCGAACTTCTACAAGACCAGTGATTGTATTTCTCTTTCATCCTATGTGTAGAAATGCCTAAGTTTTCAGACAAATTTGCACAGAATCAGATTTTACTTCCCAAACCTAACAAAGTAATCTTGATAAAATAAGTACTCTTTGAAAAAGACTTGGAACCCTCTGTGGCAAACTGATTTCTCCAAAATCTTAGCTATTTAGCTATCTTAGCTATCTTAGCTATCTTAGCTATTACTCTTTAATCTTTACTGTCACTATCCTACTATATTCTAAGTTCTTCCCTGCACAGTCTGAAGCATGGTAAGCAGGACATTTACACAGTGAGATGAAACAAACTCAGATCCAACATCTGAATATTTTGAATTAGAGCAGGACTACAACATTTTAAGAAAATACAAGTGTTATCCGCACAGGAAATAATTTTTTAAATCCTGTGTGGTTGTGTGGTTTATAGTACTCCTTTCTGTTCAACATTTTTCTGGAGGCCAGCTTTAGTGTGTCATGTTCTCCCACCTGATGGTTGCATTCTGAATGTTTTAGTTATCCCATCTGATGTCTGTAGTTCTCTCCAGGTTCCCAGTGTAAAGTTAGGCATTTGACTCTTCCAGATACCAATATTGTTGGCAGCATAGTCTGTGAGACTGCAACAGTGAAGTTCTTTTTTTGGATCTCTGGTGCACCTTTGTCTCATCTCCACATATATAGCTGAACAAATATTATTTCACCACCTCAGAGAGAGTTGTAAAGACAAATCAGCTGTTCCGGTAAGATTGTACTAAAGCAAAGATAAAACGTTCTTGAGTCATTTACAGCCTTGCCCAGAGGCTGTTCTGGGGAAAAAGCAGTGTTTTCCTGCAGTGGTCAACTTGCCTGTTTAAAACAAAATGCTTTTTCAGCCTCAAAAATCACAACCATAGTCTTCTCATACTAAATTATTGACTGTTAAGCAAGCATCCTAGTTATTCTCCAGAATTTTTTTACCCATTAAAAATGATATATAACTGCTTTATAGGATTGCACTAAAAGATGCACTTTATTTATCAGACTTCTGATTTTCTTGGCAATTATGTAGAAGTTCATGTGCTCCTCCACCACTGCTGTGCATTCAGCCTTTCTCACCAGTTTTCTAGCACAATGTAGCTACAAGCATGTTAAATAGTTTTAATGAAAAGCCTTATCAGACACTGCTTGTTTCTCCTCTCTGGCTACTTTGCAAGCTTGAGATACAGCTCTAGTTCCTAAGCCTTCCCTGTCAAGCTAACCTAAGTGGTGAAGGAATATTCAGGGAATTGCTGTTTTCTTTGCAGACCAGGCAAAACTTCACAGCTTTATTTTGATTTTCCAAATGTAATATACTTTGTCTGACTATATCTAACAAGTGCATTTAACACAGAAGTAATTTATTAGATATGAAAAAATAAGTTATACTACTGCCTTCTTTCCTACCTCCTTTTGGCTTTAGGCACCTATTGAGGTACTAATGTGTTCTCTTCCAAAAGTACAGCAGTCGCCCCCTCGCTCCTTCAGAATTGCAATGGATAAATTGTTTATTTCTTTCTGAGTTCCTGTTTTATATTTCAAGGAAATTTTTATTAAATTGAATATACATACCAGGGGTTTAAGAAATCTGACTGAAAGAAGGCCATACCATTCTATTAAGCCCAGTTTACTTTTTCAGATTTCTAGGCTTTTGGGATAGCATTGGAAATAGATGTTTTAGAAAAAAAAATTACATAGTGAGGATCCTTGCCTAGGTAGTGACACATCCATATAACATCATGTCACCTTTCAGCTCACCACTGGATGAAATTTAGTTTGATAGCATGGCCCAGATCATCTCAGTGCTTAGCTCTGTGTCTCTGCAGGGCTCATTGATCCATGAATACTGTCAAGGGAATTCATACCAAAGCACATAACTGTACCACATTTCTGCTTTCTCAATCAGCACAGATGGAAGTCCAGACCTGTCTGTGTAAGCTGTATAAATGAGCTCCCCTAGCCTCCAGTCTAGTAATAAAGCATAACAGTAAGAGCACTGTAGTAAAAGATCATGCTAAAGAAGAAAATCTGTAAACCAATTTTTTTTTTCCTTATGCATGGAAAATATATTAAAATTGCTTTAGTGAATTACCTTTAAAGGAGCAAATTCCCTAACATACAAAAATGTAAAAGTCTCTTTTTACTAAAGAATCAGCATGTCTTCCTCCTTTCCTGCCAAGCAACAGGCACAGACATATCTCCTTCATGGCTTGATAAACCAAATAATAAGAATTGTCTTTTCATCTTTCCTTTGCCATCTATAAAGCTCCCTATGTTGCCACTACTTGTCTAATTTACTATAAACACCCAAAAGAAACAGTCATGGTTGCCTGAATTTTCACAACAAACAAATGACTTAGCATATTTTAGTGGCAACAGAGTGAGACTTCTGCAAAGACACTGCTACCCTGAAGTGGCTGGGCACTCATACTCTGAAAGCTGGGAATCTGAGCTGGTTATTTTCCAAGGACTTTATCATGATACTGCATGTTTAGCAAGTGTTCATGTCTGTTGGTCACTCCTACTATGGCAACTCACAAGGCAAAAGTTCTTTGAATTTAAGGGATACATTTTGGATACTCTTCTTTTTTTTTTGTTGTTCTTTAGTTTTCCATGTGACTGTTACTTTACATATCCTCAAAGCATACATAAGGGGAAACTAGTGATGCATGGAAGAAAACAGGGTTAAGTATTGTCAGATAATAATTATGTTAGGAAAACACTGTTTGTTTGCTCTTGCTTTTCTTCCAGAAAGAGGATTTGTTGCTCTTGCTTTTTTTCCAGAAAAACTAAAAATCATACTTGGGAGAAGCTTGTCAAGGATCTATTAATGTTGCCTTTCCAATACGCCACCTCCAGGGGGCTTAAAAGAATTGGACATCTTGATTAATCACCTTGGATTTTTTAATGTAATCCTAATATTCAGCTTAGAGAAGCAGGATTTTTCCTGACCCCAGGCAAGATGGCCTCTTCCTCGTGTTTCAGATCAAGGGGCTGTTGAAAATGATGGGCAGTAGAGTAAGTAACAGGGAGAAGGTATCAAAAATGTAATTACTAAAAGGTGAAATGAGCTTCTCTTCACCTTCCAACTTTTTTTTTTTTTAACTCTACGAGACTGATTTTGGCTCTGGGGTAAAAAAAAGAGTGGCAGGAGTCCTATCTAACTCACAGAGCTATTCTGAGTGAGGATAGGTACATCACAGCCTGTAAGGCACTCAGCAACTGTGATAATGACAAGCAGAGAATACAGACTTCTAGATAAGCTTTTGAATCCTTAAATGGTAAGTGTGACAGTTCTACACCTCAGTCACATGTAGGACACCACAGGGGACACATAGGCTCCTTAACCTTCATAGCATCCAGTCAAAGATGTTCTTTCCTATCTCAAATATTTTCCCTGGTATATTATGCCTTTTTTGTTGTTTTTTTTCGTTTTCTTCCCCCACACTTTTTGAACACCTCTCTACTGTTACATTCAGGTAATTGCAGGACATCTACAAGTTTCTGACAGGGCATATGAGGAGAGATTTTTCTCACACACAAAAGCAACACAAGCCCTTTTTTCGGAGATTTCAGCATCCAGAAAGATAGAATCAGAGAATCAGAGAGTGGCTTAGACTGGAAGAGATCTCAAAGATCTCCCAGTTCCAACCTCCATGCCTTGGGCAGGGACACCTTTCATTAGACCGGATTATTCAGGGCACAGGAAAACAGAAGATAAGGCATACACAAACTGAACAGAGATAGATCTGTTACATGGATAGACATTCCTTGTATTGAGTTGGGACACGACTGGGGAGAGCCATGCTGGGTCTGGAAGACTTTCAGATGCAGCACATAGCTCAGGTAATGAGAAGGATGAACAGGTATGCAAGTATGCCTTCAGACGCCAGGGTAAAAGGGAAGATGTGATGGGGTAGGAGGGAGAAAAAAAAGGTTTATTGGCCTCATACTGATAAATGAAAATTTTAATTGCATGTTTTTTCTCTCCCTCATGGAGTAGCTGGTACTACAAGAAAAAAGATGATTTTAAAAGCACACTGAAAGCTCTCTGCTGCCTTTTGCAGAAGATTAATGCAGTTTCAAATTGCAGGTTTATTGTCTGTTGGCAAAGTGACTGCCATGAAGGGATTTAAAACTGCAAATTCTTTAGTGTAGTCAGATATACTTTTGAAAAATGAAGTCCTCTTCTGCTCAGGGGATTAGTTTAACTTTTTATGACATTCATTTTTGTAATTCTTTACTACTTCTTCATCTTGTGTTTGCTTTATGAGGTTATTATTTTTATATATAGTTTGGTAGAGTCTTAGGAAAGCTGAGAGAGACAGGTGTTTGAAATTCTAGGTGCAATAAAGAGACATAACATTTATTAAGAAAGAAGAAAAGTGGCATAAATGGGAGTTGCCTTTTGTTGCTGCAATACTCAGCTCAGTTCCCACTGCAGTAGTTGGCAATGATATTTAAAGTAGGGATGCCTTAGGTCCTTAGATTAGGAAACACTGACAGTAAAAGTACAGCTGAGGTATCATGGACCAAAGAAAAGGCACTACAGTTCTGGATGCCAAGGTTCCAGCTCTGCTTGTCCTGTTGTGTGTCTGGTTGTGTCTCTTGAAGGCACTGACCTTCACTTATGTTCACTCAGGTTTAGAAGCCACTTGCTCAACAGAAGCCTAGACAGTTTTTGTGGTATTCAAATGTCATTACACAAGGTATTCCTTTAATATTCAGTTCACAGAATTTCAATTAAACTAACTGCCATTTCAGATCTGACCTACAGATCAACCAGAGAACACATGTTTTAGAAAGCCATCCCATACTGATTGAAAAATCCTTATAGTTGGGAAATTTACCCATAACCCTTGGTAATGTGTTCCATCCTTTGCCCTGCACCATTAGCTAATTTTGTCTCTTGTCTAGTTGGAATTGATATAAGCTAAATGTTCCATGGCTGTATTATTAAGCGTTATATTAGCAGCCCTGGTTGATCAACATTTCCATTGGTAACATAAGGGCTGGCCAAATCAAAACTTAAGTTTCCTTCAATAAGTTAAATCTCTAAGGCCCTTGAGTCTTTCACTATAAGACATGTTTTCTAGTCCTTGTGTTATTCTCTTGTGTCTGTTTTTCATTTCTCACCTGTCCCTTTTAGGAGTTTGCAAATGAACTGGTCTGAGTATTATAAAAGTGATAAAAGAACCAGCAAGATATTAACTAGAGCATCTCGACACCTTTAAAAGAAGTGATAGTAAATGATATCTGGGGGGCTGGGGGAAATCTTCATAATTTCAGGGGTTTAACTAAGAACTTGAATGGAATGTAAAACAAGATTTGAAATGTGTGTTTGGCCTTCCTTTTTCCTCTTTTCCTCTCTTTGTTGATTTTATCTTATCCATCTGTATTTGGGAATATGTATATATGAGTTGTTAAATATATTTATAAAATAAATTTATTTAATTTAGATAAAATAAAGATAATTTTCAGATTTTCTAGGAACCTTGCAGACTATATTCTTTTTTAGGTACCTTTCCCCACTTCTTTCCTTTCAGGCCATTTGGCAGCCCAGCCCTATGCTTTCTGTTTTCTTACATATAAGTTATCACAATCACATCTATTAAAGACAGAATGTTTTTCTTCCAGCTAATTTGCATGTAAGTTAAGACAGTCCAATATCACCTATCCATCTCTTTCATTATTAGCTGCTCTCTAATCTTCAGATCAGCTGCAGGTGTAATTAGTAGGAGATAACGTTCATTTCACAAGAGTTAAAATGTTAAATGCATTTTAAAGCCTGAGAACAGATCCACTCAGGATCCTGTGTATGCCACTTGCTTAGTGATGACTTCTCACTCACATATTTAAATGATAATTACCCAGCATTTACTCCATTTAACATCCATTGTGCTGATTTTCTCTTGTTTTCATTTTTAATTATAAGGTTGTATACCATCAAATCAAATGCCTCAGAGAAGCCAAGGCATATATAATTACCCCCAGCTGACAAAGTTCTGGCATCACAAAAAAGTATGTACTGGGTTAGTTTGACAAGAATTCCTTAGCATCAGTCTATGTGAATCAACATTAATCGCGTTACTTTGACTAATATCTTGATTTACCTGGCTCAGTGTCATTCCATTTCTTTTGCCTGTGACTGAAATCCTAAAGACAAGGCTGAGCTTCATCCTTCCTTCCTTCCTTCCTTCCTTCCTTCCTTCCTTCCTTCCTTCCTTCCTCTTTTCCCTCCCTCTCTCTCTCCCTCCTCCCCCTCTCTCACACACACACTCTTCTTTTAGAATAGTTTAAGAGAACAGAAAGGAGATGAGAAACTATTATCTAATCTCTTNTTTTCCCTCCCTCTCTCTCTCTCCCTCCTCCCCCTCTCTCTTCTTTTAGAATAGTTTAAGAGAACAGAAAGGAGATGAGAAACTATTATCTAATCTCTTTTGCAATGATCTGACCTCTACAATAAGGATACTGACAATACAAGTTTTTCTCAAGGCATTTTAAGTCTCCAGGCAGAAAACACTCTAGAAATGCAATGGATTATTTCTAAATACTGTTGTTGCTGTTCCTAACATCAGCCTTTCAGACTAAGCACTGCACTTTAAGACTATGTCAGAGAATAACCACAAACTAGAGAACAAAGGGAAGGGAGATTAAGAGCTCAGACATGTAGAACCTGTTTCTCTCAGCCTCAGACCCTGGACCAGTAGTCAGGTTGGATATATATGGCAAGTTTCCAGGTCTTGAGGGCTTCAATTGATGGTCTGTTCTTTGGAGCACTGTCTTCCTAAGGCAGAAAAAAATTGGAAGGTAAACAATTAGATGGCTGCACTGCACAGGGCTGTGTGCTCCGATTAGGAGATTCTGCCTGACACAGAGGGATGTCACTGCCTGCAGTGGTATCTGCTCCTGTCACTATCGGCATGCAGCAGGTGACACTATGGAGGATGAAGCTCAGCTGAGCTGCCTACAGAGTCAAAGGGAGGTGGCAAGGGAAAGGGGAAAAGAGGAAGATAGGGCTGACAACTGTAACTAACCCCTCAGTGCCTAAAGGAGGAGAAGAGGGGTGGGATGGCTGCATGATGCAGAGTCGGTGTGTCACAGCACAGCTTCTGCAGCTGAATCAGTCCTAAGACAAAAATAGCTGCTTATACCCTCTGTCACCACTACCATTCCTTAGAACTCTCTGACAGTCTGACAATGCAGCCAGGTCTTTGCCTCCTCTACTTAGCTGAAGGAGCACCCCACATTCACCAGAGTCACAAAGCTGCTTAAGGAAACCACCACCCCATTCCATGTTCCCATGGTCACCCTACCACCACCATTGCTCTCTAAGGGGGGGAGAAAAAGCAGATGGGTAGCCAGACCCAGACAAAGGGAGGCACAGCTGCTTTAGGAAGCCTTTTTATGGATTCACTTATAGCACACCCAGTGCAAAGCAATATGTATTGGTGGCCACCTGACTGCTGGTAGGCACTGAAGGTACTTTGTGTGGGAGAGAGGTACAAATGCACTTCAGATACAGTCAACATACTAGTAAACTAGGAAAGAGCTTAGAAAAGCTGTAAGATATGTTGGAGAGTGGCTCTTTCCCTTGGGAACTCTCTGCAGTAGATTTTTCATCCCTGTGGTTTGTCTTGGAAAACTGTTTCTCCCTCCTTTTTATGTCATCTTTGGGACTGACAAGGCCACCCTTGTGGAACAGTTCAGCCGGCTGTGCATTGGACAGCTGATACTGTGGGGAACTAGAAAGGCCCAGTAAAGGTGTGTAGGAAAGACAATTCACTTCCTATAAATACAATTGAGTGTTTTATTTCAATTTATTCTCTTGAAGTCTCAAAGTCTGATAGTAAAAACTATCAAATAAAATACAATCACTAGGAAGATATCATCTATTATATTCTATGGAAACTTTGGTCAAGGATGGAAGAAGTGGATGAATACTTCATACCTTAATTTCCACTGAATTATTTTTCCCAGATTACATCACACAGTAAACAACTATTCTAGGAATGCAGCTAAGCCTGAATTTCCACTGAAGGAATCTCAAAAACAAACAAACAAAATTTTAAAACTCTTTTTACCCAGAAGTAAATTGAAGACATTTTGTTAAAATCATATTTGTTTCATTATTAAAAGGAATTCTAACCACCTTTGAACAAAGACAATAAATTGTTTTGTGATGGCCAGGATGAGTTCTAAGATTCATAAACAGATGTCCCCAGTGCTGAGAAAGGGCAACAAGCCCATTCTGCAGGCTTGGATGTCTTGTAGAAATGTAATCCTCTGGCAGGGTTTATTCCATGACTAAGCTCTATTTCTGCTTTTCTGAGAGCATAAAAGTGTGTTTACTTAATGGTTGTGTCAAGCTGGTGTGTTTGTAACTCCTTATAAGCTGAGGTTCAACAGTGCAGGCATTACCAAGATACAGAGCCATGTAAGTGCAAAAAAACATAAGAGGCAATCAAGCAGCCTAATGATGAACATTTCTCTAGGGAGTGACGGGAGAGGAAAAAATTTAATTATTTGTGTTTGTCCATCATGGATATTCAGCTATCACCCTGGGTCTAGAGGAAAAGCTTAACCATTTATGGCTACGTCTCACTAAAAATTTAATCTGAATGTGTGCTCAGTCTGCAACACCAAAAACAGCAAAATACCTGCTTCACCTGTGGACCTTCTGATGTTTTCATATTCAGGTTTTGATTTTTGTCTATCAGGTCATGTCGTTTGCAGTGCTGTATTTAACTCAGAGGATCCCCGTATTATTCAAGTGTTCAAATATTTTGTTAATGGAACTTGTATATTATAAGACATTTTGACTTTTCAAAATGCTGCACAAGCATTAATAAATCTGCTTTTCAATAAGTTAGTTCTGTCCTAAAGGCCTAGAAAATGAGTACGCATACAGAAAAAGACATTAAAAAGATTTGACTCCTTTACTCCTCCTTTTTACTATTGTATTGTAAAGCACCAATGATGCTTTGATAATATACTAAGGCACTAAAAAAACAGTAAGTCTGCCAATAAAACCATAGCAAAATTCTTGCTACTGCTTCTCTATGTTTCTTAATTATCTTATTTAGAGTAAGAGGTAAGAGGGCTAAGAGGGAATAGCACAAAAAAAGCTGGCAGTCTTCAGCAAAGTACAAAACTTTACTATCTGAACTAAAACTTTAGGAACTATGTTTGCATAAAGGAGAATTCCCTAAACCACTGTATGTGAATCATTAGCTTTTCTGTTTGTGGGCAGAAGGTTGCTAGCTGTTAGCTATACTTCTTTCTCACCAGTTAGAGTATTAAAAGGAAACAATTGAGATACCTCAAATTATTTTATCTGGAGAAATAGGGAGGCTTACAAATGCTCAGCTATTTTACTTTTAATATAAAATTTTATTTTAAAGCAATATAGCAAATTATCATAATAAATAAAAGTAAATCCTGGCAGTATTTATGAAACACTAGTTCTTTCTTTGATTCCAGTGAGCTTTTATTTAGAATCTGGAGTATTGCTAAAAGCTGAACCAATACACCATCTTACTTTTCAGTATCTGGTCCCTGGCAACTATTTGTTAAATCCAGAAAGCAAGAGGAACCTTTAAAGGGTCCGGCTGGACATTCAAAGCCTCGTGTCGTTGACTTTGCCAGGTAAGTATAGCCAAAAAATCAGTCTGAAAAAAAAGCTGGAAGGAATTGATCATTCTTCTCTCCCTCTACCCACATGAAAATTTTACCCTGTGCAGGTTGGTGACATGGACAGTTTACTCGTATTTAGAGAAGGTGAGAGTATGGAAACATCCAGCAGAGAGCAAAGGATCTAAAATCACCTTTGATTATTAAAATTTTTCATTTATCAGTGACAGATCTATTTCCTCTAACGTCATCTCCCTTGAAATATTTTGATTACTCATATCTGGGGACTTCTGCCACCTCAGTTTTGCAAAATGTCAAATCAGTACTTAGATTCCCTGAGAAGAAATTTATGGCAGGACAATTTAGGCAAGCACTAAAAATTGTTTAAAGTTTTTAAGAAACTTAATCACCTTTCCTCAAAACATAATCAGTAAAAAATGATTAGTTCATGGCCTTGATGGAGTAGAGATTGGTAACTCATTAACAAAGAGAAACCACTGAAAATCTGTCTATTTTCAAAAGGAATCAAGTTTACCTTAAAGGGTTTTTAAACATCAAGTGTTTCCACTATTTGTTAATTTTAAAAAAATTATACTATTCTACTTTATTACTTCCATTTTGTCCAAGCCTCTATATTTAAATGAACATGCTGATGTTCAAGACAGGGTTTAAATTTCTGTTTTAGGCATTTAGAAGTCTAACATTTATGTCTAAAACCTCTCATTGCAGGCTCCCTTTATACAAAAAAAAAAAAAAAAAACAACCAGGTAATTCTAGATACTGATTCATTTAATCCTGAAACAGGCCAGATAAGTCATCCTCTGGAATTACCTATTTCTCTGATAGGAAGCTTAGGGCGACTAGTTTGGACTTTGACACTGAGTTAGCAGACTTTTAAAATTAAGTCCAATGGATCTTACCCCTGGGGGCTCATCTTCAAATTAGGTCAGCTTGAGAAGTGCTATTAAGCTGAATGAACGGCCCACCAAGAAAGACTGAGGTCAGTGTGCTACTTATAAAGTCCTTTTAACAACAAGTTAAGGCTTTTGGTACTCATTAAATGAATACAAAAATGCTCATAGGTATTGCAACTGCATTTTTGAAAGGTTTAAGTGCAGTGTTTATAGCTGGGGGTATGATTCAAAACTTCACAAACCTTACCACAGCAAAGCATCTCAACAAATGACAAAAAAAAGCACCATATTTGAATTATTATATCTGTGGCACTCAGCAAACCATAGGTGTCTCCATCCTTGAGGTGACAGGAAAGTGAGCATGCATTATGTGTCAGCTTTCTGCTACACTGACTGTAAGATCTTTTCTTTTGGAAGAAATGTTTCTACCTCTCAATATACTTTCCTTGTCTCTGTGTGGGAGTTTGTAAGAAAAAAAAAATCTCTTCAGAAACCTGGCCAGAAATTAAAGGAGCAGCATCTGTTAAACACTACAACTTCAGTGAAGCTTTAATGATGTGGGAGTTATAGACCAGACTGCAGCCTGAGGTGGCAATCCTGAGCTTCCCTAGTTGAACATTAAGCAGAATTAAAATGAACAGAGGTAATTTCAACTATCCTAACTATGATTTTTGTAGACTATGATTAACACTGAGCAAACTTGAGTCCCATTTTCAAAGAATTCTCCAGTGGCCACAATGGGGTTTTTTTGATGAACCAGAGTGAGATTTGGCTGTACTCCTGCATTTCCCAGAGCTGAGAATTTAGCCTGTGTTCCAGTCAAACTGAGGAAGCAGCAGGTGTGCCCTGCATCCTCCTCCTGCACTCATTTGTCTTTCCATTGTCCACACCACCTCCATTGCTGTGCACTACTGAACTTTGCAGCCACCATACTGATCGTACCACATCCTTGTCCCCCCCTGCAGCTGCTGGCCTGCTTAAAAACTCAGAGTCTGAAGACCATGAGTATCCTGTGTCTGATGCCAGAGGGCTACAGTAATGAATGGCACCCTTGCCAGCATGTGCTTCCACCACACAAGCTAGTAAGGGAAGAAGAATCTGAATCTGGGAATGTTAAGCAAGAACAAGGTCCTCCTTTTGTTGGTTTGTTGGTGGGTTTTTTTGTTTTTAATTATACTTGTGTCATGAAAGGGCTTGGACTTTTCAAGCAGTTTGATTTTACTCTCTGCCTAGCTGAGCTTGAAGGAGAATGGTATGATTTCTGCTCTGTATCCTCTTCCTCTGAACTTGCTTCCAGCTTCATTAGTTTTCTGACAAACAAAAAAATGAGAAACAAAAGGAAAACAGGAATCCTGAAATGTGGTAAGTTGCAACTTGGTAATTAGAATGCATAAGCCTTTGTAAGGAAATCCAAACACTCTACTGACAGAATACACCGAAAAGCTCAAAAATCAAGGAAATAAGATTCTCACCTTACCACAACACTAGGTAGAGAGCAGAACTAATAACTACCAGCTTTTGGTGCTGCTTTTGGTGCTTTTGGTGAAACAACGTGTAAGTATGCCAGTTAAAAACCAGCTTTGATTTATAATTCTGCCCATAAAGTGTTCATGCTATCAGAAGCACATGGGCAGCCCCTTGGAACAAACCAATGGCAGATCCACTCCAGGAAGAGTGGAGGAAGGCCTGCTATCTTGTAAGGGCATGAGCTATCAGTGCAACACAAGAATAGCTGGTTCTAGGTGAAGGCCACCCAGGTTTACATTAGTAATTGGTGTATTGACTGAATCACACTCACAAAAGGCTGTTTGTGAACGTAAATAAAGTAATGCTCCTCTGCCCTTTGAAGTTTCCTCTTGAAGGCTCTTGAGGATTTTGCTTAAGATTTATTGATCCTGATCTCCAGCAAGACCTCATTGAGCCCTTCCTGTGATCCTTTTTGTTCTTCTCCACTTTTTTTTCATGGATTGAAAGACTCATGGGATAATGTACTGAGGATACTAAAGGGCCAAATGAGAGTCTCTGTGAATGGTCCTCTGTGAGTTACTCTGCAGATGAGCAAGTAGCTTGGGACAAAATGTGCAAAGGCCATTCTATCCTTTACATACTTCTGCTTTTCATTCGCTTCCTCTGAACAGGTTGCATCATTGACCAGTGGAAGGAAAAGTTTAAAACATAAATGCTTACATCAACAAATACATTCCCAGTTTGACACAAAAATGCTTACCTTTTCCCTGCATTCCTTTGGGTTTCACTCTGATTGCTTGTGCATTTGACACCTCAATATAAAAATAGATGCTTAGTAATTTAAAATTGGTCTGTGTCACTCATAGTTTTGACATTTGTGCTTCCCAGTCCATACTGTATACATTATTCTGAAGACAAACACTAACACAGATTAAAGCATTTGGCTGCCAGAAATTGAATTACTCCAAGCACTGGCCATAAGATGCTGAATTTAAACTTTAATTACTTCAGTTTGTCTCTTCTCATGGCACACATCTGCTCTAACACAGCTTCCTCTGTTAAGGATTTGTCTTGCATCCCACAAGAACATATAAAGTTATCTCATAGTGGTGCCTTTTCCTGGTCTTAACATATTGAGAGCCAGACATGGTTAAGGGATAAGGGGTTTTTACGTTGGTATTTAAATAAGGATTCTTATTAAAATACTGAGGTAAAAACCCCTTATCCCTTAACCATGTCTGGCTCCCAGTTTTCTAAGACCAAGAAAAGGCATCAATAGGAGGTAAGTTTAGTTTAGGGGCACTGGGTTGTCTCTATAGTCAATTAAAGCCTTTTGTTCTTCCAGAAGGTAAGTCAGAGCAAGAACCAACTGTATTAAGAAGCAGACAAAGTACTTTTTCAAAGTACCCACAAGGGATCTCTGCGGCTCCCAAGCATGAGAGTTTTCTCCTCCAGACCTCTGAAGAGCAGCACATTAGAGGGACAAGGCAGGCTGAGAGCCCAGCTCAGCTGGGAGGCCCAGTTAGTAGCCTGCCCACCTAGTTTCTTTATAACAATATTACCCTCTCTAAGGCATAAAGTGCAGTAAAGAACCATAAAGCAATATAAATAATATAATTTTTATATATCATAAAGGCATAAAAGAGTAAATGTACTCAAAATCTCCCACAGCATGTGTCACTCTTTGCTATACTTGGCAGCTGGATGTCTTGAGAAATACACACCAAGAGTGTAATGCAGAGTTTATCTCCCTCCAAATATTAACTTCTACTCTTCTGACATTTTAGGTTATGCTCTTCTCCATTCCAGATGAAAATACAACTAAATCCTTCACTTTTAACAGGTTCAATCCCATGAGAAAAAGGAAGATTTAATACACTAAATGAAAAGCATTTACATTTTTCTAATTGGATTGTTTCATTCATATCAGATGGCTTTGCTTAAAATGTTGTAATAAAAATAGTTCACATAAACACTCCTGTGAGGTATTATTCACTTGTGTGATCTGTAATAGAATGACTAAGAACATAATTTTGTATCACTTATCTTTAATGGTTGTAAATCTAGCTTGGATACAGAGACATAAATATTCTCTCTGTTCAGACACTGAAGACAGACCAATGCCTTCAAACAATGTTTCATCTCATCCTAGAACAGCGGTGTAGGACAGCTGGGCTGCCCTCGGTGTGACTGTCTCTCCCCGCTGATCATAAAGAGTCTGGATGACAGGCTCAGAGGGGAACAATTCATATTTTGGTAGTGTAAGCCAGGTGATATGAACTCCATTCTGTGATGCAGGAGGAAACTGGATTGGATAGTCTCATGTTGGGAATCTTGTGGACAATTCGTCGCACTACTTATCAGCAATAAGCTTAGACTTCCTTACAGAGTATTACCTTTGTTGGTACAAACATAATTATTTTTTAAAGAGATATACAGACAGACAAGGAAGATTTACTTTCCCCTGATCAAATGAACTCAGGCAGCAATGGAATATCACTGATACCTGAAAATCTATTCAGAACTTGAGTGTTGGCTGTAACAAACTCCTGACAGCACCTCTAATAGGAAAACAATGCTTTGTAGTTCCCTGCTGCCTTATTTTGTAACAGATGGCCTGACAATACATTCCATAACTTTCCCCATAGAAGGCTGCATTGCTGTGCTCCAGGTTATTATAAGGCAAACCACAAATTTCCTCCAGTTATTCTGACAAATTGAAAATAGAAACCAAGAGTTTAATATGAAGAATCTCCCACTTGCACATAAACCATCTTCTATATTACATATATTCATTCTATAATAAAGCATCTATCTCTGTTTTACATACATATTTTTACAGAAAACCTGCCACTGTAATACAAGGTTTTTCTATGTAACTGTCACATTTATGTAAACTGTATTACAGACTGTTCACTTCCTCCATTTCATTTATTCTTATCTTCCACTAAAACCTGTGTAAGTTTACCTTGGAGGCTCTTTAGGACTTCAGCTTTTATGATTTTTATTGTGTTATTGGTTTTGGTTTTTATAGGGCTCAAAGCAAACTGCTTTTGAGCACTGTCAGGATACAGAGTGATACCACAATATAGTTAATATACCTAATAAGCATATCATCATTCCAGAATATATGTCCAGTCAAACAGGGAAAAACACACAGCTTGCCTGTATGATGTAGCTACACAGACACATTCTTTCCAGTATAGTGGGAGAGACACAAAAGACCAGCATTTCAATAGTGGTATATACCCCCAGTTATATGGTTTTATGTTTAATGCAGTCTGGAAATAATTTTAGTGTTTGTTACCAGTTTTCGCCAACCTGGAGAAAATGAAAAGAAAGTGAATGCATTCCATTTTCCTACCTACATTCTTAAAGGAAATTCTCGCAAATAAATACTGTGTTACTGGGCAATACTAAAAATGCAGTGACAGGAGCCTTTTTAATGAATGTTGTGCTCTTGGTAGCAACAACACACCGGGGTTTGGAATGAAGCAGTTGCAGCTGGATGACAGCTTGGGAAAAGGTGGTTTTGCAGAATGTCACATAATGCTGTTGGCACAATTCTTGCCAATGGTATTGAAAATAAGTACAACAGCACTGCTTCTTCCAGCTGGATCACAAGTCCATTGATCTGCAGCTCAAAAGTGATACGTGCTCTGAAGTAGTTTTCATGTCAGATGAGGAGTATTCAAAGATAGCCAGAATATACAATGACTGTGTTTGAGATTTACACAATACATCTTACATCATCTCAACCAATACTTGTCAGTACAGTAACTTGTTAATATTAAATTGATTCTAAACTTTTGGGGAAAAGTATCTGATCTTCCTACAGACTGTGTATTTACATATTGCTTAAAAGGAAAAGTAAAACATCTTGGAGAAATGCAGCTTCTGTTCACTCTCCAACTGACAGCACAATGTCTGTCTACTACAATCAAAATCTCTCTGATGATCCAAATTCTCAAAATCTTCTGAAGAGCCCACAGCTGTCCTTTTACACTATATAATAAAATGGGTAAGAATGAGCCCGGTACCTCTGATCAACACAGCTCAGCTGAGCTTGGAAGGCTGTAGTCAGCTGGTAAATATGACCTTCCCATCACCTGCCCCATGAGGAACATGTCCTCCTCAGGTGGGCTCAGAAGATTTGGCCCCACGCAAATCACCAGGTTGTTGGTTGTCATCCTGCCCAGGCCGTGTTTCTGCTGAAGTTTAGCAGCAAGGACACCAAGGGCCTAAGCAGAAGTGTGCTGATCCAGAGCTCCTTCTCCTTCTGGGAGCTGCAGAAAGAGAGGAAAAAGAGCCTGAGTGCCCACTGCTTCCTTTTTTTCCCCTTTTTTCTTATTACATCAAACATTTGAAACTCAAACTCTTAGTTATCACCATGGCCAAGACAGCCGCCTACTATCACATCTCCCACGAATCCTGCTTTATTCACAAATAGCAAGTCTAGGAGGGCACCTTTCCTAGCTCACTGAATCTTTATGTAAAGAAATTGTCTTCAAGAAACTTAAGGAATTTCCCAGCCTTACTCATCTCAACAGTGACAGTATGGTATTCCCAGCTGATGTGTGGGAAATTGAAGTCTCCCATAAGGGCAAAGGCTACCAATCCAGAGACTTCTCTTAATTGCCTGTAGAATAACTCATCAGTGCAATCATCCTGGCTGGATAATTAAGAACAGACCCCCACGATGACATCTTCTTTGTTTTCCATCCCCCAGCCCTAACCCACAGACTCTCCACCACATCAACATTACATTTAAGGGATGTAAAGCTGAATTTTTCCCATATATATAGTGCAACTTTTCCACTTTGCCTGCTCTGCCCATGCCTCCTGAACAATCTGTTCTGGCCTCCTGAACAGTGAGGTGCTCTTACCACTCTGCACCAGTAACACTAATTCTTCTCTACAGAAGTTACAGATTCACAAGAGACAGTATTCAATGTTCACCTGAAGCATAACATAAATATCATTTTGGCACGAGTGCAAACAATTGATCAAAAAATTATGTCTTAAGTCTGGTGACACTAAAAATTTGCAAATACTCAAGTTTTTGATAATAATCTCTTCAAGAATTTCAGTTTTTCCCTGGAGTTCCAAAAGCCCTGCTGTCACAACTGAGGGCAGAGACAGCCATAGCCCACTCATAAAGCTCTGCAAGTAAAGCTTTGTTCTTTCCCTTTGCATGTGACAGATGGGAAGTATAGTCAGGAAACACTATCAGTCAGACTGAACATGTGATAGAGCACTAAAGGCTTGTCTTCCAGTAGTCATCAGAGATGATGAGACTCCCCAATAACACACTACATGCCCAGACTGGGACTCAGCTCCTCTGACTTTAGCTAGTTATATAGCAGATATTCATATTAAATAATTGCTAAGGTCCCATTATAGTTAGTGCTGTGAAAAGCTATCTCTGCTATCTTGAAGTAGGCCTTTAGACTCTATGGAGCAAGGCTTCAGTTTTGTTTTCTACACACAGGCACCTTAATGCCATTTAAGATACCATAATGAAGCTGACACCTAAAGCCTAGCAGATATGACATAGGACCTATGGACAGTCTTGTTCTTATGAGAGGGCATCTAGAAACCAGAAGAAATACCTATAAAAACTCAATTCATACACAAATGATGCCAAGGAGTGGGTGCTGCATTGAGCTCTTGATATCTACTCACTGTGAAGGCTGTGTGGACACTGCCTGCAAACAGTCACACAGAAGCTAAACTAAGCCAAATCCCATTCCAGTTTGAGTTCACTCTTGTGCCAAGGAGGTTTGTTTCTGTATCACCATAGCTGAGACATGGTGAGAGAATTCTACATTCATTTTCTGTAAAACACATGTTATTAAGAGAAAATATTGGCGACAAAAGACCTTTTTTCCCCTTTCTTTTATTACTTGTTCAAACCATGTCCATTTGAAAGGTTCAGGAAATAGTGTCAAGTGTTTGTTTAAACAAGTTTTTTTATATTTTAGAAAAGGATGTGTCTTATGCCTCCAAATTGCTAATAAACACTTGTTATTTAATAAATTATATTAATATGTGACTTTTCCAAATAATAAAAGAAACCTGCTGAAGTGAAGAGACATTTTAAAATTAGGTGTCAAAGAGTAAAGGCACAGCTCCACCTGCTTTCCTTTTAGTACCAGAGTGAGTTTCACAGATAGTGACTGGCAAATTAGCATGCTGGAGCAACAGGCTGTGCCAGGACAAAATGCCTGCCTGCAGCCAGTTCCCTGTGCAGTACAAGCTTAGCACTGGATTAATTGAAAAAGCACCAAGCAAACAATAGATCTCTGTGAGTTTTCAAGAGGTCTTCCCGCTAGATAGAATCACAAAATCAGTTGGGTTGGAAAAGACCTTTGGGATCATTAAAAGTCCAACCCATGACCTAACACCACCTTTTCAACTACACCAGTGTCACAATCAGTCTTTTCTTGAACATGTGGACTAGCTGGTGTGCAGACAGAAACCATACCCCCTTGCCATCATCAGTCTTTGTTGTCATCTGTCTTGCTTTTTGTAAGGAGTTTCTTCTCAGAGCTTTGCCTGCCCCTCTTTTGTCATTCATTTTGGCCCTTCTCTCTCCAAAACAGCTTTTGGATTGATAATCCACCCTTGGTGTCGCAAACACACAGATGCCAACTCGCCCTGATGCTGTCTTACTTTCCTGCCCTGTTCTTTAGGCTTTGATTAAAGAAAATGTTAACATAAGCAATTAAGAATATTCTTAATTTAAGCCTGAATCCCACAGAAGTCAGATACATGAGAGATTTAGCTACAGTCCCTGAATTGGATTAAAATTTGGGATCTCATTATGTTCTTTAGTGTATTCTTTTCCTCTCTTTAGCTCAATTTTTAGGCTCTGTGTGGAGGAACAGCTTAGTAATTTTCTTTCATAAAGACTGAAAATGCAGAACTCATATTTTCACTGTATTTTTTGAGTGGAAGGTTAATTTTCCAGGTCTTGCTGAAAGCAAAATTTCTTCTATGTAAGTTTCCCCCAGTGCAGGCTCCAGATCACTCCCTAAGGTAATAGAAAATTAAAATTCTGTAGAAATCAAAAGTACGGGATGAAAAATAATGATGATAAGCAAATTGTATCCCTGATGGGAAATAAATTTTAAAAATATGGAATAGAGACCATTTGGCTAATTGACTTAGATTAAGTTATATTACTCACCACTTCAGTGGAAATACATGTTACAGAAGAACAGTAAATATTGCAAATGTTGAAGTAAAATTTTCTTGTATCCCTAAGACAGTCTTCCAGCACATTTATTGGAGGCTGTTTTAATAGTTCATTAAGCTTATTACCATTTTAAAGTTATGCCAAAACCTTTGAAAGAGGATTTTATTAGGCCAAGTTGGCATCATCATCTCCCCACACTTGCTGAACGTGGACCCATATTCTTAACCACTAAGCTTCTACAGCAGTGGGAAAGCCAACCTGAGCTACTGTGTACCCTTTCTCAGCAAAAATTTGGGCCTTTCTTCCTAAAGAGTTCAGGTAGAACAAAATTCTGACATCTAATCAGCCTGAACTAGGGAATGTTTGGGTTTTTTTTACCTTAATAGCATACAACTGCAATAAGCTTCTGTGCTTAGTTAAGCATAATTTTAAAATGCATTCTACTTCACTAAAATTTGTATGTCGTCTCTTGAGGACATCAGGAAAGCATAGCACTGGATACAAGCTACTTTTAAATTGTCATTTATATGACTTCATAAAGTTCCCTTTCTTATCAAAATGCCTAAAATTCTGTCTGGTCAGCACAAATCTAGTCCCAGTGGTCTCTTGAAATCTGAGTTTAAACTGGTCTTTTCAAGAAGAAATGCGAGAGAAGACCCCAGAAATCAGAGGGGGTGGAGAGAGTCTTTTAAACAGCTATTTATAAATTTCTATTTCATGGCAATATGCTGAAGCTGCCAAGTAAAGGAAAGTTGACATTGCAGAAGGTGCATAGTCATGTGAGGAGTACTTGTGCTTTGGAACAGGAGACTAAAATATATTTGAGTATGCTTTGCTTCTAAAAATACCTGGATCTATTACCAAATCTTCTGGGGGAAGAAAAAACAATCCCAATTAGAGATTTATTTATAACAGACAGATTACAGTAAGAAGATCTCAAACTACAATGTAAACTTCACTTGTGACAGTATTACGGCTTCTGAAATTCATATACATTAGTGTGAGAACAGAGGGGCTTTCAGTACTTTAGTCATGAAGTTAATTTTGCAGTTATTAAATTACTGTGAAACATTTTGGGATATGGCACACTGCATTTTAATGCATTTCAGGTATAATATATTGGTAAGAGTCTGAAGAAATGTCTACTTGGACATTCCATTTAGTTTACAGACTACACCACTACCAAAACACTTGGAGTTTGAGTGATGGGGAAGTTAGAGTGTATAAGCCAGGTTCTCAGAAGTGTAACAACCACATTTCTCTGTCTGTTCCCTTAAACAGCAACTACATTTTCTAAAGCTTCTACACAGGTAAATTTTGAAGTGGAAAACACTCAGCTTTGAGATGACCCAGCGCATCTTGATGCATACTACTGGATCTCAAGTAGTTTTCAAGATCTGGACACCTTCCTGAAGCAGAAGTCTTTCTGCAAATCTTTATGAGAATCTGGACTTGAATTTAAATGTGTTTTGTTACTGCTACGCCTATAAACTCAGGGTTCTGAGGCAAATGGTAGAAATTAGACCCCTGTAGTGAGAAATTATTTTTGCATGTATAATATGTGGTATATTAAGTTTTCTTTTTTTCAAAACATTATCTTTCATAGTATCTCACCTAAACCATACAGAAGGGTAAGAAGCCCCAGCAGTATCTGTGGTTTCACTTGCTTAAGACTCATTTTATTCAGTGAAAACTGCTATCAAATACTGTATCGAGATATCTTAGCCTTTTATCCAATCTCTCATCTTGCTCCAAGTGTAAACACAGAATCAGACCATCTATGAAAGTGGTTTCCTCTTCCCTCTATGCCTTCCATCCTTCCATCTGGAGAGGAGAGGGAGTATCTAGCTTAGACTTTCTTCTTAGCTTCTATCTTAGTTCTTTCTTAGCACCACATCTTTATTTCTTACAGGACTCTGTTGGGTTACCCATAGAGCTATCTTTAGCAAAAGTCTCTAATTAATATAAAAATAACTGGACCGAGATTCCAATAACAATCTACTATTTTCCACTTGGAAATGGATAAATTGTGAAAACTTAATTTTCCATTGAAATTTCTTAACCTATTTTCACAGAACAGAAGAAAATCCACACAAGTTTTTGCCAATGAAATGATACTTTGCCTAAAATACACAGGATTTTTGTGCCTTGTGACCCTATTCTGTTCCATGAGCTTGATTCCTTGACCAAAGTGTGTCACTTTTGCCAATATTTCTGAGGGATTCCTTGGGATTGTTTTAGTTTTTTGCTCCTGAGGGATGCTTATTGGGGAATAAATGAAAACAAGAATAGTGTAAGAGAAAGGAATCCTTTTCTCTGTTCCCAATGAGACTGGAGAAAAGTCTCATTTCTATCAAAAGCAAACCACTCTATTTCAGTCAAATACTTCTTCCCAATTCCTAGCCTCAATTTCCCTTGCTTTTTCTGGCTCATACTCTCACCCTTCCCAAATCCTTTAGTGATGGCAGGTGCTGTAAGTTGGGGTTGTGTGTCATTTTCCACCTGCTGTCATGGGGAGCTGCTCACTCATGGTGTGGAAGCTGCCAGGGCCTGGCTGTAGCTATCACAGCATATCTCATAACCTCTGCCAAGTAGGACCCTTTGCAGGTTCTGCCTCCCCAGAGCTACCAGTTAGGCCCAGTGCTGTCTCCCTGTTGTTCTCAAGTGAAGGTTTACAATCCTACAGTAAGGACTGGAGAAGAAACCTCCCACACTTATGAGAAAGTAGCAGACATTACTCTGATTTTAAAAAGGAGGGGGAATGTGGAGTCCTCAGGGATTAAAAAAGGGTAAATTGCCCATCCTATCTCAGAGTCAGGGTAGATAGATAAGGGTCTTGAGGGAGAAAAGGCAATTTAATAATACTCTGTCAATATTACGACTGCTTCTGTTCTAATTCTGGTTTCAAAACATAATAGGAGGACTGAAGTGAATGCACTTTAGGCTTATGTTATTTCTGAATTTATAAAAGAGATATATATGTGAAAACTGTGTTCTTTGGGATTTAGAAGCTTCTGATGAATACAAAAAGACCCACTGTATGGTAGCTAGTAGGACAGAACAACATCTGATCACAGCCTCGATACAAGTCCAGACAGCTTTTTCAAGAGCCTTCAGCTAAAAAGCCAACTCTAATCAAAACTGATGTCTCAGCAGAAATAATATATTTACATAAGAGAATAGCCATGCTGAAAGGAAATGCAGTTTTAAAAACAGTGAAATGAACACATGAATTTTTTTGAAATCCATCGATGCCAACATAGGATATTTCAGTAGTCAGAAAATAAAATGCATTAGCATTCTCAAATATACAGCATGTAGCTCATACAAAAAATACTAATGATTTTTAAATTCACTTTACATTCAGGCATCCTGGCAACTAGCAGTGTGTTGAAAGATTCCTCACAGACATGGGCATCTAGGTGCCACACAGAGCAACTCTGAGGCAGCCTAAGGGGCCGAATCCGTTTGCAGCCCCAGGAACAAGATGACAAATATAATCACACTGAGTGCTCTTGGCTTCACCTTGCCCTGCCCTACATCTCCTGCCAGCCTGCACCAAGCACCACCAGACAACATTTTGGCTAAGATTAAAAATGTCAGTAAACACCAGCTGATGTGGTGGCTGAGAGTGGTCATTGTGACACAGGAGTGATTGAGTTCTTTAATATGAAGGAGTTACTAGTTTGCTGGGCCTTTGTAGTGTAGTGTCTTTCACAGTAGGCTTTAAAGGCCATAACGTGTTCAGATGCTCTTTTGTATGCCTAACTGAGGTCACATCACCTGGCTGACATCATTAACTATTTCTGCCTTTCAGCAATTGCATACTAACTCTAGGACTGAGAACAGCAAAACTGGCATCCAAACTTTGCATCCTACTCAGTATTTTGTCTTTCCAGGTGACAAGTAGATATTATAGTGCCAACATCCATTTTCATTAGTTTTTCCATTCTCACTATAAACCAGAGACTTTACAAAGTACAAGATATTACATACACACACATTATTAAAGAGAACATTTCCAAAAAAAAAAAAAATTAGTATTCAGCAGAACATGTGTTGAGGTAATATGAAATTTTACTGTGTTTAAGAACTGGCTCCAAAAGCAGCATGATAGCAGCTATCACTCTGCCTTTCATATAGACAAAGCTTTCTAAGTTGATCTGCCCAGGATTCCCATCCTGACTATTCTTTCTGGTCTTGTTTGGAGAGTGCTAGTTCTGAGCTGTGATTGTGCATTCCCTGAAATAGATCTCTGCAACTGACTAAATTGTTCATATTCAAGTTTATAATTCAGATACAAATGTACTTGAATTAAGACACATCCAATTTGTAGCCAGGTAACTGTATAGGTACGACCATCATCCTACAACAGCAATTTTAATAAGATTCAAAACGTTTGCCTGGGTTAAAAGAAAGATACGAAGTATTCAGGTTCATATTATTCTATGCCACTGAATGAATTTTTAAGATGCATCTGAGGGCACTGAAAATAATGGCAGAGTGAGGCAAAGTTATCCCAGGATGGTGGATTTGGAAAAGGGCTTGTCCTCTACATCCCAGTTCTGAGAATTGGACCCTTTAAGTGATGATGAGCTCCTCTGTTCGTCCTTTTGGGAAACGTTGTTCAATGAGTGAATTACTGGACAGCACATTTCACCAGACCAAAATAGTATGAAGTGGCAGAGAGGCAACTTTCATTAGTGGCAGCTCATAGTTTGTCTTGCACAGGCCAGACCAGTGAAGTTAGCCCTTCAGTATAGGCTCCACTGCAAAGATGAAACAACTAACTGCCCTTCTTTCATTACCTCTTGCAGCTGTTCTTTTTAATTCAGTCTCTGAGAGTAAATGCAATGCCAGCTGCAGAAAAAGTAGAATCAGTGAGGTGGAAAGGGGACATTTCTTGAAGTTTTCATAATTAAATTATAGCCATTACTAGAGTAAGCAGAAAAACTGTAAATCATTCTAGCATACAGATCCAAACACGAAATGTAAGCTTTCATTGTAATTCATTAATTTCCCCACATTCACATTGCTAGTTATAATTACTCCAAAGGAATTATTAATTAGAAATTATTTTGCATTAGGCATTTGGAAGACATGAGGCTCCCATCTGAAATAAAAATCTATAATGACATTACAGCTACTGTTATGGTTTTACAGTAATGTAATATGATTATCTATTACCAAATATATACAAGTATGACTAAAGAAACTAATTAACAACGCCGTTTATCACATCCTTTATTCTGTTAATACTCTATAATTTGTTTCTTCCACAGCAATTTTATTTATAGAAGGAATACATTTTTCTTATACTAATAAGGATTTTTGTTATGACAACATACTTCCTTTTTTAAGTACCTTTACAATGTTTAAGACTGGATTGAGAAGTTCAGCCTGGGAGGAGTTAGAATTAATGCATGAGAACAGCCCGAAAATTGCCCCAAATAAAACAGAGTAGATACAGAAAAAAATCATATGGAATACAAAAACACAGAATCATTACAGTTAAAAAAGAATTCCAGGATCGAGTCCAGCCTTTGACCGAACACCACCCTGTCAACTAAACCATTGCAGTAAGTGCCATGCCTGGTCAATAATGTGTAATAATGAAAATTCATATATGGTTTAAAGACAAAATTTATCTTTCCAAATTAAATGGTGGAAATTGCTATGGGCACCGCTGCTGGGAAGTGGCCATAATATTTCTTTCTGAGCTCTTTTTTTCTTTCCATCACTATGTTCCTACATTTTTCTCCCTCGTAGCAGATGAAGGATCCTTGTCAGACAAGGGCACAGTTGTATAAAAAGACTCCTAATGAAGCCCTCATATCCTGGTGTCATGAGTGTCCTTGGTTGCAATGATGTGACCCTGAAGAAAACCTGGATCTGAATGCTACAACCTTCAGAAAGACAAGCTTTGGATCCTCCTGTGAATTTTATCACTTGGCCCTATATCTATTTAAAACTATGTTATTACAAAATGCTCTAGAATAGCTCAAGAGGATAATCCTTGCTTAACAGAAGTACTGCATGATAACTTAATCAAGCCTTTTCTGCTCGCAGTATAGGCTGTCTGCATCAATCTACATTGCTAATGATCCCAAAGAGATCAGAAGAACGTGTTTTATGAGGAGGAAGAAATAGCTGAGGGAAATACCATGTCTGATTCACCAGGAACACAAACCACAAAGGGGAATATGAAACATAAAGTAATCATGCTCACCCCAGACACTACAGAGATACTTCTTGCCCAGTAATTTAAAGTCACTTATCTTAGTATATACCATGCTTAAGACTTCCATATAGATGCATACAGAGTTATTTTACAAGACCTTGCTCTGAGTCCTTGAGAAAATTGGAGCAGGAGGACAGCCCCTCAGGAAGAGTCTGCCTCATCTGCCCTACTTTCAATACCAGAAGCACCTTTTTCTGCTAGGATGGGGCCCTGCTGTAATGCAATTTGAATCCTTATTTTTCACAAAATATGTAGGACCAGGTGGTAGTGGCAGAATCTTCTCCTTTGTCTGTAGCTATGCCATAATTTGTACAGTCCTGGCCATTGGTGAGTGCAGCAAAGGGCTTGGGAAGCAGGAGAAACCATGCTCTTCTTTCAGCAATAAGGTGTATAATGAATTCAGATGTTCATCAAGCAGTGTACAAGAAATTCATACAAATATTTGCAAAGTCTGTAGCTGTACTTATTCTAAAATGCATATAAAAACTGTAAATCAGTGCATTCCTGGTGCTATATCAACCATCAAAGAGGTCAAATTTGAAAGTAAAATAAATGCCAAATGAAACCAGGCTTCTGTGGAGCAGAGCAGTTTGAAAGTATCTAATGGACAGATGGATGGATGGATACACAAGGTAGCTCCAGTTGGACTCTTCAGAGCATAAGGTAGACTAGAACACAAGCAAACTCCTTCCTTAGTTTCCTAGTTTTCTGTACCCTGAAAATACTGCTTTCTGAAAGCTGATGTTTTCAGTAGCATTTTTAGCTGATAGAGCTACAGTTCTTACAGTTTTGAATAGGTAAGTTACATTTCAGATAGAAAAAGTGGTATTAAACCAGTACTCAATCTAAATGAGGTTTACATTTTCTACAGCGAAATCAAAGTTTTTTCTTTGTGCCTACAGAGCCTAAGAGTTATTACAAAGTTTTCCTTAAACAAATAACTAATATCCATTCCTATCTATCTGACAGAGACTGTAATATTCAAATAAATTTTTAACATATATTAATAACTTTAGAAAAAAATATGAAAGAAGTGTATAACACTTTAATTATTTTTCATTAAAACTCTCAGGGACAGGACTCCCCTCAAATACATTATTAGCTCAAAGATGTCATCACCACTGTACAATCGTGATCAAAACAGCAGTGTTCAAATCTCATTCAGTTGCCTGTTCAAGAAATGGCTGGCAAGGAAGATACTTATGTGAAAAACAGGGTTCTGTGTATTTTGGGGCCAAAGCATGAATGTAGTCTCCTGTGGTATCCAACAGCTTTGTATCCTGTTATAGATTAACAATTCACTTTTAACTCAGCAATCTCCAACGTAGTTGTGGTTTCCCAAGCAGGTAGAAAACTGTGCTTAGCTATTCTAAAGGATATTTGTTTTTTTTCAGAACCAAAGAGGTAAAGACCATGAACATGACATTTTCAGTAATGCCAAAGGGAAATTCTGCTTTGGCTGAAGACCCTAAGAAATGTCACTGCAAAAATAGAGTGCAATAGAGACAAAATGTTGAATATGCATTCATCACCCATCCAATGTGCCAGAATTTTGACCCCGAACTTCTAAAGTTGTGTCAGCTGGGTAGTTCTCACTGTAGAAAGTAGGAAAAATTTGGAGCCAGGTATTTGATAGTTCTATTCTAAAACAGATATCCAGAAACTTTTGTGACCTTGTCAGCTATTTGAGATTTTATAAGGTTTTTATATTATTTTTATTAGTGTTTAATTTGGAATTGAGTGTAATTCAAGATAAGTGAACAATTAGAAAATGCTAATGCTATAGGTATGTCAATCATTAAAATTAGCATTCTGGGACAGGTTGGCAAAGCCATATTTCAAAATTTCCCCCAAAACCAGAATCTGTTACTACTTATTGACACTCAGGTTTGGAGGCTGATAATAATAGAAACTTATGCTAGTGATTACTGTTCCCTTCCCTGTCAGAATTATTGATATGGCAGAATCACACTTTCAAAATGTAGGCATACACCAGGAAGGAGCTTGTGATACTGCAAGGCATCTTCTTGATTATCAAAGGGAATCCAATCCTGAGCAATCATAAACATTATGCAGTATAATCTCTTCTTAAAATGAACTAGTTTCTTTTTAAAATCAAATAAATTTAACTCCCAATTCTCCTTTGGAAATTCAGTTTCAGAAGCTCTGTTCTCTGACATTTTAAACATCTGTTTAGTTCCAATCTGAATTTATTCAAGGCTGCTTTATATCCATTTCCTCTTCCTCCAGCACTGTATCTGAAACAGTTCTTGAACCTCCCTGATGTATTTATAAGAGCAATTATATCCCCTCTCAAATCAGTCTTACTTTGCTATAATAAACACAGTTTTCTAAGTATTTTCTGGTAAGAATGCTTTCCGTTTCCACAGTCATCCCAGCAATAATGAAATCATAGAGTGTTTGGGTTGGAAGGGACCTGTAAGATCATCTAGTTTCAACCCCTCTGCCATAGGCAAGGACACCTTTCATTAGACCAGATTTCTCAAAAACCCATCCTGGCCATGAACACTTCCAGTAATGGGGCACCCACAACTTCTCTGGGCAACCCGTGCCAGTGTCTCACTACCCTCACAGTGAAGGATTTCTTCCTTATATCTAATCTAAATCTTTCACTTCAACACTATTACTTTTTGTCTTGTCATTACAGGTCATTCTACAAAGTCCTCCAGTTATCTTGCGGGCCCCTTTAGGTACTGGCATTGTACTACAATCCTTTTACTGGTTTAATTTCTTTGGGAGCTGGGCAGTCAGAACTATAGACAGTATTCAAGATGAGGTCTAATTCACATCTTTTGAACAGCAGAATTATTTCCATGCCTTTTACTGGGAAAATCTCACCAGAACCATATACATGTTCCACAAGTGTATGTCAGGCACCCTATGACAACACCCCAGACATTATACAGTCAGTTCTTTCCATACTAATTTCCTGGTGATCAGATCCCCCTGGTTTCTCAGCAGAACAGATTATCTTAGCTATAGCCTTGCACTGGGAATGTAGAGAAAATGATCCCATTTCATATACTCCAGTCTAACTGTTGTACAATAACCTGCACCTCTGTCATGTTAGAGTTGCTTCCTAACCTTGTAACATCAACATACTGCAGTGTGCCAAGACTATTGAATAACAAAAGTAAATAAGATGAACATTGCAGAACACTTATAATTTCCTGTCAGTACAACTTTCTCCTTCTTTCAGTTGTTTCATCAATCTCCATATCACCTGCTTTGCTGAAGTCACATAGCAATCCGCCCGTAAAAATATTTTTTTTCCAAGTCAGCTCAATGTGCCACATCCACCTTCTGTGAACTTCTTTTGATATAATTAGCATTATTCTGTTTGTTTAGATGTGCTTATTCCTTCCTATTTAGTTCGGATTAGTCCACTTTCCTTTAATACATCCCCTTTACTTGCTAGTGATGTATACCCTGGGTAGTTTGCTAGTTACTTAAAATTTTTACTGTCCGCTGCTTTCTTTTTTAAGCCACAAAATAATATAGACAGTATCCAAATTGTTTGAAACCCTGAACCTATTCCAGAAATAAGGAAGGGTATTCAGCCTTCAAAGACTTTAACTTCCTGGCCTGCTGCCCAGATCAAATATCCTTCAGTGACAGACAATAGCAGCCTTAAAAAAATTATATTCTTCAGCCTTTTCCCAGCCAGCACACTTAAGGGTTTTCTCAGAAAATTCCCAAAGCACTTTACTGAACTGTAGCTAAAGAGTCTTCTTGAGCTTAAGTCCTAACCTCTCTGGCAGTCTCCCCACCTTGCCTGGACTGGAACTTTTTACCCCAGCTCTTGTGGGTGAGTCACTGAGCCACAGCTGGGCAACTTCTTGCTCTCTGTTAACCCCACTGTGCTTGATCATGGCAGAATGTTTCCAATTGCAATCACGTATACTTTAAATATACAGACAGCTGTGGTCTCAGCTCAGCTGTGAGTTTGGCTTTTTTCACAATTGTGTTGGGTAAATTATTGCTATTAATGAAAAAAAAGTAAAGTGAAAGAAATAATTCAGACAAATAATACAAGTTGGTACAAGCAGACGTAAATATTGAAAAACAAAAAAAGGAAAAGTGATATAACATGCAGATCTAAAACAATCCAAAAGAGATTCCTTTTGAAAGTAGCAGAAATGCAATTAACTGTGTGACTTAAAAAAAAAGAAAATTAAAGCACAGTATAACTCTGTAGGCTGTAAAAGTGGTTACCTCAACTGCATAGCCCTGAAAATAACCATTTGATCTAAAGAGATGGAAGGGTTACGAAATTTTCCGTTACTAGTTCAAGCACTGAGTATAAAATAAAACACCAAAAAAAGAGTTCTTTTATGTGAAGATTAAAATTCCAATGATTTCATGTCTCATAAGGATATTTTTTTACATTTTCTCCCCCTCAATTTCACTTATTTGTAGAATATTGTCTAACAGAAAAGTTTTTCTCTGTGGAGCACCACAAGAGTGCCTCAAGGAATTTAGCCAGCCAGAGTGAGACAGATGTATTAAACAGATGGATGCCAAGGAAATGGCTTGGTTTCTTAAACAATGGATGTGAAGGACTGGGGAGTAAGTGGAACAGAGCCTTGGCTGGACTGAATTAGGGGATGGGGTCTTTCATATTACTGTAAAGGAAAGCAGGAAAACCAACTATTCCATATTGATAAACCAATGCCTTAATTGTCAACTCTTCTGACTAATCTAAGTGCATATTCCTCACACTGGCCCACAGCTCAAAGCTGTCTTAAGCAGTAAACCTAAACACAAGGAGCTGCAGTCTTACTTCAGCCCTTAAAGATAACGAAGTTAGCACAAATGCACATCCTGAGTGAAGCAGAAACCATGCTCCAGGTGACCCCAGAGGCTGCCCTGTGGTCCCCTCATCAGTTGCAGGTCTGCAGCAAACATGCACAGAGAGGTGGCTGTGCAGTGTCACATCCACAATGTGCCTGGCAGGGCATGCCTGGTAACTTAGCGTTTACCATTTGTGAACTTAATGATATTTTTATGAAACAGAAGTAATTGTGGAGTAAAAAAAGCAAGTTTTAGTCCCATGAAGCATCTGGGAATGCAGTCTACATTCAGTAGCGAAATGATTTTGGGGAGCCACATATAGACTTCATTCAAGTCATCATTTGCTGCTTTGAAAAGCTCTATTTAATGTCTACAAGAAATAAAAAAAGAAATAGTTCTTGTACATCTCAGCTTAAATTCCCTAAAAAGACTTATTTATGAAAAGATGGATGCTCAATGTTGTATTGAAAATTATCTTCTGAAAGTATGTCTGGTCTGCTGCTTAATAGTTGATCTTTCTCCAAACCAGCAGGTGCTTTACAAAATCCTGGATGTAGTCATGTATTCTTAGAGATAGGCTGAGTACCCCTTTTCCCAGGCTTTACAAAATGAGTTCTGTGCCTCTTCAAATGTATGTGTCGTAAGTTTGTCTCTGAAGTCTACTTTTTATTTTTTATTTGCTAAGCACGAGGTATATATGCTGAAGTGTGTAAAACAGAGGCAGTCTGAAAGGGCTAGGCAAGAAGTGCATCCTGGTTTTGTCAAGGTTTTAGACATAAGATGACATTATTCATTACAAGAAAATCAACAACACCTTAGCTTTATTATCTCTCAGAGTATAACTCTACTAGTTCAAAGCTCATGATGTGTTTTGAACCAGTGGAGTTATACTGGATAATTTCTACAGCTTAATAAAACAAAACAATCTCCTTTTCTGAAAACAGATGCTTTTATTCTCAGACCATGCCTGCACATAGAAAACATAAGTTATTTATTGCAGTGTGATAATACCCAGGAACCATTTAGCCACATGATCCTAATAAGTCTATATCTTGAGCTTTTCAAGGAAATACCAAGTGGCCTGCTTTCAACTGTGTTGGAAAGTCTTTACTTCCTCCATGAGATAGCAGAGCAATGCTTTAATCTGGAGAAACACAGACTATAATTCTCAGCATCTAGGAAAGCACACATTTCTGACCATTGCCTTCATCAGGAATCATGGGGTAATGAAGGCTGTCAATAATTTTTCTCTGTGGCTTTCCTACTCCTCAGACCCATCAGTCACTTAATCAGCACCAGAAGTTCCTTTGCCCTGCACTTCACGTAACATTTAGGTGCTGAAAAGGCTTAAAGAAGGGTGGCTAAAACAAAGATATCACCTGTGAAGAGAAAATAAAGGAAGCAAAGCCCACGTGCCACAATCTCTGTACTGAATTCCCAGTTACTTCTTGGTGGGATTATGCACAAGACTCCACCACCATTAGGCACATTCCTTTTGATGTCCCAAGGTGTACAGGAATGTATACAGATATGTATATGTGTATATACAGGGTCCTTAAGGGAGAGAAGCTTTGAAGCAGGCAAGGCTTGTTCTGGTAGTTATGTAGGACAGATATTGGTGGTTGGTTAACAGAATAAACAAGAGGGCTGGAAAAAAGGTGAGTGAAGCAATGATATTTTCCAACAGGGGAACAGAATGGGCTGGGACATGAGGTTTAAATTACATTTAAAAGAGGTGAGTCTACCTGGAAATAAGAACTCTCACAATATTTGGGGATGCATAGCTTCCTTGACCTGGCAGGAATTTTCCTTTTCTATTTTATGACATGTAAGGAGGAAATCCCTACACCTTAGAGGTGTAAGACTGTTGCTACTTTGCAGCTTTCTCTACATGAGTGTGTGAAATATGACAATATTGCAAGCATGATCAGCAACATGAATGTGAACATCTTGGTGTGTTTCACCCCCTGTGTGAACAAAACAGGGAACATGGCTTTTCCTTGTGGTGTGGAAGAAGGGGTTACAGGTGACCTTGCCCTTGATAAGTCACAGTTGTACTGATTACCAAAGAAGAGAAACAGCCTTGTCCTTAATGAATTGCAGCTGTGAGTGATAAAGATAAGTGTGACAAAAAGGGTGGGCTGGCTGGCCTAGGAGAACCCTGAGGAAGAAAATATCAAGATAGAGGAGCGCTGAGGAAGAAGGAAGGATCCAGACAGACACAAAGAAGACTGAAACAGGTGAGAGACTTACTGCTGTAAGTGATCTGCTGTGAGGTCAGTCTGGGTCTGATGGAGTCAGAGCCTGCAGACATAGCTGAGCTAGCTAAGGCCTGTGGTCAGAGTCTGCAGACCAATGCTTGTGGTCATAGACCAGCAGGAGATAACCAGCAGTCAGAGTCTGCAGTGGGACCCTACAGTAGGAGCTTGCTGAAGTCAGAGTCAGGATGGCTAAGCTGTAAAGAAGAATAAACTGGGACCCTTTTCACATTGTTAAATGTCTGTGTCTTGGCTCATTTCTACCCCAAATGAGACCTCTACTGCAACATTTCTTAGACTGTATGAGTATTTAGTAGTTGTGAGAGCCTAAAGTGGATTTTGAGTGGGGAACAAGACTAATAGTGAAGTCATAGACATCTCAATATAATTTCTGACTTGCATTTGCTGCAGCAGAGTCCTTTTCACTTTCTTTTCTTCTAGTCTACTTTCCTTTTCTTCTGTTTCCTAGCATCATTTCTCTGCCACTCCCTCAAACCTCTTCTTTCTTGACACCTCCCTGAAATCACTACCCTAGATGCCATAGACTCCCCTACCTACCCCTCTTCCCAGTCTGAGCATTCCTAATCTTGCTCGAGCCAAACAGATGAGAAAAGTCAGAAAGAAAATGCAGTCAGCAAAGCTCATTGTTAATGCTTCAAAAGGAATATCCCGTCTTGGAGACCCTCTAGGTCTTCATATGCTGTCATATATTTGTAATAGAAACAACAAAAGACAAGGGCTGGGCAGACAGGAGGTTGGGATGAGCTCTTCAGACCAAACCAGGGGTGAACTACCAAGTCTGCTGTCACTTGCTGCCTGTTGACCTAAGCTGTGATTTATACTCAGTGCACCTGTGTTTGGGACTGTAGTCTGACCTGAAATCTCACAAGCTTTCCAGGCACCTGAACATCTGCAGATAGGCGTGTTTCAGGAGCTGAGTTCTGCAGGCTCCTGGATTTTGTAAATAGCCTTTCTAGACTTTTGAGCCCTTGTGGCTGGGCTAAAGATCTCCATTCCTATGCCTGGAATTTCTCAGGTTTGAATTTTTCCCCTGACATACATGGTCTGGTTGAATTTCCTATGGAAAAAGATTTATTTAAATTTTAATAAACCGTTTATTTTATAACATTTTCCACAGATACTGAAGTGTGAATTAATTTGACAATAAAATCCTTTCAAAAATAAAGCTTTATTTAAACAGTTAAATAATCATTTAAATTATAAATTTAGTAGAGCTAAGATTTTTCCCTGTATTTTCACTCATAGAACAGCTGAGAATTAATTGAATTGGTTTCTCTTCAAACTAATGGAGGGAGTTCTAAAACATCCTGCTTTAAATCTCCATTAAACAGTTTCAGATGTATTCAGTGGAGCCAGGCACTTAATTTCCAGCCTATAGAGGTTCCACAAGGATTCTGGGAGCCACTAAACACTGGAAAGATGTAGCTTTTCTTCTTGGAATTACCTTTGATAATGAGGCTGATTTTCTTCCCTTGAGATGGCTAATCAAACTAGCAGGAAAAATGTCTGTCTTACTCCTCAGAGATGTCCCAAAACTATAAGAAAGTGAACAGGTTGTTTCCTGATTGCTAGTCAGCTGGGCAAGAGGCAGCAGCTGGGAACTGAATAGAGATCACCCAAAGACAGCACAAAAATGTCCCAGTGAGAGACTGTGAGATTGAGATTTCAAAACTTTTCTGGTCACTGAGGATTACAAAAGCCTTTTGCCCCTAGTCCAGAAACTATAAAAGAGCTTTCCTTGAGGGTTATAAACGTTTCTTTTCTCTTGCATACTGAATTATATGAGATTATTCCAGTTGCTCAGGAGTAGTCCTTTACACAGGCTGTCTTGTCCTGAGGGACCTAGGCTCAGCAAAGGACATTGGGATGCAACAGATTAGTTTTTATGAGCTTGTTTAGAACTTCTCTTTAGCTGCCTGCTGGAGAGGTCTGAACTGGGGGGTTAGGGCTGCTTGTTTATATAGTTACTCATCTATTAGGTAATGCCTTTTTTAGATTTTAGTTACGTTTCAGATTTTGCTTTGTAACCAGTCCGATGACTTTAAGTTACTATTTCCTCATTTGTGTGATGTCTGTAACTCTCAGAGAGCTTTTGAAATTTGTAAAAGTAGACTATCTTTCATTGATAAGCCACAAGTGCTCATTGATAGCCTCATTAAAAGGTACAGCTTTTGAAATATCTAAGTATTCTACAAATTCATTTCAAAATGGCACTGCTTTATGGCCTCTAACATTTTAAACTACTACTCTTTATTCCCCTGTTTCAACAGCAGTGTTCTAGAAGTTCTAACGAAAGCACAAAAAAATTCTTTGGAGCTACAATTATATCTTTTTTCCACCTTTCTACCTTTGCTGCATTAAGATATTGCCTCATTTGCAGCAAGTTACATAAAATGTTGTTAGAGGTTCTTGCAAGATCCAGGCAGGACTAAGAGCTGTTTTACCTTTGGCTTTTAATTTCTCAGTGTATTTCTGTTCAGAGATAGACCCCCTGGAGGAATGTTTTCAGTATGCCATACTGGCAAATACTTGTAAGTGTGCACACAATTACAGCTCGTTACAACAGTGGGAGTCATTTGCCTGCCTGCTTTCTCAGCCTTCGTGTTGAAATGAGACTTCACTGTTATTTTTTTGAATGATAAAAAAGGGAGAGGTTTATGCCAATTTTATCTATACTTAGAGATCTGTATGCATCTATGGCATTCTCATATGTGCATGCCAAATATCTAGTGACAAGGGGATATCAGCATCACATTAGACAGTTTCAACAACCACTTTATGACTTCAATTGCTGTAGGTCTAGAAGGTAGTATTTTGTTACATTCACTTATATACATTAAATGGCCTTTTATTTTATTTGTGAGACTCTGATGAAACTGGTAGTTTTTAAATCTCTCTCTCTGATTAAGCACCAAAAGAACAGTAGGGACTAATTTCTGTTGCCTAAATGCCATTTAGTGCCATTTGAAATGCTCCAGGATACCTGGGGCATTCAGATGGGGCTGGCAGCTACAACATCGGATAGAGAAATACAGAAGTGCTGTTCTGGAATGAGACCTGGATGCCAGATGGCATACCCTAGAGCATCTCAATTGCTTCTACATGCCTATATGTGCATAACTGAAAGGAGAATGCAGTGAACTTTCAGGCAGTCATTTAATTTAAGCCTCTGCCTAAAAGTGATGCCTACTTTCAAAGTATGCATTCACTGAAGAGAATTATAGATCAGAATCACAAAATATTCTGAGCTGGAAAAGATTGACAAACATTATCAAGCCCAGCTCTTAGCCCTGCACAGGGCATCCCCAAGAGTCACACCCTGTGCCTGAGAACATTGTCCAAGTGCTTCTTGAACTGTCAGGTTTGGTGCTGTGACCACTTTTCTGGGGAACCTCTTCCAGTGTACAACAGCCTTTTTCTAATATCTAACCTGAGCCTTCCCTGACAAAACTTCAGGCCATTCTCTTGCCAGAGGATCACCAGAGAATGAAGTTCGGTGTCTATCCCTACACTTCATCTCACAAGGAAGTTGTGAGAAATGGGCTTTTAGGCAGAAAATACTTAGACCACAGAAACCTCTAATTATTCTTCTAATTCTATGAAATAAACTGACTATATGCATTTAGATCTGGATTTGCGTATCCTGGGTTTAACTAACTTAAGACTATAACCATTTATGTGACTTTAATAGTTGGATTCAGCTCCAGAGTTCAGTAGCTACTGCTATTTGAGATTACTTAGAATAATCAGTACAGCTGCCAGGTCATGGCAAATGAGACACAGGACCTGTGGGAAACTTGCACCCTCTTGGAACAGCAGCTGAGCAGGCCACTGACAGATGCTGTGCTATTTCAAATGGTGCTAGATCATTGTGTTGATGAGTCTTAGCTTTTATATTTTCCCGATCAGTATGGTTTTGGTGTGTAACTCTAAAACTCCATAGCTTGTGAGCTACTGTTCTCCCGTTTCATCCAGACAAAACAATTTCTCTCTAGGCCTGAAAGTCAAGGTCACCTTATTTTCGCAGGCCCAGAAAAATGTAAGCTACAGTGAAGTGGGGGGGGAAACTGGGGAATGAATCTGTACTACCAGAAGCTGTAATTGTACAATTGACCTCTGACATGCAAACAGACCAAACTTACATCTGTCCAAAAAATATGTGAAGGTTGTCCATCTTGGGTGTAGTGTCTGAGAGACTCCTGCACTGCCCAAGGTCTACATGTAAGGCCTTTCAATAAATACCTACCCTTTATCCTTTCACTCAGTCTAGCTTCTCTTCTGGGTAGCCATTCTAGGCATCAGTGTTTAGGTGACTGTATCCCTCCCTTCACATGATGTAGGTGTCTAAGCTCTATAGTAAACAGCAGAGACCTAAGGCTTGTTTCAGGCAAATAGACAAGTTATTGTTTTCTCTCTGCCTGGAATGGCCCATTTCTGGTTTGTGTTCAACCTAGCACCAGAATCCTGGATCTCTTACTGCAAAGCTGCTTCCCATATGGTTAATCCCCCCAGCATGTACAAGTTCATGGGGTTGGGAAGTCCAGATGTAGGACTTCACTCTTTCCTTTCTTGGACTGCATGAAGTTTCTGTCAGCCCCTTTCTCCAGCCTGTCAAAGCTCCTCTGAATGGCAGCACAACCACATGGCATATCAGCTAGTGCTTTTGATTCCTGAGGGTCCACTCTATCCTGTCACCTAGGTCATTAAAGAAGATGTTTATTTGTATTAATTGAGAGTATTCTACTATTGACCAGCCTCCAGCTGGAATCTGTGCTGCTGATCACAACCCTTTGTGCCCAGTAGAGCAGCTGCTGCAGTTTTCACTCAACATCCCCTTACCCAGCATGTGCCTCATCAGTTTTGTCAGTAATGATAGGGTGGTGGTCTTGAAAGGCTAACTAAGTACAAGACAAGCAATACTTACTGCTAGCCCCTTGCCCTCCAAGCCAGTAATCTCATCATAGGAGGCAACTTGATTGGTCAAACATGATTTCCCCCTTTATAAATTCATGCTGACTACTCCCAATCACTTTCCTGTCCTTCAAGTATCTGGAAATAGTTTCCTAGAATTGTTGTGTCAACACTTCCTCAGGAATCAAGGGGAGGCTGGGTAATCTCCAGATTCTTCTTTTTGCCCTCTAGGACAACAAATAGAAGTGATTGCTTTCTTCCAGTTCTCAAGAAGCCCATGGTCACCATGACCTTTCCAACATAGTAGAGACTGGTGTCACAGGGACATTGGTCTGGGTGTGACTACTGTGAAGTCACTTGTGTATCCTTTCTTGCTCTGGACTTTGTCTTTTGTCTCATGGGCTTGGGATTCCTGAAGGTCAGTGTTGACAGTAAAAACTGAGGCAAAGAAGGCTTTGGCCTTTTCCATGTCCTTTGACACCAGATTCCCATCCAGCAGCAGTCCCTCATTTTCCCTACACTTCCTCCTTCTGACTTTTACTGACATTGAGGTCCCTCAGCAGACTTAAGTCAGATTTTGGCTTTTCTTATTCCACTCCTTCACGTTTTTGAAATACAGAAGGAATCTGGATCGTTAGCCTGCAGTAGGTAATGTTTAGGTGTAACACCATCCTTCTTTTAGCAGTCCTTTCACTTGAGGCCTAATAGTTGGCCTTCGAGTTTCTTTCTCAAGTTACATAGGCTGTAACCTTAGATTTGATTTCAAGCTGCAAGAGCAGCACTTTTATTAGACCTGTTTTCTTCTATATACATCATGTCCTATTCAAATTTACCAAGCTGTACACAGCTGTTACAAAAAGAACTAGAAACATAAGGAAAGGGAAAGCCATCCTGTTTGTCATTTCTTGTTGCTGCCTGCTCAGTGCATCCAGGGCCATTTTGCCCTGCCTCAGGCTCCTATCAGTCTGATGGATCTGGACTATTGCAGTCAGGTGTAACTGTAATAGATGCAAAACACTGCTGAGAGGGATAGATTTTGGTACAATAACTAAAGCAAAAAGCATGCACAGCTGTCATCTTAATTTTTCAAGCTTTCTTGATACACTTTCTAATTTAATGTTTTCATAGTCCTTAGTTTTTTTTCCTCACACGTGAGTGTTATAATTAAAAACATATTTATGTCAAAATGAAGTTGTTTACATACTTTCTCTTGGTGTGGAAAAACAACTGATGGGCAGTTGTCTTGACCAATGGGATGAGAGAAGTGTCCAAGTTCTCCTTCAATCCCTAGTCTGTGTAAAAATACTATAAATTTGAAGTGAAATGTTTTAATAAATAGTTTTTAGCCTTCTCACGAAGAAGTGTATCCATGTGTGTCCTTGCATGTCCCACAGTGACACACAGCACTCAAATATAATTGTGTAGGGTTTAAAAAGAATAAGGAAATAAAAGATTTTATTGTGCACATGAAAGAGTAGAGACCATTACAAATTAATGGAAGACCAAAATTTTTTGCCTAAATAAAAAATGGCAGGGATATTACAGTGGACTATGCTAGAGATCATGTTGAATTCTACCACAAGGAATCTGAACTGACAGTTTTAGTAATTCAAAGTAGATTTTCTATTCTTTTATATTGAAAAATGTTACTATTTGGATACAAAAGGCTTTGTATCTTTTAAAGAAAGTTATCTCTATGTGCTTATGACTTGCTATGAATGAACTATGTCCAGCAAACCTGATTTTGAGGAGGCTCTCATGATACAGGGGGCTTAGCTGTCTTTCACTTGCTTTATGTGCTACAGTTATTCTAAGATGCATGCAGTAGGTAAACAGGTAAAATACTCTTTGTTCATAAATAGATAAGATTGTCAAGGTCATGTCCTCAGAGTCATTAATTTCCCATTCATGACTGACTTCTTTATGGAAAGGGAGAAGAAAAATATGTGGAACTCTTGTTTTGCCATAATTTTTCAGCTTCCAGCTGCTTCCCCAGGATCCCTGTACTAATGGGGAAGAAGTAGCACCTAAACAAGTGCTGATAAATTGCACATATGCAATAGGAGCACTGCAGAATGTCATGTTTATGGTGCATGTGCAATGCCATTGATCTGCAGTGGCTGCTAATCCTGACATGCCCAGGCTCCTGTGCCCATATAGACTGATTTAGTGCCCCACATACAAGGCAAAACTCAATAAACATGCACAGAACCATGTAGGTGAGATTTATCTGTCCAGGACTATCATGCCTCCCAATCAGCACTGTGCCTAGAGCTTCTTTAAGACAGCCAATGTCTGTATGATGAACGTTTCTGCCAAGTCAACATGTTGATTGCTCAAAACCTGGTGATTTTATGTTTTCTGACTTTAATGTCAGATTCAGGACAGAAAACAAAAAGTAACCCCATGTTTTTCACTTAGTGAAATACGTAGACTTGTCACTACTCTCTCTCATGAACCAAAATATCGTAACATATGGTCACCTTCCTTTATACAATATCCTGATTCTCCGACACTTTCATTATTTTTCCCACAAAACAAAATGGTTTCCATCAGTTACTGGTGCAATTTGGAATAACCTGCTCTTTACTATTGCATCTGATTCTCTATGTATGAGAAAAAGCTGCATAGCAGTGTTTTAACTCCTCTCCTAATAAACATTCTTTTTGCCCAATATAAGAAGACTTGATATGACTAAATGGGACAAATGGACAGCTATAATGAAAAGACAGATTCACAACATCTGATGCACTTCAGACATAAACAAATCTGCCTGTGGGCTCTCTCTTTTCTAGCACTCCAGCAGACTTCTTTGGGGAAAGCCAGGGCTTCTGTTTACTCTGCCTTTTTAGCTTTTTGAAGTGATTCAGGCACATTAACAGTTGCAATGCCTTTCCCAGATGATCTACAAAGAGCAAAATGCCAGTTAAAGTTGTCCACTATACCAGTAAGTTATCTCTTATTTAATTGTGGAGAGTGCATTCAGAGCTGAATTCAACCAAATATAGCATTTGATGCCTTAGTGTCCTTCCAGTCCTAAATTGCCACTGCAAAAGGAGGTGGCTCTTCTATGGGTCCTATGTCTTACCTACTGATTTTTTTGCAGAATCTTACTTAAGACTTTCTAAATACGTCCATGCATGGGCAACTCACTGAACTGGCAGAGCAGGAGTTAGCCCCACGTTGCAGACATGCATTTAAAGTGTCTTGGTGTAGGGGTTTACACGAGTTAAAGCTCCCATTAGAGTAAGCAGGTATTTGTAGTTTGTCTTAGCCAGTCCAAGGTAGCCATCTGGTGCAACATTGGTGTTCAAGACATACTAACAAGGCTGGCAGATATGACAGGGAAGACTTTCTAGCTTTCTGAAGGAGCAGCTGGAAGCCAGGTTTGATAGCTAGGATACAGGTGAATAAATGGAGCATCAAAATTCACTTTAAGCACTTCAGAACACCCTGCCAGGTTTTCAGATACCACTTCAGAAGGACATTGGTCAGTTGTTAGAAATGTATCAAACCTACCAGCCTCATGAAGATATCTCAACAAGCCTAGGATACCCACAGGATACCCTATGGAATCCCAAATGAAACCTGATGCCTACACTTGGGCAACTAAATACCTCTCCATCAACTCTGAGGTCATGACTTAGACACATATTTCATGCATCATAACCTTTGTTTAGGAAGCTAAGGAGCTGAATCACATCTACAATGGAGAATTGTGTGAAACTGCAGTCTGTGATCCACGCACCTCCAGGAAGGGCTTCTTTAGGGGCTGGATACTGCTGCTCATGGCTGTTAGATCTATCCCGGGCTGCAGTTACTGGAGAGAAAGGGCTGGGAAACATCTTCCTACTCCCTGAATGACACCTCTGGATTATACTAATACTCTATCCCTGCTTTCTCTATTTCTCCCATATATGCCACAAAGCAAACACCAGATGTTTCAGTCCGCAATGAATCCCAGCCCACAAAGCAGAATGAAAAAATGTAGAAAGTAAAATTCTCAGCTTTTATTTTACATGTATTTCAATGTAAATAAAAATCATGTCATCTACTCTTTAACCTCAAAATATAGTGTAACTACCAGCATATGCTGCTTGTGACTTGACCATATTCCAGTCTTTTATTCAAGTCAGGTAGATGAACATTTTAATCCACTTCCAAATTTTCAAAAATGCTCCCATCTCCTTTCATTCTCACAAAATATTTGTGGCATACTCTTGTCACTCAGACATCATTCTGCACCAAAATGTTCTCACTGGCAACCCAAGTATGAGTTGTCCAGTGCTCTCAGCAAAGTAAGTGTCACAGGGTCTTGGTTTCTTTAGATATGACTGTTTGCATAATGTTAAGTGCAGTGGGAAACTTAGGAGAGCTGTAAGTTTGTCCTTGATTTCAACAGCTGCTCTTCTATGCCTGAGAAGCACAAAGAACAAACTAAGAAAATATCTGGCTTGATGCCTTCTGTTTATTAAGTCACAGATAGATTAATACATCTCTACCCCACCCCCTGACTTTGCTTGGACCAAACTCACATTAAAGTCCTTTGGTGATTCATCTTGACTGAGGATTAGAATCCATTTACATCTCTTGGAAGTACCAGCACCCTCTGTTCTCGCTGAATGCTATGTGAAGGGATGGCACTCAGCCACATGAAGAGATACTCAGAACACTGCAGGATTAAACCCTCAGAGCCCATAATTCTTCCCAACAGCTCCTAAAAGAGAAGCCACATTCAGTATTAAAGTTTCTGCTGTAGAGTTTTGCTTTCTGACACGTGTCCAAAACACACCGCTTGTACAAGAGTGTTACTGAAGCCAACATGAAGGGTTTTGTTCCATAACATTATTTCAAATAAATAGACAGAGCTAAAACGCTGGCACAAAAAAGGCTGCTTAACATCCTTGATGTTTTGTCTTTGTGCTGCAGAGATGGAAAAACTTAATAATTTAAGAGAAAATTATAAAGAAAAGGTAGCTCTTCCTATGTAAAGCATTTGCCTCACAAAATGTTATACATTGGGAGCCCTGTAAAGATATAGAGAATGCTGAGGTTTAGGGTGTGAATCACAAGATATTTAGGTTCTGCAGTCCATTTCAAAGGAGAAGAGTCCAATATAAATCCTGTGGATTTCATCGTCTGCTGCCAGCCAACATTTTTATTCATGAAATATTGTTAGCACAGTAACAGGTAGATGTGTTGAGCCAGATCCACAATCAGTGTAAATCAATACATCTCTACGAAACTACTGAGAAATGACTCCCATTTGCAGCAGCTGGGAAAGTAATGCTCTGTCTTTAGACATTAATGTGGTTGGCAATGGAAAACTTTGTAAATACTACCAATAAATCTTACACTGCTCTTAATAAAGAGCTATTAGAGTTGTGATGACTCTCTAACACAGATTATATTTGAAAACATAATCAAAGCACACAGGCTTACATGCATTTTAGTGAGTTTTTGTTTTATTTTGCCTGGCGTGAATTAGCCACATGAAAGGGCTACAGAACAGAAGCAAGCCAGCATGGAAGTGTTGGAGGAGTGATTCTTAGCACTAGTAAATTTAGTGCATCCTCTGCAGGTCACATCACAAAAAGCAGGTGCAGCCACACAGCTGCAGAGTTCTCTTCCCATAGTCATGATAAAGTTATTTCTGCCTTGGAGGCCTTTGTATGATTTAAGAGGTGCAGTGGTAACATGTAGTTGCTATGCCAAGACAGGATTTACACTGTTAAAGCAGACAGAAACAGGATGTTCCAGCATGCGTTAGGGGTGTTTGGTCTGCTAAGGTATCTTCTTTGTAGATAACACTATCTGAGATGGCAAACATAATATTATTTTAATAATTTTAAATAAGGGGGGGAAAAATGTGCAAACAGATGGAGCTCCATCACAGATGTGTATCTCTGTAACTGATATATTTGAAACTCTACCACCAGCAGCTGAAGTTTCTGCTGTTGCTTGTTCCATAGTGTTTGCCAGGCTTATAACTGCATTAGACCTTGGTTGTCTCCTGAAATATCTGCCTTCCAACCAAATAAAGCTAACACTAGCCAAAGTGAGTCAACAAAACCTACCCTCTAGGTTCAGTGCTTACCAAACTGTCAGGATGGGAAATCTCTCAATTTATAATAGAACCATGTGCACCTGCAGTTACATATTAAATGTAGGCAGTGTGCATTTGTTTATTTGTTGAACTCATCAAACCACAGAAAGGTCATAGAAAGGTTTGGGTTGGAAGCCAACTTAAAGACCGTCTAACTCCATCCCACCTGCCATGGGAAGGGACACCTTTCACTAGACCAGGTTGCTCAAATTCCCCCTCAGCCTGGCCTTGAACACTTCAGGAATGGGGCATCCACGGCTTCTTTGGGCAACCTGTGCTAGAATCTCATCACTCTCATAGTGAAGGGTTCCTTCCTAATATCTACTCTAAACCTACTCGCTGTCATTTTGTAGCCATTATTAATTGCCTTAACACTGCATGCCCCTATAAAAAGTCTCCCTTCAGCCCTCTTGTAGGCTGCTTTAGATACTCGAAGGTTGCAGGATACCGTTGGCTTTCTGGGCTGAAAGCACACATGGCTGGCTCATGTTGAATTTCTTGTCCACCAACGCCTCCAAGTCTTTCTCTCAAAGTTTCTCTCAGTCCATTATCCACTCACTCAGCCTCTATCTGTGGTTGGGATTGCCCTGACTCAAGCACAACCTTGCACTTGGCCTTGTTAAGCTTCATGAGGTTTTCATGGGAACATCTCTCAAGTCTACACAGCAGCCAATCACTTATTTTTTCACCTCTCTCAGTGTTTCAAAAATCAGTTCTTTTCAGTTGAGAGGGTGGCATGGAATATTAGACACAATTCTTAATAAGTCCTTTAAAAACAGCCCGAAGTATGTACTCTTTTCATCTTTCTTTATTATAAATTCTTTTACTGTTAACTAGCCCATAATTCAAGAAATTTTTGATATTAATTTGATTGAAGTTTTCTTGCAGGATTAATTTAGAGTGTTAACAAATCAATAAAAATCAGATCACAGCTGACTCTTGTGCGGAGTCACAATGGAATACAAAGCCTGACCCAACTCTTAAAAAGCTGTGATGTAGACTCCAGGTTGAACACTTCAAATTTCATTGCTGTTAAAAATAGTTACATGTTTCTTACATGAGCCTTGCAGTATTCTGTGGAATTGTTATGGTTCTGAGTCTGATGAAAAAGAGATTTAGGATTTAAGCAGAAAACCAAGGAGGGGTGTGAAGGTATTTGGTTATGGGAGAGAGAAAAGCATTCCACACATTTATATCACAGACTGTCATGTAGCCAGGAAACCCTTCATAAATAAACAAGACAATTCACTGTTATGCTTCATGGGTTTAGAAATAAACAAATGGCAATGTGAAATTTCCCTCAGCTTTTACTAATCCTCATGCAATTATCTGAACATTTTTAGCCAAAAATAGAGTTCTCATTTTGAGTGTGGGAAAGACTTTCATGACAAAGCACATCATCTTGAAAACTAATGCAATGCGTATTCAGAGTGACCTAAAGTTTGACTCAATTCACAATATTGCTTTATTCAGTCCCTCACATCTCACCTGTTTTTGATACACAGCTTTTGTGGTAATATTCAGCAGAATGGTGACATTACAGCTGAATATTAACACAAATCTAAACTTCACACTCTCAGGGAGTAGTATGGGGAGCCATGTGTGAGAACACCTTGATGTTGGACTTAATGTCTCTGTAGATCACTGTCCTAGTTTTGGCTGGGATAGAGTTGAGCATTTGTTTGGTGCTTATTTGCCAGCTGAGCTTAAACCACGACAGTCCTTCAGTTCTGATTTTCATCAGATATATGTGGATTGTGACTTTATAAATTTCTGTTATTGAAGTGTTATAGAGGAGGACAGGAATTAAGTTTACAAAGAGGTCATGTGGATATCATAACAAAGAATACATTCACATTCCTGAGGGTTGTATCACAGGTTCAGAAAGCTGGACCCTAAATGTCAAGCCTTTCAAAACAGGAAAAGAGCTGTTAAAATTATTTTCTGTCTTCCTCTTGCTCTGTTGAGGGTCTTTGGAGACAAAAGCCAAAGATTGGACCATGCTTTGCCTTTGTTTGTTATTTGACCTAAAAGGACACGTGATTTCAAATACTTCTTTAGTTGTCTGCAAAAGACAACCACAATGCATCTGCCCCTCCAGTGAAGCATGACAAAAATCCTCTCCTGGTGTAGTTAGCCTGATATCAGTTTTCATGCACCATGGTGACATAGCTTTGGCTTTCTTATAATGGTATCTTTCTCTTGAGTAATCTTATCTGTATCATTATATCTAAATTAAGGTGCTCCATATACTTAAAATTGTCTAATACAAACGTGTGAAGATTTATAGAAACAAAATTTAATTAAATTTAGAGGGATTCAGAGTAGCAACCACTTGTTCATTGTTCAGATGTGATCTAAACAAAATCATTAATTTTTCACAGAATTTATCAAAGAAGGACAATAAACACAGATGATACTAAAGTTCTCCAACACAATTCTTCTAAGACTTAATTCAGCTGTTCAGTTTTGCAACTTTGTTATAGGTGACACTATCTTTTCATTCAAGAAATGAATAAATTATTTCCTCCTACCACAATTCCTTTGCCTTTTCTTATGCTCCTTCAATTTTAAAACATGTTTTTTGGCCAAAACAGCTGTCAAGCTACTCTTCTTTGATTTTCCTAGAACTGAGAGGTGAAAAATCTATGAATTGGTGTCTTACATACATCACCTGGGAATCATACTTTCCTCATTGCTCCCTTTTTGTCTTTTCCATCTCACCTGACTTTGGAGGACTACAACTGATGGGGGGTCTGTATCTGAGATCATTCCCTTGGTTTCCTTTAGTCTGAGGTGACTGCACTCAGTGGAGGCTCAGCATAGTCCATTTTATCCTAATGTGGAGCTCTGTCACAGAGGAGAAAGATTGTTCTGTGGAAGCACTTGTTTGTCCTTGTTGACTCTGAAAGAAGTTTGCATGACTAGCTCAGGTGAAGACTTTTACACGGTAGATGCCTGAAATGAAGATTCCTGGTGGGACAATGCACTGGGGTTGCAGTGCTAAGGCTTCCACAGAAGTTTATCAATGAGGTACCTGAACATACAACCCCTCTCTGCCCATGACTATGTAGGTTTTAATTAGGTAATAATTAAAACTGTATGACCTCCACACTGAACTGTCTGGGCTTTCTTTGATAGCTATGCCCAAAGTAAACCTGATCTTCCTTTGGTACCTTCAAAACCTCACTCTCCTGCTTAATTGAATTTCTTCAACTAATTAGCTATTAGTTCTATTCTAGAATTTGCAAGCGTTTCACAGTCTATGAGGAATAATTCAGCTTCTATACCCTACAAAAAAAAAAAAGTCTGATCCATTCAGTCATTCTTTACTTACTGCTGACTTCAAAGAAAGCTCTTCAGGCCAGTGTCATATAAACAACTGTAGTTTCTTTTTAAAAAGGAACAATATAAACATGTACTATTGCATCATTAAATTATCTATTTACAAAAAGACTGTTATTCTGAAAGTAATTGAGGAAGCTGAGAGAACAGGCTGAATGGGAGGAAGCTGTTTTCATTAAGACAGCTCCTGTGTAACCCTGTTATATTCTTACCTGTCACTCTTATTTAATTTATCTATTCATGTCAGTTTTCCTTTATATTTTATTTTGGTTTTCCTCACCATATTTGGAGTAGAATCATCCAGTTTTATTTGCAAATGTAAGTTTATTTTAGGTCATATGTAAGCAACTGTAGTGTAAGGTCTATTAGCAGCTGAATTTCAAACTGATCCTCTTCTGGTATTCACAAGGTAGGGAGAGTAGGGTAAGAGGGCATAACAATGTGTGTAGTAATTAGAACAATTCTTGGGATGCTTAAAGTCGCTTGTGAGGCCATCTCATTAGCAAAATCAAGGTGACAGAATCTTCAGCACAGACCACATTACTATCATTGGTTTTGAATTGGTACAGCTCAATCACACATTGGCACAGAGCAGAGGAATAAGTACTTTTCATGATCTTCATGATATTACAAAGATCCTGATAACCATTGTTAATCTGTTGGTGTTATTGTTGTACATCTGGCTATATTTATGGTTACGTCTCAGGAAAAAAACCCACAAATATTTCTTTTCCTAACGAGATCATACAACAATGACATTTGTAACTATGCATATGATTTTAAATATATTTTTTAAGTAATTTTAAGATGGAGTGGTCTTCTCAGGGGAAATGTTCACAAATGAAATCTGAAAGCTGACATGATAGTTCAGAACATTTGTGAATCAGCAGAGACATGCTGTACGCCCACTAACTTCAAGTCTCCACCTCACTGCCACCAGCTAATAAAAGTCTTGCAATGTCTTGTACTTCTGAATCTTAATAGCCCCAGTAATGGGAGAAATCATGTAGGAAGGAAGCAAAATTCTACTCTTCCCACTACCCTCAATCTAATTCTTCAGAGATCATAACAAGCATCTGTTGATTTTAGGGCATTTGATTTGGACACACATTTGGTCTAATTGAGTACAATAAAATGAAGATGTTAAGAAATAAAAGAACCAAATAGGCTTCAAGGTAAGGACAGACAAGTGACATCCTGACAAATGATCCACCAGGTAGATGAGCCAAAATGCCTCTATTAGCCCTGATATCAGCCAGCTGGAGCCTTTGTTGTGCTCACATATCATACAATGACAGGCACTGGCTTTGGGCTATATAATGTCAGCCTCTCACAGCTGGAATTCTTTGTAAATCTGACATAAGAAGTTTTTCTCAAAATTTTGGATGGATTATTCCCCTCCTCCCCTCTCCCCTCCCATACTTGACAAAGATATAGGACGTGTATACTTCGACAAAGGATACATTATTTTCACTGACAATTAGAACAGAAAATTAATTATCACTAGTAGCAACTAAGTGTAAAAACAAGTAAGTTGCTAAGTATTTTGGTGAAGATAATTGAAACAAATGGATGAATAACAGCTCTCAGTTTTGCTTTTGTAAAATACCATATTTTTGAACAGCATCCTAGAACTTTTTTTTTTTTTTTTTTTAAAGATAACTTTCTGGAGGAGAGACACTGACACCAACAGGCAGGATCTTCCTGTCTTTCATGACTAAAGCAACCAAAGGGATGTAGAACTTCCCTGTTTTAACATTGAAATGCCATGCTGGAAAGGACCATATGTCCCAGAATCAGCACATGATGGTCAGCACTTTCAAGACAATGCCTAGGATGTTATTTGTTGCCCTCTGCAGTGACCTCCTAATGCTCAGTTAGGAAACTGGTGTGAAGAAAGGGAATTTTTTCCCCCAGGTGAAACATGGAGAAGTCACTTCCTCAGAAAAGTTTGCTTTGCTGTTTTGCATGCCTCCTTCTGACCCTGTCTTTAGCCAGCTTCTCCAGCCACCAGTAAGGAGAAATGTCAGAACCAGCGAGACCAGGTGGCTCCTCTATATCCTGTAGACCAAACTGCTTCCAAGCACAAGCAAGAGATCATGGGAAGGAACCAGCCTCTCTTCTCTGGGAGAGGCTGCCCATTAATAACAGCCCCTGCTTTGATTGCTATGTGCTGGAATGAAGAGTGCCCAGAAAACATCCTGCTGGTTTAAGTGTTCCCTTGAACCTTGGAGAGGCATATGAGACCAACAGGGAGAGATGTTTTGCATTCTGCTGCTCTCTAAGAAGATCCAGTAACAGGAAAGTGTAGTGACTTCCTGAGACTGCTTTAAATACAAAGTGCAGGAAGTTCCCCAAATCTTGCTGCTGTGCATGCAGATTCTTCTACATAAAACATTTCATTATATTGCATATGTTCAGTGACTTCAGTGTTGTTGTGTAGTGAATAACAGCTCCTCTAACCCCAAAGGTCTGGCAAAATTAAGTTGTAATTTGTCCTGGTGTCTGGGGCTAACATGGCTTGGTGAAATTACTGACTCCTGACTACTTGTTTCATTGTACCTTGTAGGGAAATGGTTTAAAGTAGTTCAATATATCTTCATAGTATTCACAAAGGAGCTGCTAAAAAACAGGATGAGAAATAAAGGGAACCGGAATAAGCTTTCTAGTACAGACGGTCATGAATATTTCTGCATCTCCTCCTCAGAAAATATAGGGAAGGGAAGCCCCTCCACTACTACATGAATCAAGAGCAGAGGTCATGGCAATGTGGAATTGACATAATAGGCATGTTTAAGTGTCTTGATTTGTCTTAGTCCAGCCATGAGATCAATAAATAAAGTGAAAAATGAGCACACAAAACAAACCCAAGACTGTCAGTAGAAATACACCAGCCCTGTGGCACATTGCCACTTTCAACACAAAATGATTTAATATTTCTTCACAGTATCCTGTTTTTGTTTATCTTACAGCAAATACTGGAGTGAGGAAAGGGGGGTTAGTATAAGAATGATTCCTAGAGAAACAGAAGCCTGGAATTCCTAGCCCCTTTTGCTGTGCTCACCACCTGCTAGCTGCTTCAGGAATTCCAGCCTCTCCTGGTAACTTATTTTCTCTTCCTTTTGAACATTTGTGAGGGAATCACTACTTATAAATAGAAGGAAAATGATAACATTTTTGATTAATTCAACTCATTTTGAACCAAGGTAATACTGAGCCTATTTATATTACTCTATCAATTACATTTCTCTGGACTCCCAAATAACTGCTGCAGTGTTACAGAATTTATCTCCTTGGTTTTTCCTTTTCTTTCTAGCACATATTGCTGATTTAGCATAACTAACAATGAAGTGATACTGCTTACATGATTGTGGAAAATTTTATATCATAGCTCTAAGATTGTGTAAACAATGAAAAGTCAACAAAAGTTTTTTTAAATCAGAACATTCAAATGTTATTAAAGGAGAAACAAAAACCCTGCAACTTTTTCTGGGCTGAACCGACTTCCAGAGTATTTTCTGTATCATTCACCACCATAACTTGCAAAAAAATCTGCTGCTCCTAAAATATTGACATACAGTACACAAATATTTTCTTTCACATTATTCATAAGCTGTTTGCTGAATGGGAGCATTCAGCTTCTCATCTATGAATAAGGAACTTAGTCAAGAGTTATCTTATTCAGTACTGATTTCAGAAAGAAAACAACCATAAAATTAAATTAAACATAATTTCCTTGACTAATTTGAACCATTAGATGGAAAATGTTAGAATAAACTCAGTAAGAGCAATTTCATCAATATTGTTTCCTTGTGTTCCAATGCATGGGTTTACATTTTTAAAGTTTGGAACTAATTCATAATTTGCATTTCATGCATGACATCCTCATCAAGAATGACTGTGATGGTTTATTTTCAGGGATGCGCTACATTAGTGTAAATAGAAATAACAAGAGTCTGTTTGCTGTGGCTTTGTGTACCTGCTGATCTATGCAGGCTACATTTTTGCACTAAATTTCTTGTGCCTGCACTGCAACTTGGTTGGCTCATTAAAGGACAGAAAGTTCAGGTGGCTTATCCAAGAACATCATGAACAATGAGTTTTTACTGAGCTCAGAAATTTTGCTGTTGCACGTAGTGATAGCAGTGGCAGCAATGTGTTCAAGGTTTATGTCATAGATGTCTTGAAACTCTCACCTTGGTTATCTTCTAGTCATGTTGTCATAACAATATTCCTAGCTTCTTTTTTAACTTTAACAATATTACTATGTAGAATCTTTAACTGATTTTTCTCAATACAAAAATGCATCTTATCAGGCCAAATGTCTGAATACCCAACAGTCAATGTTTATAAATGTCTTAAGCCCCGAACAAACCAATTTCTTTAGAGAATGAAAAAGTTTAGAGCAGATGTGAAATTAGTGTGATATTTCCTCTTTTATCTTTGCTGCCTAATAATCCCTACAAAGACAAATTGCCTTTGCAGATTATTTTATTTGAACTCTAAACCTTCCGTTGGAAGCTGAGTTTTGATTACAAAGGAATTACTTTTTCTCTTATCCTGTCTGATTTCTCAGGTAATATGTGAAAGAATTTCACTATTTTTCCTGATCCTGATAATGGATTCTACCTATCACCTCTCTAGATCTTTCATTAATCTTTCTCTTCACTATACACCTGAAATATCTTAATCTATATATTTGAAATACTACATGCAAGCGTCATTAAATTTTCATTGTTCCCTCTTTTGCACTACTAATGAGGAAGTTAGTAGGTAGGTCTAATCCCTAGAGATCCTGCTGAACAACTACTTCTATGTAATGCATTTCTGTTTGCCATCATCCTATGTCCACCATCATCCAGACTTTTTTTTTCCAATTTAAAATGGCACGTCAAGCGTTTGCAATGGAGACACAGGATCTTTGTATTTGATTCTTAAAAGTCTGTTGAGTTTTCTCTGAGAGCAAGGTTTTAGGCCACCGTTGCTTTTTTGGTAGAAGCATTGAGCTGAACAAAAACCAAAATGCACACAGTGCAGCAGGCATAGCTTGCTCCTTCCTTGTCATCCTGGCACAAACAGAATGAGGGAGAAACACCAGAAACAAGGAAATGGCAGAGTGAGGTTTGTCCTGCCATGTTCTTAGCAACTTTTTTGCCCTCTAATTTCTCATCTGGATCTTTCTGATCCCTTTCCTGGCACATTTTTTTACCTTGACAATTTTTCTGTTACTTCTTCATTCACATTCTAGCTGTCCTGCTATGTCTGTTTAAGGGCTAACCCAGCAATGAGGCACCTTTTCTGTACTTGAACTCCACAGAAGATGAGTGGTTTCTTGCACCATCTGCAAAGTCTCTTCCCAGTCTAACCCAAGGCCTGCCACATCCTGAAGAGCACAAAAAATGGTTGCTTCTGGATTCCACCTTCTGGGTGCAGGGTCCCCAAGGGCGTGACTGGGTGGGTGTATTCCCCTTTGACTTGCATATAGAATAGTGGCCAGATTGTTGGAATGGTGGCCAAACCATTTGATCCTAAACTGTAACCTAGATTGCTTTTGCCACTCAAACACAGAAATGAGTTCAATCAAACTTGACTGTGTGGAAGAGAATTATCTGAACAACAGGGGTGAGAACTTCCAGACTTTCAGCTAGTGTTTTACAATGAAAATCTTCAATCCAGGGCTCAGCTCAGTAAGGAGACAAAAAAACACTTTGGAGCAGATCCATGTCATAAGAATGTTCATTAGTGGCTTCCACTTTGTCTAATGGCCTTCTGTTCATGTTTTCAAAGACAAGACTAGAAATTCTCATGCATATTGCTACAGGCTAAAATCCCAGGACCTTTTTATTTATCATAATAGTTTTACTTTCTGTTTTTAAATTAACTTTAAGCTAGAGTCCTGGAAGTAATCCATAGTTCTTCCTTATTTTGGTAGTCTTTTGGTATATCTTTCATTACATACCATTCTTTAATGGTATATCATGAACATAAGTTTTGCACCATTAAAAAAACAACGAAGAAACCCCAACCAGTCAAAAGAAGTAATGAACATGCCTTGAACAGTTTAGATAGAAGTTGGGCAATGTTGTAGTCTACAAGGTCTGCACCTATAATTATTTTTGATCTATCAAATGTTTATTAGTAATAATTTACTGCAGGTCCTGCTGGAATCAAGCTAAATCCATGGAGTGGAGAATCCATTTGTGTGTCAGAACTGTTGATGCAAGAGTTTCAAAGAAAGCCTTTTACTGTTTGTGTTCAGGTGCCCATGATTCCATCAGGTTTACTAGAACCCAGATAACATATAGAAACACCTGATTTGTAGAAAGTCCTCTTGTACATCAGAGGATGGACCATGAGTAGTTCTCATATTTCTGCACTGGGCAGCCCAGTGTTTTTGTTCTGGAATGTTGTAAAGAGAGAGAGAGGGCTTTTCAGCAGAGGTTATGTGCTTGGTCTGTATCAAACACATAAAAAAATAGCAGCTTAACATCTTCCAGCTTATTTTGTACTGCAGGCAGTAAATGTAACGTTCCTATGTTGCAAGTCCCAGGGTCCCGTGGACTCACATGAGTCTAGCACAGGTTTCTCTGTTCTAGTGCACTGGCTAACCTGCAGCTCAAGGACCTGTCTGAAGGGAAACATAGAGCTGACTGGTTTTGTATTGTAGTGGCCACAGGTTTAAATAATTTAATTGGTCTGGTTATTTTTTAAAAAGTACCTCAGAATCCAAATCTATAACAAAACAAATATTAACTGAAAATAGGACATCCACATTTTACAGTTTTGTGTGTCTTTCACAATTTAGGTACTTCCATCATCAAGATGGTTCTAACATATTGCACACCATATGCTTCCTTAACCCCTCGGTCATCTTTAGTGAAGATCATCTTCCCACATGCTCCAATATTATAATCTAAAACATAAAACTTTTTTTTCCAGGTAAGATCAATATTCTATAACAGCTAAAACCTTAAAAGAAACATCAATAGAATTAAAAATCTGCATTTAAATGCTTTTTATGCTTTTTTCTGTTTTTTCTAACTTACAAGTAATCAAATGTAGAAATTGCTTCATCAATAAAATGGAGACGTCTTTATTTCCTCTTGTGAATTGGAATAGAGTAAGAAGAAAAAAAAAAGTGTACAAAAGAATAACACATTCAGCCTTTATCAAAAAAAAACAAAAGGTAAGACTTTTCAACAAAATTAAGGGGAGACAAAATTGACAAAATATTTTTTTCTACCAAATCTGGGTTTCAAATGGAGCAACTGTGGCCACTCTAATCTTCTGAAATGAAAAGGATGTAAAATAAGATTTATAATTTCTCTGGTATCAATGATACTCAGAGTAAGCTTATGTAATTATGACAAAAATAATGGAAAGGGCATTGCATCTGTTGCTGCAGAACCAGCACCCATCTCTAACTACTGGAGAAACAGATTATCCCACATGTGCCCACAGATGGGTGTCTTGCACTCGTATCTGAAGGACTGGTACCACTAACAGGCATTAGATGAAATGTACCTTGTGGTTAGAGCTGAGGTCATAATTCCTAAGTAATGGTCATAAAAAAGGCAGGAAAGCCAACAGTAGGGAAATTCCCACAGACTTCAGTGATTTAACTCTCACTTTACTATTCTTTCTTACACAGCCTTATGTTCTATCCTTTTAACGTGGTGCAATTCACTTTTAATTAGAGGGTAGCTGACACAGAATCATTAGAAGTAGAATGAATGTTATGTTCTAGTTCTTCATCTGCTTCACAATGCTTGGCGTTAAAATAATTAAAAAGATTTAAAAATGAGAATACATGTGAGGAATAAAATGTTATCCATGTTGGAACGTCTTGTATAATTGCCAAAAGGGAGAAGATTTTTAAAAACTGGATGTAACTTGTCGACATGAACTGAAATTTGTTAGGTGAACGTAAGTCTGACTATCCTCATTGCACTGTTATTATTACATTTTCTAGTTAGAGGAGTCTGAAAAAAATGGTAGAGAGGGATAACTGTACCCAGACACAACTTACTTTCTATGTGTTTTGGATATCCTCCCCTCTGCTTCCCCATGTAAAAAAAAAAAAGGTACTACTACTAGTAACCATGTACAGGTTAGTACATCGACACAGTGTGACCCTGTGCATCACAGAAACTCCTGAACCAGCATTAACCAGATTTGACACAGGCCCAGCCCAAGTAGACTAGAAATAGTGAATCAGCTTAAAGCAAACTTGTCACAACAAGAACATAACATTTTCTTTCTTCAGACCCCTTTGAAATTATAAGCCTTTATTAAATTGCCCACAAATTTTCCAATCTAGAAATATCCATCAGGAAATAATACAGAACACACTGGTTTACCAGGATCCTATTGGAATAAAAAGAAATGTTGACTGTGTAGAGAAATGTGTGTGCATTTGCAGCCATGTATATGAAAATAAAACCCAATTAAGGCTTTCTTTGTTAGTTAGATATTTCCTCGTGCCTTTAGTGGACATAATTGTGTTTGAATGTTGGATATAAAAGTAAAATAAAAATAAAATTGCCTATCTTGATATGAAAAGGTTACACGGTTTCATAAAAGAGGTAATAAGAGCAATTAGCCTTTTAGGGAATTTATATGTTCTGCTTAAATGTTTGCAGTCCAAGCAATTAAGGACACTTTTACAGCATCCAGCTAGAGATGTTAATAAGTCTAACTATATTTTACACAACTGTGGAGTTAACGTAGGAAAATGTTGCATATCTGGTGGTGATAGAACACAGCTGTGAGTGATGTAAGTGAACCATGGACCCAGATACCTAGGATGAGTAATATATAATTAATAAGTAGAGTTTATGAATATAGATAGAAATTAAAATGCTTACTGATAAAAGTCATGCTTAAGAATTTAAATTGATTTTCTGAAAAGCAGTCTCTGGTATTTGTTGTTTGTTTTGTCTCTTCTGGACCAAAAGGATTATGAACGTGATAGTGAGCTGCTGGATTTATGTGATAGAAAGCTTATTTTTCTTGTTTTAGTAGAGCTGAACTACAACAAAAGAGGTACTTAATTAGATTTTTCTGCTGTTACTGAACAAGCACACACTACTCATTATCATTTTTCATGAGAATGTTTGGATGGACAGACCATTTTAAAACAATTCTTAGGCATACCTTTAAGAGTCAAATGCTGCTTCAATGAAAGTGTCCAGCGCACTGTGAGATTCTCCACAATTCCTAGAGACTAACCCAGAGCTGGGAAAGACAGTGCAGCACCTTCCTGGAGCTCTAGCTGGAGGTGAGAAACCCCAGGGAGCTAACCAAGCATGTATTTCCTTTTGTCATCACTGAGGTACCTACCAAGGCCACCAGCAAAGGCCCCAGGGCAGTGCAGCCCCTTCCCAGTCCCCCCAAGGGGGTAGCCACTCTTTGCCAGTAAACTAAATGAGTCCTGTCTCAGGCACAGGCCACTGAGAGATGAGCATTTTGGCTGAACTCTCTCATCCTCCAGCAGGAAGGGCTACTGTCCCAGCCCTCCTCCTGAACTGCCAACAAAGGCTTTGGGAGTACAGCTAAGAGGTGTCCCAGAGTTGTGCAGACAGGGGTGTGCAGGCTGGGGGAGCCCTGGGCAGGCAGGTGCTGTCCCCCTGAGCAGTGTGGCTGATGGCCAAACAAGGGGACTCTGTCCCATGCCCTGGGAACCCCATCCCCGCCTCTTGCCCCAAAGCAAACTCTGCAGAGGACCCCCCATCACTAAGGTGCCACTGGTGACTGCAGGGCTGGCCAGCCTCAGCCAGCCCCCCCAGCCTTCCCTGCTTCCCGCTGCCACGGCAGGTCCTGCTCAGAGGCCTCTCCAGGACCAGGGGGGTTTGGGACACTTGGGTACTGAAGAGGCAATGCAAACAAAACAAGGCAGTTTTTAACATGATTTTTTGTTATCTATGAAAATCTTGAGATGTTCACATGAAATTAATGTGTGTGTTCTTGTTGATAAGAATTGGTTTTGACATCACACCAACTAATAATAAGAGTATAACTGATCTTGAAACCCTAAATTTGGTATAACCTGTATTGTATTGATCAGCTTCAGATACTAACATACTTATAGTCAGCCCAACATGTAAATGAGAGAAAAGCAGAAACTCAGTAATTTACTAAAGAGTAAATATTGGTACAGTAAATATTAAAAAAAAAATAATTCTCCTTAATTCTCAAACCTGGATGATAACTTGGTCTGAATTTTTTGTCTGTATGGGGGTTGAGCAAGTTGATTGTTGATTCATTATTTTCCTTCTTACAGTTATAAGCATGAGAAATGAACACATAATAAATACCATATGAACACCACTCTTTGCTTTGGATTAATGATATCTGTCAAGTTTAATTCTCTCACATGTTAGACCCCAATCTTTGCCACAAGTTGGAGCTCCATGACACATTACACATATATGAGCATGATCTGTCCCAAACCCCCATAAATATTATCAAAATGAATAATAAACTAAATTACTATTATCAAAGTGAAATTCAGTTAGACTATATCCTCAGCTTACTCATTTATTAACTGATAGATTTGGTATCTTAATAAACTAGACATAGGAATCATTACAGCTTAAAAGGATTGATTTTTTTTTTTTCCTCCTTTTGACTAAAGATTGCAGAAAGCACAGAAAAACATTTAAGTTTATATGTGCTTCCACTCTTTTAAATTAGAAACATTTTAAATTCAAGAAAAAATGTGAAACAGAAATTAAAATCTGAAATCTTGAAAGCAGGGCAACCAGAATAAATAGGAATGTTCCGCAACATCTTTTTTTAAACTTTAGAAGCAGCATGACTTTTATTTTAGGAAAGTTGAGTCATTTTTAATGATAATAGGACTAGCTTAAAAGTTTGAGTAACAGGCTGCACTTCTTAAATTATTTGGGTTTTTGGTTTGGTTTTTTTTGGTTTTTTTTTGACTGAATATAAAGAGATATAAACGTGGTATTTTAGCCTCTGTTCTTTCTATAAAGTACTAGGCTTATTTTCCAAAGACTGTCTTTTTTCCCCCACCTCCTTAATGTGTGTGCTTATGCTAGTTTGCATTTTGATGAATTAGAAAATGTTCATTGTTCAAATTTTAATGCATCAATCAGTATTGTTACTCTTTTTATTTTTTCATTTCGAGTTCAGTGAGCAGCTGTGATGACAGTCAAAATACATACTTCTGGTTTAAAGTATATAGTGCTTATCTCAGGATTAAGAAAAAAATTCTTTTTCTTACATAGCAGAACACCTTAGTCCATCTAAGACAGAAGGAATATATTACAGCTAAGGAATATTTGTATACAATTAGTAGAAAAGTTTACATAAATAGACTCTGGGTAGATATGTATTTCTATTTTAAATACAGTTTCCTAGATTTCAAAATTAAGTGAGTCATGGACATGCCTCCCATTCCCTAAAAGATTGCATCATGTTATCAATGGGGTTTCAGTTTTGTGCAACGCAGTGACGCTTTGCCTTTCATCCACTTGTCACAGCTGCACTGTAAAATTGCGCTATATTCAATATTTTTTTAAATTTACATCATCTCAAAGGGTTTTTTTTTGTGGTTTAGAGAAATCTTATTCTTATAGAATAAGAATTTTTGCAGTATGGGGGATAGATTGCCTCTACTCGATATGTGTACGGTAATCATCCATTGTCTGGATCTGCATGTACAATAATAAATAGTGACCTCAGAAAACTCTCTTTTTTATAAAAGACATTCAAAGACACTACTATGTTTAGAAACTATGGCTCATGTCTAGAAATATATGTAAGCAGTCTGTGAGCTGCAGGATTTTGATATTTCTGCAGCATGTGTCTTCAGGTTTCCAGGGTTTTGCAGTGTCTCCTTGCTGCTTTAGCAACCACCACTGCTAACATTCCCTCTATATATCTTTTCATGGAGCATATGGTAGGTGGCATTACTCAGCTAACAGATGTGCCTTTATGATGCTTGCAATTTGTCCCGTGCATGCAAAGACTTGTGGTATATAAACAGAGATTGGTAGCACTTGATAAGGTCATTATACTGGCTGGTTTTGTTCTATGTGTCAGCAGTCTCCAGGACTAGAACTCAGGCCCATATATCTGACAAAGATCTCATTTTTATATCTTGCTTATTGTAGATGGGCTGTTAAGATTATTTGATTTATTAGCTTTTTATGGGCCCTCTGCTATGCTAGCATGATGGGTACCTCGGCAGTCCCTTTCATTAATATCCCATAATAAAGTATTTATGATACCACCATGGACTCATGGAGACATATTTTACAACTCTGTGTAGTATGCTAAAAAGCTGCATAGACATGAGTTTTGTGTCAGGGAGCAGTAAAAAGGGCTGGATCAAGTTATAGCAGTATCGACTGTCATAGTAAGAATAAAAGTCCACTTTAAAACTCAAGAAAAGCACAAGGTTATTTGTCTTCCTTTGCCACCAAATATAGTAAATTTTGAGTCAGTGAGGAACATTGAAAATGGACAAGTAGATACTTCAGGCTACCCAGGATGAATGCAGCCCCTTTGAGGTATCATTTTTATGCTCTTGTCAGCTGTGGGTTTGAGGGTGCTTCTGCTGACACAACTTGATTAGTCCCAGCAGACTCAGTGCTCTTTCCTGCAAGTGGCTTGAAAGCAAATGAGAACAGACAGTTCTGAGGTCTGAAAAACCCTATTTATGTGCTTTAAGTACAGAGGCATGTAACATGCACTAGTGAAATCTGTGTTCTTTGTGAGTGTGCTGAGATGAGCTATTTTAATATATTCTGGGACAACAATAAGTAAGTTCTTTAACAAGGATAAAAATGCTACTGGACAACATTGAGTCAGATTTTGCTCCGCTTTACATCTGAAATCATTGGAGTGGGTGAAGAAAAATCTATGGTACAATGGGGTTTTGTTCTTCAAACATTCTAATAATTGCTTAATAATTTCTGGCAGAGTTGTGATTCAGTATAGCAGCTTGTATGCATGTTTGGTGGTTTTGGTTTTGTCCAGGGATGGGTGTCCACAAATTCTCTGGGCAAACACGTTTCATTGTCCAATCACCTTCATAGTGAAGAGGGTTCACATCTAGGTTCCAGGACTTCCAGCCATATCATTTCTCCCTGGACACTTATCTTCCTTTAAAAAAACCACCAGCATTCTGTAATCTGTTGACAGTTTCCTTAACTGCAAAGTAAACAGAAACCTTTGCCTGTTGCAGATTTGGCAAACAAACATACAAAAACCAACCAACAAACAATGATAATGCACCTATAATTTTTTTCATGAGTTTTCAATGTCTAAGTATCTATCCAGTCATATACTGGGGCTACAAATAAACCTTAGGTTTTGAATGAAAATCCACTTTTAGTATGACCAGGAACACATATAAGCAATTTGAGATATCTACTGGGATAAGAAATCAAGACCAAAGAAATAAACAATCTGATGCCAGTAAGAATAAAACCCATTAATGCTAACAATAGAAGAAATTTTGAATCATTTTCTAGACTAGAATTGAGCAGTCAACATAAAAAGACAACTTTTAAGAAAATAATGTAATAGCAGATAGACCGTTGATTAAAGGGTAGTAAATAAAGTACAGAATATTACAACATATGGTAAACTATTCAAATTTGGCACTCTGGTACAGATCAGATTTTGTTTCTCAGTCTTTCTTCTTATATAGCATCGAATGTCAATGAGTAATTGAATCTACAAAGCCAGATTTTTAAAAATACTCAAAACTGATTACATGCACAATTATGTTGTTTGGTTTAGCTTGCTATCTGAGGAAAAAGGGATATGTGGTCTTTATGTTTGACAGTAGACTCTACTAATATTAAACCAACTATCCAGTCTCAAGAAAAATTGACTATCAGATACATACTCTGGTGTAACATTCTATCACAGTCAGCTCCAATGAGAGTGCACACTACCAATTATATCACCTCTGTCTTCCCTTCCCACTGTCCCTGTGGTCCCAGGAAACTTCCCATCCAGTCTACAGCCACCCAGATGAAGGAATAGGAAAGATATCAGTCAAGGTGGTTGGTCACTGCAATAGGCTCCCCAGGGAAGCAGTCAGGGACCCAGACCTGTCAGAGTTCAAGGAGCACTTGGGTGATGTGTTTAGTCATATAGTTTGGTGTTGGGCAGTCCTGTGAGGAGCAGGGTGTCGGACTCAATTATTACAGGTCCCTTACAACTTGAGATATTCTGTGGTTCTATCATTGTCTAACAAATGTTTTTCAGCCTTGTGGTTATTTTGCCTTCTAGAGATAAGTTTGGATGTGTTTGAACTGAGAAGTTGAACGTATTCAGGGTGAAAGCTCTTCACAAAGAATTGAGAAGTTGAACACATTCAGGGTGAAAGCTCTTCACAAAGATATGGTGTAAAAGAGAAGTGGATCCTTCTAATGCCCTTTTACAGGAAAAAAAGCACATTGAACTGCATTGTCAAGGCACAAAGCCTCTCTGATTCCTAGGAATGTTTGAACTCATATCTGAGCAGGTCACTTTAGAAACATTACCACCTCTTTCTCTAGTTTATTTGAAGGCTAGGTGCTAGGCAGAGTTCAGCTTTCCAAGCCTGTTGGTGTGAGAAACCTTTGGGCCAGGCAAGGAAGCACCCAGGACTCCATGACTAATTAACTCTTTGGGTTTGGGGTTGTATGTTAGGATTTATGTGCCTTTATACATCTGCAGTGTGTTCATTTATAGACATGCAACCTATAGTTGCCTTTTTTAATAGTATCTAAAAATATTTCCAGAACAGCATTCATCAAATACAGTCACATACCAGGTTCTCAAAACCTTATCTCAAAACATTATCCACCCCATATAAACACAGATTCTGAGTAAGTTAAAGGGACTTCAAGTACATGTGAATAAAATGTGTTGGTTCTGGACAAAGATCTGCCACTTTTGTATTTTCCTTGATATAAAAGGAGAAACACCATCCCTGGATGTGTTTAAAGAAGTGCAGAAGTGATACATAAGATCATGGTTTAATGGTGGACCTGGAAGAGTCTGGCAAATAGTTTGAATTTATAACCTTAGAGTTATTTTCCAACCTTAATGATTCACTTTTCAGAGAAATCGTTTTTGTGAGTGTGTAATTTGATTTACATAACTTGTTAGTGATCTAAAGTGATCAAACTGGATCACGCTTTAGAAAATATTTCTATAGGGTACTTTTCAGAAAAGTGGGATCTTCCAGCTTATTTTCACCTTGCCATTGAAATACTGCCATTTTTCCTTTTGCTGTGCCAAATTTACAGTAGTGTCCCCTGTGCCTAGTTATCCAATGCTCAAGTGGTGAGAGCAATAGACCTCTGAATCAGCTAAGCACTCAGGTCTCAAAGTAAAAGTGAAAGTAAGTTGTACTTCTGTCAGGCATCTCATCACCTCATGTCCCAGCTGAGGAATTCTGGTCTCTAGAGAGCAGCTAAGACAGAGAGTTTCATTTACCTTCTGAGGGGAACACAGTGATCAGGTTCAGACACCACTGTTACCATACCACAGTAGAATAAACACAGCTGTAAATGGAGGGACTTGGCATTGGAGAGAAGCAAAGACCAGAATTTTTTAAATTGTTCTGTTTCTCAATTCAGGGTTTGGCCATTAAGCAAATTAGTAAAATACCTACTCATCATTAATATAATTTTATAGGATTTTATACCCAAGTGTCATGCAGAAATTAACTAAAATTATGTCACTTAGGAAACATTCCAACCTTAGCAACTATAACACACTGGATTTTATTTAAAGTGATAGAGAGAGGCTGTAACTTGTAAACAGTGCTAAAGATTAACACACCTTAAAATATTGGGCTGCATATTTCAAAGCCTTTACACTAATATAGCAAATTGTAAAGATTAATTTTAAGCCAGTGTGAGTCACTGCATTTCTCCTTTATTCCTTGTGGTATACTAAATATTGAGTTTTCAATAGATGCCATGATAGCACTGTATTCTAAGACTTTCTGTGTTTATATAGAGGACAAGAAATAAAGGCTATCTATCTAGTGTGCTTAGTACATGCATCTATAGTTATCGTAGGGTGAAGTCAGAGTGAATAAAGGGTTTCACTTTCCTAATGTTACACTTATCAGAGCTGGATTTACTGTGAGTTCTACATAGAACTTGGAGCACTCTTCAAATTTAGGTACCAGCATCTTTGCCATTTAACAGATGAGGGTATTGCAGTCCCTCATAAGAAAATGTTCTAAATATTGCAAAAATCCTATGGTTGAATCTCAAATGTTGCTTAACTACATAATGGAGGCCTATGGTATCTGAAATCACACAGTTTGAATTAAAGTGATTCAAAACATAAATATTGATGGTAAAACTGAGTGCATACATATTAATATGTAACTACTGCCTAGCCATCATTTTCTTTGGAAAAATTTGCATTAAAATATCAAGCAAATGATGAGACACCAGCCCTGGGAATACAATGCAAGTTTTCACAAAGATTGTGCTACACTGGTTCTGAATTGCAAACAGACCTTTCCCTGTGGAAACCCTCTTTTAGACATACTGCTTCAGCAGAAGAGAACTACTCTGCCAGATTAAGAAATTGTGTATCTAAGAAAAATATTTTCCCCAAGAAAGGTTAAAATTATGTTAGACTGGTAAAGTTCCAGAATATCTTAGGTAATTATTTTCATCCAAATAGTATCTTATTTCAGCCTATAGACTTATGCAATTTAAATAGCTTTTTTCATGTACAGCAATTTTGTAATAAACTCTCCTTTCTTCATCGTTGGTTGAATTGGAGAGATTCTATTGTCAATTCCTGAAAAGATGAGGAAACAACCATGGCTCAGGGGAGGAAAGCAATATATGGAAATTTCTCCCAGGTGTTCTGACCATTATTAAAAGAAAATCTTAGCAATGATCTGAGCAGGACTAATACAGATTTTGAAAAATAACCTGTTGTGTTACTTTTCTTCTAACCATTTCTGCACCTTGGTGCTCTGCTGGCGGTGTCTGGTGCCTATGCTGCTCAGGCATCACCATGAAGTGCATGTTTCCTATGGCCCTGAGTCCATGGAAATATAGAAGTCTTGTGCTATCTTGTTTCTGTAAAGAAAATATTTGTATCTTGGGAAAGAAAGATGCCTTGATTTGAAGTGCCACTCAACAGATCCTAGAACTTGATGGAAATTGTATAGCTCTGTTTTAAAGTGATTTTTTAAACAAGTAGAAGCATGGCTTTAGCATAATTACAGCCAAGCCTGACTGCATTCTGATTCTGAAAACTGAGTTAAGCAATTTTCACCTAAGAATAGTCTGAATGTAGCTTTTGAAATATTCAATTCCAGAGTGATTCTCTGTATTGTGCAAGGCAGTCTTTTTACAGTATTCACAAACACTTCTGCACTGTGACTTCCTCACTCTTTTCTAGAATAATGCAAGTATCCTTATCATATGTCCTCTGTTTTAGTCATGAAAACTTTTACACCAGTTCTCACTGAATCATGAAAGTGTGCATCCTTTTCCCTTATATTCTATATAGATAGAACATTATTACTATTGTGATTTCCCCTCCTCAGTCTCCTTTTTTCTCTCAGGCTTCCAGATAGACTGTCTCACATTTCAGATGTGTACACCTATCTCCTTTCTTCTGGCATCCAGCCTCAATTAGATAATTTAACAATACATGTTCAACCTTTATGATACCTGGTACCTTTATGCCTTCTCTCTCTGTTCCATGGAACAACAGAGATCTTTAGAAAATGGTCATATTCATAGCTGAGCTTTCTATTCCAGAAATACAAAACTTTGCTTAGACCCTATTCGAAGGGTCTCTTTTCCCTGACTTTTTGGCTGGGTGTCACGAGTCCCTTTTTTTGTAAAGATTTAACAGTACTCTTTGTATAATTGATGTCTGTGGCTTCACTTTTTTTCCCCCTGAAACATTACATATGTGGTTTGGTGGCTGAAATTGGAGCACCACATGTTCCTGCAATCTGTCCATCTCTGACAGCTTCGTTTCTTTATTCAGTGGCTGCTCTGGTGCAGATAGAGGTGTCAGAAGAAATTGTCTATCATTCGTGTGGGTTTGTCACTTGTATGAATCAGTTTTATCACAGCTCCAGAGCATCCTCAGTACTAACTGCTTTGTTTTTAATTACAAAGTCACTCATTGTGTTCCTCCACACAGACAGCCACATGGCCAATCATAAAATCACCTCGCTCAAAATCTAGAATACAAATATTAAAATTTATCCATCTTTCCTTTAAAGTGATCTGTGAAGTTTTCAGAAGGGTCTCAGTAACATCGATCCCATTTGTGGTTCATCTATTTCTAAGGTTTCATGAGTATTCCAGACACACTGTTCATGTTTTAGCACATCTTGTCACAAAGCATATCCTCTTTCCAAAGTGAAGGCTTAGAGATTTAAAGCAGAATTGTGGCTTAGTTGAAAGCCAGGGTTAAAGATGTGTATTTTTTTTTAATTGAATTTTAATTGCACTTCAAATAAAAACAAATTCTAGGTATTTCCATGGGAATACAAAGCAGTCCAAGAAACTGAATTCAAGCTCTGAAGGAAATATAAACTCTAGTCAAGGAATCTTAATGTTATATCTTTTGCTGTATTCTTTTTGCTGGTTTTGTTTGGTTTTGGTTTTAAATTAGCTATTTAAGAACTGGGACGAAACAGTCCAGATATTTTAGCTTATTTTGACCTTTGCAGTTAGCCAGTACACAGGTATTTCAAAATTTTTCAACACCAAAGTGTAATTTGGTGATGTGGTCAGATATTTCTTGGTGTGTTTATTTACAAAGAATGCACACAAAATTTTATTTTCCTAAACACCATTACAGTTAAACAATAAGAGGTTATTTCCTTGTACATTTCAAGTTTCATTCTGCATAGAATTCCACCACTTTTTAATGTGTGATCCTTATTCCTGCTTGTTGTCTTTTGGCTGCTTTTTTTTTCTCTGTTTTTGAAATTTTTTGAAGGTTTCTGAAACACTCTTCCATCAAGTGATACCCAGTAAATTTCTACAACCAATTCCTCTTTAGTTTTTCACTTGATCTGTATTTTGGGTGGAGGATTCTGTTATTTCAGGCGTCTTTTATGCCTCATCTTAAACCTACTGTGAATGATAGGCTTGTCCCAGCATGCACACATTTACTTCTAACTTCTATCACACTTACTTCATAATTTCAATCTTTTTAATAATTAAGTAGTTCCAGTCTGCTTGACATTTTAACCAGAGGCAACAATCAGATTATAATATTCAGGTTTTAAATGCCTACTTTTCTCTGCTTTTATAACATTGAAAAAATATCTGTAGTAAATCTGATCTATAATATGGTATGGAGAGGCATAGGTCATACTGCATGTAACTTTGATAGCTATAATTCATCCAACTTTTCAGTGACTCAGTAGGATGTCCTTAGTTGAGTGCCTGCAGCTACTGTGTAGAAAGAGTGAAAATAGACTTTTTGAAGGTGTTTAATCTAATGTCTAAAACTAGGCGTAACTGTGAAGTCAGGTAATTTAGATTTTACCTTATTTGTGCCCTCCTCATGTCCTGGAATGTGTCAAGAAGCAAAACTGTCCAGATCAGTATGTTTAAGGGTCATCCTGACAGGAGTCAGTTAATTTGCACTGAGAGGTATTATTTTTTTAGAGAAGCAGATATGTGAAATTTATGCTCAACTAACTGCAACAAAAATACTTCAGCATCTTTGAGTACACTCCCTCTTAAGCCCTCAAAAAATGTTCCTTAATTACTCCAGCTGCAAATGACATCAGTGTGATGATTCTGATCACATATAGTCCATATACTTGTGGAAAATTTTCTTGGCTTTTATAAGCTGACTTTTGTAATTCCATAATATTTCAGTAGGAAAAATAGCACAAAAGTTTCATATACACAAATCCTCACAATAATCTTTCATCCATGGCTCCTACTATGACAAAGTTTTCTGCTTAGGTTCTTATTGTCAGGGACAACTATTCATACTTTGCAATACTTGGTACTTATGCTGTAAATCAAGGCCCATGACTGAGAGGTGTCCACTGTAAAGTCATTTATAGGAGTGACAGCAATATAATAATAATATCAACCAGTTTTCATGAGCTGTTATTCCTGGCTAGCACCACTACAACCATCTGGCTGATATTCATTCTTCCCCACCTCATTCTTGCCCTTTTATTGTCCTCCTCCACCTTTTAAACCTAGCCAACAACTCCACTAATACAGCAACAAATTTACTGGCAAGGTCTGCAACAGCTGAGCCCATCCCAGCTGATCTGTGCCAGTCAGCCAGCTGGTGAGCTGGAAATTATCTAAGAACTGGCTACAATGCCATTTTACAGGCCAAAAAGAGACTCTGCAGTATTTGCCTTATAGAGATGTTTTTCCTTTGCTATGACATTGTTTTCTGATCATGGTTATTGGCATAAAAAAGTCAATAGAGAGGACAGCAAAGCGAAACATTAGCAAATGCACTAACCCACTTAGACAACTGTACTTAAAGAGTAGGAAAGTATTTTCTAAAACTCAATGAAGTATTCTGGAAAATACAAAATTGGGAATGAATGTGGGCACTTAAATATTGCAGTCATTGTCATAGTTTATGTAATACTGATGGCATTATTCAATTTAAATTAACTGCATGGGCAAATAATAAGTCAAGTCTTGGTGCTATTGCATATTTCTGTTTTACTATACATACATTTCTTCTCACTCTTGCTTAAGATCATTGTTTTCTTACTATTCTGCTACATTTTTTCTAGTACATATTTAGGAAAAGATGAAGTTACAAGTTACAAGGAAATCTTGTTTAATTCAGGTGTTCTTTGACAATCCTGGAAGTATTTGTCTGTCCTCAGATCTGTTGGCATAAAGTTCTAGTAAAAAAAAAAAAATGTTTTTAGCATTTTAGTTACCTCACTGCTTCAATTCATATTGTTCCAATACACTGAGTGACGCTTACATTAATAAATTATGAAGTCATTTGAACCTGATCTCTTCCAGCAAGGTTGTTGCCCAGACATTAGGTTAAGGTCATCAGTCTCTTTTCCACTTTAATAAATGTTTAATTTTAATCTATATAGTGTGGAATAGTTCTAACAGTGTTGCATTCCTTGACGATTATTCAGGAAAAATTTGAAATCAAGTTTGTAAGTCCAATGAGTGCTTAATGATAAAGTAGGTAGGTCAACATGATGTTGAAGGAAAGCCTTTATAAAGGATGAGGAGGAAGAAGAAAGCTATGCCTGACCCAAACTACTAACATTAATTTTTAACTGCAGAGCTATATATGACATAGTTCAGCAGGTCCTTGATTTCATCACCAACTTCTTTAAGGAGTTTTTGTCTTTACAAAGAGAACACACTGAGAAAATGAGGTCAAGGTTTAGAATGAGGTAGGTTATGCCTCCTTGGTAAGAGTGTTAACACTTGTCTAAATAAAAATGGTTAAAAAAATACACAGAACAAACAATCAAGAAAACTTCTGTGATTTAAAGTCACCAAAGTCACTGTGTATATGCAGTTCCAAAGGACTCAGACAGTTCTATAAAACAACCCAGTCTCCCTAGTTCTCCAAGGCTAGGTTTATCCTAATGAGGAACATGAAAGTGTTTTAAATCTTGGTATTTTCATATTTCATAAAGGATAGGTACTTCCAACCCAGCTGATGTTTCTACAGGTAGCATGCCAAATACGTTCAAATTTACCAAGGAAACTGTGTCCTGCACAAAATGTGATGTAAGTCACAAAGCAGGGCAGTTGCCCCTGAAATCAGGGTGGCTGTCTGTTCCCCTTGCAAATCCCCAAGTCTCTGGGAACTCTGAGTGTGTTCCCCAGGCATAGGCTGAGCCCTCTGTGTCAGGACTACCAGTGTGTAACTTGTTTGCTCAGTGCATAATTACCTTTACAAGCTACTTACAAATTCAGTACAGTAATGAATTTTCCTCAATAAATTAGTGAAGCCATTTGTATCTACCTCAGTCTCAGTATGATAATCACTGAATTGATTTTCACCTTGGTATTATACTTGATGTTTAAACAACAACTAAATTTTCCAAGCTCCAGAGAAAAAAAAATCCACACTTCTCACCATCACCCTGTCACTGTAGTCCCTATAAAAATATGAGATTCCATCTAGAAAGAGAAAAAAAAAATCTGTTTTCATTTCATCTGTAACCAACAGTCATGAAAAAGAAGAAACTATACAATTTCTTAACATCAGGGATGTTATAAAATATTGCATCTGCAGCCCAAGTGCCAGCACTTTGTCCTGGGATTTCTGCCAAAACAGGAGGCTGTTCACTTGTAATTAACATTTCTCATCCCAATATCATTGTTGATGAGTCCCCACACAGTTTCAAGTACAGCTGCCTGCTACAGTAGTTCATTGTGAACACAGGACTTCTGCTGACTCTTCCCGTCTGCTCTACTTATCATGAGCACTTTTCACTTCTAAAGAATCACAGCTTCCTTCTTGCCAGACTTAGTGAGGTAGCCATATCATGTCTTATTTAAAGATCTACATATTGATTTTGGCTTGATCCATTTGAAGTTTTTTGCCTTTAGGAGGTCTTTAATCTTTTGTTTGGATCTGCTGGACTTCATGTCCTACTGGAGTGGTGCCATCTTGAGCTAGATGTCCTTAACCCCTTGTTAAATTATTTGTCCATTCAGTTTGGTTCTCAGATTAGCCAGATCAGATCCTGATGTATTTCAGCCTGACTCTCCTGAAATTCCTTGGCATTGCTTCTCTGTAGTCTCTTGGAAGCTTTGCTAGAGCTGCATGGAAGGCTAAGCAATTAAAAATTATCAAGTGATGTGAGCAACTGCTCTTGAGGATACATTATATAAATGGTTAGCAGGAGACACAGTGGTGACCAGCTAGGATGAAAAAATTGCTTATGAAAACAGACACTTGTTATTTTCCCCTAAAACTGCTGATAGAGAAATCAAAAACACCTATTTTAAAATGAAATTAGTAGTTTTTACAATGTTTTGTGTATACTTTATTATTCAACTTCTTGCTTCTGCTGGAGTTATTACTTACTGATTTATCTAGCCAGGGACTAGAGTCTGTGCTTCAGCAACATCCCTGTTTCAAACAGCTTATGAGCCAAGCATACATGGGAGGAAATAACACCTCCAAAGGGAGTTTAGGGAATCAAGGAGACAAATCCGGGGCAGTTTTACCAATCACTCTTCTAACAGCATAGCAGTCTACACATGGGATGTTTTATTATTATATTAGAAAAAAAGAACAATGAAATTATGAATTTCAGCAAATTTGACTGATTAGCAAGGGTAGATGACCAGGGTAGATGACCTTTCAGTAGTGAAGGAGACAACAGCAGCAATGTAGGTGGACCCTAGGTCATGTGTGCTCTTTAAAGCAGAGACAAATTATTTGATTTTTTTGCTGCAGGATAAACCAGGAACCCATGAAGGCAGGAAAATGAAGGGGTGACCTTCCTAGTGACCTAGAAAAATGATCTTTGCATCACTTTTCTGAATGGAATGGAAAAAGATCTGTTATGGTCAAAGAAGGTTCCCATATTTCTGTCTGGCAGCAGCAGTCTCCTTGTTTATTAGGAAATAGTACACTCAACAATAACAAAAAATACAGAATTGGCAATAGATGAATAGCAGTCCAAGCTGCAAAGTGACACTTTGACAAACATTGTTCCAGCGAACAATCCTGAGAAACAGATAAGAAATCATTTCTTAAATGTGTTGGGGGAAGGGGAAAGGGAACTTTGACGTTAAGGAAAAGGACAAAAGCTAATAAGGAAACTTCCTGAATCTAGATGACAGAAATCCAGAATCTATTCTCATATGGCTTAAACAGATGTGCTCTAATTTAACATGGATATGATTAACAATAAAATGTAGTCCAGTCAGGCCACATGGGTTTTAAACAAGCCCAGGACTTTAGGTGTAGATATGTGAATTATTGCCTTAAATTGTAATAGACTCCACTGCAGGATCAATAACGTTTGAGAAAAACAACCTTAAGGTGCAATAATATCTATTAAATATTTATTTCTACTCAAGCAATATGTATCTCTCTAAAATGTCTCCAAACACAAAGAAAAAAAGGTATGCCACAGATCTGACACTAAAGAGAACTTGATAACTGATTGTATTATAGTACTATTAACGTCTCATATTTTGGAATTGTTAGTGAAGGGAGGCTCATCAGTCCTAGGGGGTCTTTAGAATCTTTTAATATCCAAATGATGAGACCAGCACATTATAAGGATCTCACACAAACCAATAAAATACCATGATGAAAAAACAACTCAGTGTCCCTGAATTCTGTACATTTTTGTAAAACAGTATTTCCATGATTTTCTAATTCAAAGATAAAAGGAAAAAGGGAAAAAAACACAGAAGCAGCTTCCAATGTACATCCAAAGAATGACCACTGGAATAACCTCAAAAATAGATATTGTGGATAATTCTATGGTGCTGGAGCAGATGTACAGAGCAAAACATCTTCTAAAAGTCTCAGAACAATGTCTGGGAGGCAGGGTTTATATGGGGCTGGAAAATCTTTCCCCAGGAACATACATGCTTTCGATGTCATTAATGAAAATTAGGGACTTATAAAACTCATTTGATCTCTATTCTGCAACATAGTCCATATGCAGAGCCCTGATGGCATCAGTGCATGACTTGGAGAACCATGCCCAGAACTTCAAGGGTGTCCTGGAAAATTTTTATACTCACACAAAAGTTATTTCAAGAATGAATGATGCCACTCAACAGTCAAGAGACTAAGCAGATTTTTCTTGCCTGCTATCATTTTGATTGAAATAACTCAGCTCTGTTGAGAGCAATGAAAATGAATCAGACATATTTATGAGGTAAGGACTCTACAGTGTCTAGAGTCATTAAGATCTTTCATTTTTCTTGTTTGATTCAAAGTACCTGTCGTTCTCCCTTGAAGCTCCGGCTGCTTCATGGAGCACCCACTAGTTTCAGAGAAAAGGTTTTTCTCATGAGGAGCAATAAAAAAAATTGTCATTTTATATCTGGGACCACTGTTTTTGAAAGCATAAATTCTTGCTTATAGCTCTGAATTCTTTCAAACATTATCAGGCTTTTTGTTGGCAAAAAACCCAAAGTGTTAAGTCTTACTTTTAAGAGCATGTTTGCATTAAACGCATATTTTAAAACAAGTTAACTTCTCAAGAAGTTAAAGCCTGAACTAACTCCCAATATCTGAATGAGAAGATGAAATAGTCTGAGGCAGTATCTTCTGTGGTCAGAAATTTTTTTTTCAAATCTTTCACAGATTCTCACATTAAAAGAAAAAAATCTTAGTTTTGTTCTTTGTTTCATCGTTTCATAGAGACATAAATGACAGTGACATAATGTGCTGTGTTATTTGGATTTGAAAATATATGCTTTCTCCTAAAGTGAAAGTATACAGAAGCCCTGACATGAATATTTTGTGCCACTATCCTCTCAAGTAAGAAGCAGCTCTTTTCCAAGCAATACTTGTGAGGAGTAACATGTCAGGGACACTCTCTATGTCAGCAAAGGACTGAATCAGGATTAATTCCCTCCTTTGATAGCTTTTCTGAGCTATTCTGGAAGATGGCACATCCTCAAAGCTCCCTTGGTAGCTTCCCATCATAGGTGAGGATCTTCTATATGCTCTCGATTTCATAAAATTTGAATGTTGTTCTAATGAGTCAAAACACAGCCTTTATACTACTGTAGCCTCCTATATTATTTGAACTGAAAAATAGAATAAAATCAAACATTTAAGAGCTGGGTTCAGACGTACATTATATGGGGCCTAGGAGAGGCCTATGGCCAAGTGCTGTACAGATTGGACATCAGCCAGGCAGTGCTTGTCAAGTACAGGACAGAAGGATGTTCCCTTGCCCTGTTTCAGTTCACAGCATAGACACAGCCTTACACTCACAGACTGGTATTCCAAGTGCCAGAGGATGATTAAAACACCCAGGTATCCAGGTCTCCACAACAGGAGGAGGCAGCCTCAAGACACCTCCTTTCACCCACCAAAATAATTCTGAAACTATCCTTCAGAGGGAGCTGTGAAATTAAAGTATCTTTCCCCATGTCTTACCAGCATGAAACAAATGTGTTGTGCACACATTTAATATACACTAACCAAATCAGAATGTTTATCCTCCAGAGTTTGTGTGTGTCAAATGCAATACATTTTTAATGCACAATTCAAAGTTTTGATAAAAAATAACAGTAGTGTCACGTCATTCAAAACCTTGCACTATGCATTTTATTTCAACTTAATTTGAAATAGAATTTGAACTAAATTCAGTGAAATAATTAATGAAACTAACTAATTAAAATTGCTAAGCTTCCTCTCTATCAAAGGTAGAGCAATCCATGTGCAAAATGAACTGTTACATGACTATTTCCCTTTTAAATTTTTTTAATTAAAAAAATCAAGGGAAGGGAAAAGGATATAATTTTAATATGTGTTATAACTTTCTTGGAAAGGCAAGATGTTTCATAAGAATTAGGAAGCTTAGTTTGAACTGATGCATGAGCAGACAGACTGGCTGAGCCCTCCCTGTGCTTGTGAGGAATTCTCTGTTGGGATCATGAAAGAGTGTGGCCTTCTTATGGACAAAAGCAAGTCATTTTCTCCAGTCACTAGGGAAACGAGATGAAGGAGACAGGACATTTTGTCTATTTAGTCTACCTCCTGAGAAGGCAGTGTTGGGAAAAGGACCTTCACACACCATTTTGGTGGTTTATGCCCTCGAGGCATTGTGGAATCAGATAAGCAAAACTTTTAGTAACATGTTGACAACAGGAGTCAGGTCCTTATTCTTCTTTAGTAATCACGAAGATCCTGCATTTCCATAACATCTGTTACAGGCACCCATTGCAGTGTACAGTCTCCTCATTATGCCCCATTAATCCTCTTTTTGTGCAGAATAAATCGAGGCCCAGAAAGGGTTTAGCTTTAAATCATGCACCCAGTCCACATCACACACAAATCATCCAGAACTGATGAATGCTGGTTTCTATTAGTAAGGGAGAGGGGGAGCAGGGGTGGAGTGTTGTGAACAAAACTGGAAGAAATTAGTTTCTCTTCAAATAGTTAGATGTCTCAAATTGATTGTCTGTAGATCACATTTTTTTACATAAAAAATATTAGGAATGATACAGGAAAGGCAAATGTTCTTGGATTTGAGACACAGCAGAAAAGTGTTCAAAAACATTGTTTTTGGGAAGGAGCCTGTAAAACATTGTTTAATGGGAAGGAGCTTTGTTGCTCTTCCTCAGATTTACTGATTACTTGTTATTTCTAATTATTTCAGAAATCACATTCTAAAGATTATTTAATTATTCATGAGAAATAGATTCCAAATATAAATACAGGTCCCACCCTGAAATGTTCATTTATATCTAGAAATAGAGCGGTTCTGCCGAGTGGGGGAAAAAGGGAAATTAGTCATACTTCATCTTAAAAATAAAGATAGGGTTTCCTTTGCTTCCTTGCCATGACAATGATAACTGCTCTAGAAATACTACAAAGCCAGAAGTCACCTCTAGGAGAAAAGAAGAAAAAAGATTCCAGATGTGATTTTGAAGCAGACAATACACACTTGTTTTTTACTATTCCGCTATCTTGTTCAATCGCTGTAAACAATTTTCCAAGACTGAATTCAAATATTACAAGTTCAGAAACAGATAACATACAAGATAGGATTAATGAGATCCACCTAATTGAGGGAGATAACACACTGAATACCTAGGTATTTTATGATAGTGCTGATAAACAAGATCAATAGTACAGGCAGAAAAGCAGAAAACTGGTATCATCATCGTTTATCTGCCATGTAATGTAAGTACCTGTCATCATGTTATATCTTCAGAAAGCCAATATTAATCCATTTCCTACACCAAAATCCAGAAAATCCTCTTCACTGTAAAATACAAATACTCTCTATTTGCTTACAGAAGTGCTTTACTAAATCTTAATATCCAGAAGTGGCAAAAACTAATGCAGTTAAAATAAAGATGTAAAGAGAGCAGCAACAAGGGTAAACACAAAGCATTTATGATAATTAAAGAGTGCAAACAGTAGAAAATTCAATGGATTGAAGCAAGCAAGCACTGTAACAAGTAAATAAATAATTAGTGGACAAAGGAAGAATAATAAGAGTTTCTCAAAGAGAGTAAGCAATAGGCAGAGGAGAAAGAAACGATTTATCCTCTTAACCATTGTAGTGGGAAATTGGAGCCTATGGACAAAAAAGAATGGCCTTAGACATTAAATAAGCACTCTGGATTAATTTTAGGAATGGAGGTAGAGATTCACTGAAATCAGGGATCAAAATCAGAGGGATATTATATGAGGAATTGGAAAATACAGATAATGTTTGAACTGTTAACTAGTTCAGAATGGTGATCTGTACCCTACCTATAGAAGACATAATAGAAAACATTTTCAATAGCAGTTTCAGTAAACTGATAACAAAGTACTAGGATGTGGAAATTAGAAGTGCATTCTCTTGTGAACACATTGAAGACCTCTGCTCAGCATGTGCTTGTCAACTAAACAAACAGTATGATTGTGGAGAACAATATAACAATATTTTAACACAATCCTATAAAGTCAAGACCATGCCCCCCCGCTGGCAGATTTTATTCAGTAGATAAGGGTATCCTTGTATCTCATGGAGGTGTATCCCAATGGACTAGTTTGTCAAGAAAATGCAATGTTACTGCTCTATCACATGTTATTAAAATTACATCAAAGGCCAAATCCTTGCTCAGTGGAGCATTTTACTGACTAGCTGTTGTGCTGACTGGTTTCATTCCATAGCCAGGTCCTTCTTAGATAACCTTATCCATGTCTACTGCAGCACTTGTGACAAAGAGCCATGAATTTCCTCCTCCAATCCTTTAATACTAGCTGGACCCTCTACCAGAAGATGAAATTTGTGGCTTGACTAAGGACTGAGAAAGCTGATCTTGAGGCGGGCGCAATGTACTTTCTGATAATATTCATCCTTGAGTGATTTAATCTTCTGTGGTTCAGCCCAAATCATCACCTTTTCATTGCTGTTTTGCTTTAGTGCAGCTTTGTGCCACTTGTCAAAATGTAGCTACGTTACATATTTTGTTTTGCTATGCTGACTGTTTGATTTCACACTTCTTATCTCTCATTCATGCACGTCAGTAATACCTTGCATTTGTATAGCTGCTGTCACAACCTGTTCACATTTTATCCACTATCAGAGCTTGTTTCACAGCTGTAGTGTTTGTCCTTGTTGGCTAAAGCTAAATACATGGGAGATGGATGAGCTATTCACTTTCTCAGATGCTCTTTGCTGGAAGCCTCAGAACGAGTAGCATACGTACCTTGTCTCCCTGGTTGCTTTTGGCTTGTGGGCTACAAGGATCATTGCCAATCTGTTTTGTCAGTTAAAGAAGTTTCTGTAATACCAGACTGTGCAGACTTGACCATATGTTTTCCTGCCTTTCTCACCTGCTCCAGCTCATGTGGTTCTTTAAATACTACCCTTAACTTCCACTTGAAGAGCAGCCACTTTGAGCAAGAAGAGCATGGAAGTTGCTGATACTGTTTGTGACATACTTCTCTCCTGATCTAGCTTCTGCATTCTCCAGATTAATTTTCCTAATCCCTTACTTCTCTGGTGATGGTCTTAAAGGAACAGTACTGATGTGTCTTTTACAAAATAAAACCTTTTGCTGTACACTGGTCATTGTACTCAGTTACACAAACCCCAAATTTCATTGTTGCTTCAGCTGAGATTCAAAACAATGGCATAAAGTCACACGAATCACAGAATGGTTGAGGTTGGAAGGGAGGTCATCTGGCCCAGCCTTCTGCTCAAGCAAGACCACCGAGGGCCTGTTGTCCAGGTTTGTGTCTGGACAGCTTTTGAATATCTCCAAGAATGGAGACTTCATAGCCTCTCTAGGCAACTTGTGGCAAGGCTTGGTTATCTCGCAGTGAAAAAGTGTTTCCTTGTGTTCAGTTACTTATCCTGTTTTCTCAATATGGAAATTAGTTAAATTGGACACTTCTGAATATTTTTTACATATTTTTATTATTATTCTTTTTCCTTTCTGTTCCCCTTTATCGATATACAAGTGTAACTTGAAAAAAATCCTTTGAATAGAAGAGTAATCATAACACTGCCAGTAAATATTGAAACACATAATGACTGATTCTGAAATTACTTGTTTAATTGCTTGAGTACATGATTTATTTAAATTCAAGTGAAGAAGAGATTAAAGCTTGATATTAAAAAATGGACTCATTATTACAAAAGAAGAGTCTCATAATTCAGGTTTGTCAATTTAGATTTATAATTGGCAGACAAAGTTCAATGCAAATAGGCATAACTTAATAGACAGAATAAAGAAACCAGAAAGGAATGTTTCACAGTAAAATGTTAATGTGGGGATTATTTCTGGTAAAACTGAGAAGAGAGAGAGAAGTATCCTTTTTTTACAAAAGAAGAAAATCATCAGTGTGGGCTGTTCAACAAAAAAAAAAAAAGAAGAAAGTAGGTAAGATATGTTCCTGTAAGTAACTGAAGAATTGATTTGCACTAATTAAAAAAAAAAACAATAACAAAAACCCAAAGAAGACTAACCTATCATTTAACCAAACCTGATATAAAATAATTTTGAAAGGAGCCATCAGAATATTTGCTTATTAATTTCTTCCTGTAGTCACTAATTTTAATTAAATAGGGAAGTTAGAGGGCCAAGCTATGAAGAAACAGGCAGTACATAGTAAAGTGGCATTTATGGACATTTACACATTTGATCACTGCTGATATCACCAGTGGAAACCACTTCCTCCCTTGAGATTTCTTCAGGTTAATTATTTCTACTGTTAATCTGTTTCCATCATAGATTTGTGTGGCTTTGATCTGCAGCTTTTGACTCTGCTTACTTTTTTCTCTGAGAGATTCATGGTCTGCAGAATACCTGGGATTTGGAGTGGAGGGAATGGATCTAATTTTTACAGTACTTATACACCATAAACAAGTCTCCTGTCATGTTTTTTGATTTTTTTTTTTGGTGACAAACCACTCATCCCATGACAGGGCATTTTACCAGGCCCTCGGTCCCATTTTTGAGTTTCTCACAACTTTCTCAATTATCTTGGCAGTGTTGACAAGTGTACATCCCTGTGCATGCTTACCCAAAATACTTTTTAAAAAATGTGTCATTTCTATTGTGGGATTATATGAACCAGTAGTAAGCCTTCATACAGAATTTGTACAAATTATTAGCTTGCAGATGTTAGAAGGACAAAGCCTCTTCTGGTGGAATTTAAATGCCTCTTAGGCCTAAGTGTGAAAACATACCTGGAATACTCAGAAAATAAGTTATATTTACCATGCAAAAAAAGACAAATGGAGAATCTCCCCACGTAACTCTGCCAAAGTTTATGAAACTGAGATATATAAAGAAAATATTACCTCTCTGAAATGATGTTTTCATCCCATCCAAGTTGCAAATAAACAGTTCCAATGGGAAGGTTACTAAAAGGACAGCAACAGCAGTTTAACTGATTTCTGGCAGAATCTGAAGCACTGCTTTAAGCAGATAAAATGTGGGAAAAAAGAGAATTTGAACCACTTAGAGTCAGTATCAGCTCCTGCAAAGAGTGTAACAAAAATGCCCACTTAGGTAAGGAGGAATGAACCTCCAAATCACCAGAGTGTGATATAAAAAGGACAAAGAGAACAGAAGACTGCAAATTTGTGAGGGAACACGATATAGTGATTTTTTTGCAGCTTCCAAGAATCCTCTTGCTCATAAACCCAGTAACTGGCTTGTCCATTTATATTTATAAGAGTTCTCTGTCTTGGTAGGACAACTGCCTGTTTCTATACAGTCTTTATAAGCTTTTTACTCTTCTCAAGATATACTTTCTTGTATCCATCTCTTTTGGGAAAATGTTTAACTTAAAGACACATGGGATAATTTTCAACTGTGGTAATGTAATATGTTTTTCTTTCACACTTAAGGGCTTCTTCATTGCACGAGACCATCGAAGAAAGATAGCACCTCTAAAAGGTTGATTTGATGACCACATTTAAGATCTGATTTTCCTTCTGGAGATTTACTTCAGGGCATTGACTACAGGGGAGCTTACAATGGCTCATCTTTAAACATTGGACGCTATTAAGTTCCCAATGTTTTTCAGGAAAAACTCATACTAAGGCTTGAGCATCCGTATTTGCTTCTTTTCTTTGTTGTACTTCTGTGCAACAAAAGAGGAGGTCGAGGGTGTTTTGTAGCTAACATAGACTTGATCATGGCTATTAAACTCACAGTCACTGTTGTAAATATTCAGCTACTTCTCTTGAAGTTTTATTGCTGGCTTTCTGGTTTCTAACCTGGTTTGCTTAAGTTCAGTGTTGTTAGACTATGTGCCTTATAAGAAAATCTTACACTCATCAGTAACACACATTAATCAGAAATTCTAGTTTCATTGACTCTGCATACAATTTTAATCAATATGTATTTAAGTTTTATACTTCATGCTGCATCCATGTTCTCTTGAACATTAATTTATGGAAAAGATTTTACAGAAGACAAGCATGAAATTGAAAAGTGTAAAATGAGCTAAGGTTGCTACTTCATCACTTTAAATAATACCACAGACCTCCAATTATCCAATAGCAGAGAAATAATAAAGGCTGTATATAATGTTGTAATAGATTCTACGCAGATAGAGCAGCATTTTACTTCAAAGAATAAATCATTTCATGTTTTTCATGGCCACCAAAACAAATCTCGTGCTAATTCAGTAAGGTTTATCACAAACCAAAATGGTATGAATGGTATATATTGCTTGTTTCATTAAAATCTGATTATATTATAATGTAGAAATCTAATTTCTCTAAGTACCTCATTATTCCTTATTTCATCTGCCAAGTGCAAGTGTGATCTTATTGTGAGAGTGAATTAAGCCAAGGCATAATAACCAGATTAATATCCTGAACAAAAGTCACACTATGGTGAAAGTTTCATTCTTAAGAAATGTAGAGATGGCTGTGTTAAATGGTCCACAACAAGTGTACATTTTTCTATGGGTCACATGGTTCCATTACACATAAAAACAATTTATGTGAAATTACAAATCTGATCTATTTCCTGAGCAACAATTTTGTACTGAAGTAACATCAATGAATTTACGAGATATTTTTACCCATTGACATGTAAACAGATAGGAGTACAGCCACTCTGTGAGCATTTTATTGCACTTGAAGCTTGCTGTTGAATTAAAAATATGTTTCTTATTATGAGTAATATATGTTCTTTGATCATAAGGCTCTAGTCCTTTTATTAAAATACCCATTCTCACTGAAACATGCATACCATACCCACTGTTGGCCCTTAAACTGAAAAAAAATCCAAGAAAAAGGGAATTGAAATTGCTACACAGCTGCAACACATAATGATTAGTATTTTCCATTATATTACTTATTTTTACACCCCCTAACCCTTTTGCCTAATTTGGATCCTAGGGACTGAGTTTAAGGTAAATATTTTCACTTTCATGTGATTAGCTCAGACTGCTGGAGTAATCATTTGCCTTCAACTCTTTTCTCCTTCTGTCTGGAGACTGACCATTTCAAGGAACTAGTCAGCTGTGAAGAAGCAGAGTAATTCACATGCACTGCTGAAGCAAATCTTTTTCTCATATGGTCATTTTATGCAGCCAGGAGACATATTTGAAGGGCAAAACCCTCTGGCTCTCAAACATTTTTAACTGTGCCTTGCATTGTACTGCACCTTCAGAGAAATTAGGCTGCAACATGGATTTCTTGGGCCAACAGCCAAAAAACAGCTCCTACAAGGAATATCTTTTCAAGTGCTTCATATTAAAACACTTGCATGTATTTTGTGGGTCACATTCTACAAACGTGAAAACAACGTTTTTAAGATTTTACTTTCAAATCTTTGTCTTTGGTTTAAGCTTCCACTGAGAGCATGAGCTTCTTACCACAATGGAGGGGCTTTAAAAAATTAAGGTAGTAAAACTGTTTGATCTTCTCAAAATGTTAAAATACTAAAATTATTAATGAAAGACAAATCTCTAGTGAAATATGGACATTGGAAAGGGAGAGGGGAGAAGTAGGGACATGAAGATCTTCATCTGCCATGTGTGGATACTGCTTCATGGACATGGCTTAAGTAGAAATTATTCCTGGTGATGTTCTGTCTCAATTCTGTGGTGAAATACAGTTTGATAAGAGGCAAGGGGCATATATAATCAAAGCTTTGCTTGTAACAACTTAAAAGCAGAGACAGAAGAGCCCTTGGTTTAAAATTCTTTACTCATCTGGTATGTCTTATCAAAATCATAAAATGGAAATCCTCAGCTCTTGACAGAAACCGTAAAATGCTTCAGACAATAATAGCAAAAACTCAGTCCAATAAAATACCTTTTAATTCTGTGACTTTGTTATGACTACCTTTGTTCTTTTTCTGGACTAAAATTTCTTCAAGTCCCGGAGTGTGAGAGAGCTTTCTGACTCAGTCAACAATTATATTCAGCATATATGAAAATTCATTTTCATGTGTTCACACATATTTGAACTTAAATTAATAAAAAAATATATGGAAAAAATAGAAGTGTACTAAAAATACACATAATATTTAAATATGATGCTTATCTTGCATGCAGATATCATCATCCTTCTGTCAACCATGTGTCAAGATTTTCTTTCACTGTACCAATAATTTTCTGTCAGTGCTCATTGTGTCAGTAGTTTCTGTGAACCATTTCTATGTGAACCATTTCTTTAGTTTCTGTCTCACTGTCCTTCTCCTCTTGTGGAAATGTCCGGTTGAGAACCATGAAAGGGAGAAAAGCTTAATGTGGCTGGAATGCAAAATCTGGATAAATAATAACACCATCGTTACCTACCCCATTCTCTCTTAACTATTATTATCTGAAATCCCTGTGATCCCAAAACATTTCACTTTATATGAATTATTAGCTTCACAACCTTCAGTGGAAAGCAGAAAAATGTGGACTGTATAACAGCAACTGCCACAACCTATTGCCTAATAGAATGAATGCAGAAGTACTTTTGACTTAGAGCTAAAAAACCCTCAGTTTGCACAATACCCTCCTGCACAGAATAGTGAGCTCATCACCCAGTGACCCAGACTCCCAAACAAGTTACAATGAGAGCAGCACAAAACTCAAGCAATGGTGCAGTAGGGAATTTGGATGGACATCAGTGTCTTTGAAGTAACAGCCCATGAAGAAGCTTGTACTTTCTGATTACTTCTCTTTCAGCAAGAACTGGCTGAAATCAATGTTGGTTTGTTTATCTATGGTATGTAATAGATTTGGATGGAAACACATATATCTATACATGAATATACTCAGTCCTGTTGACTACCTAGTGGTGCTAGAAAGCTTAAAGAGCCAGGGCAGCATGTTGCAGCAAGACATGCAGGAAGGTTGCTGCCCCAAGACAGGGACCAGGACTATTCTGCACCCACCAAATGTGGATTTGCTCTGGTGCTTTTACCTTGTGTAAACATCAGAGACAAGGTGAAGGTTGCAACTACTGCCTCTCCAGTGTGGACTGTTATTGTCCAGCTTTCCTGTAAATTATTGTCTAAAATAACCTCATTTCACTGAGAGGAGAGTCTCCAACCTTTCTATTCTTATAAAAAACCAAAACCCCAAATGGTGGATTTAGGGTTTAAGAGAAAAAAAAAAATCAATCCTGCCTAAGTGTTTTGGCTGGGTTTTGTTTTGTTTATTTGGTTTGGTTTGGGTTTGGTTTTTGGGGTTTTTTTGGTGGCAAGATATAAAAATTCTCTATTTCACTTTATTTAGCCTTTTTCACGATGGGGTAAAATAACTTCAAGACAATAATAAAAAAAAAAGAAAGACTGGATCAATCTGTGTATTGCTCCCTGCTAAAAGAAAATTAACTTGAGGCTACTCATCCTGATCTCCATCTGCTGTAAAATCTCCCTATAAAACCACTATTGACTCACTATTTACTCACCCAGGCATGATTTAAAAAAAAAAAAAAAAAATTTTAGGAAGACAGACTCCTCCACTCGGGCTCCATGCTGTCATTTGCAAGACCTGAGTGGCATATCCAAAGCAGTGGCAATTTGTTCTATTGAACCATTGCTTCTTCACCAGTAGATGCTGTGCTCTCATGGAGTTTGTTTAAATATTCATCCCCTGACCTACACTTTGCTCTAGGCCATTAACTACACCCTAACTCCTGCTGTAGTCTTTCCATCTTTCCTAGGAGAATGTCCTTAAGTTGATGGATTGCATATTTTACTTTATTGGAAGCAATGCTTTCTTATCAATGTCAAGAAACTAATTTCTTCAATTATTTCTTTATCAGTGTCATTCTTTTCTTGTATAACCATCAGTAAGTACAATAAAAACTCTTCATATTGGTTATTATTAACTCCAAGCATGGTAAACTTGATTGCCTCTCCAATTTAATGAAAATTATATTGAGCTCTATTTGACTGACATTTTTTTCAGTTTTCTGTGAAATATTGTTTTGGATAATTTGCTTGGCACTTATTTCAATATTTCTTTCAATTTTTCCTCTATTAGTTTGTTTTATATGGGATTTATATCGTAAAGAAATGTGCAATGATTTGTGTAATATCCACCAATTTAAACTTGATTATTTAAATTATATATCACAGTTTCATTCTCTCCTCCAACAAAGGGTGTTCTTTTTATAACTGCCTAAAATTCCAAGTATTTTTCTTCATTAAAATAACTACACCCTTTGAGAATAAAAAGACTTATCTAGTTATTTCTCCAGAAACATATACAGACTCCATTTCAAATGGTTTTACATAAGAAGTGGTAATTTTTCTGGGGATCCAATGTCTTATAGTGAGAGATGGATTTTTTGCTAACAAAGAATTACCATTCCTAGGATTTGAATAACTGTTCAACATAACTGTTCTTTTCCCGGGTAGACATGTGGGTTTTCTTTCATTCCTTTCTGACAACACCCCCATGTTTTCTTCATTGTAGATAAGCCACAGGTCTTTCACTTTGTGTTTCCTGCATAACAATCCAGTTCATTTCTGATGCTCACTCAGTTTACTGGAAATAACTTTTATTTGTTTGCCTGGTGGCATGGCAAACATTATTTCATTACTGGAGAGCAAGTCTGTCAAAGATTTCAAATAACTTTTCCTCTTGTTCTCTTTTTATAATCAGACGACCATCTATGAAGGGCTCATATTTACAAAGAGTGCTCATTCTGTACTAAATGACATCCTCAAGAGCACAGGATGGCCATAACAAAGATGCCCCTAGCCCAATAGTCTGTCTCCAGCAGTGGGTGATGGCAGAGGCTGTCAGGCACCTCCACAGTTGGTATGTTCCTTCCCTGATATGTTCCCCTGAACTGCAGAATATGTTGACACCAGTCCTTCTTGGGTCAGAAATGTTATCTCCACAGCCAATGATACCAGAAGAATTTTCATTCCTTCACCTTTTCTCTTTGCTTTCCATCTACTGAAAAGCTTCCAGTGAGTGAATTCTCCAGTTTAATTCACTACAGGATAAAGGTGCCTGAGGAGTTGCTTTGCAAAGAGTCATACAGAGCAATTGAGGAATCTTTGCATGGCCCTGGTTTGTTTATTTTTATTTTGCTTCTTCTTCTTTTTCCTTTGCTTATACTAAGTGTAATTAAATAAATTAAAAAAAATAATTTTTAAATACCCTTATATTCAAATGCTAAGTCTTTTTCAACAGTGACAGAGCCTTACCTTTCAGCTGTAGTACCTTGACTTGACTTATCTTCTAATTTTGGCTAAGGGTGGAACATAATGCCATATCCTTTAAAGTCTGGACAGCATTGTCTTGTTTCCTTCCCTTTCTGCCGGAAATACAGTTCTGTTATTCTTCACTTAGCTCTTTTGAAGCTTTCTAGGAATAACAAACAGTAATTTTTGCAAATTCTGTGTATTTGAGCAGCTTCATTAGTTCTGGATGGGTTTTTTTTAATGTCTAAGTCATCACAGAACTTTTAGGATGATGATTAGATGAGCTGCTTACTCCTGCTTCCCAAATTTCTGTAGCCTTTTCATGTATGAAGGCCTTTTCATGGCAAAGAGTCATAATCTTAAAGTTGTTTTTAAAAATATTTTCCCTCTTGTTTTCTGATGGTGCCTTCAGAATCTCATTGTAGAGTGCATGGGGATTAAGGTATCGTTCAACATTTTCATGGTAATCTCTTTGAAATTGAAAATAACATTTAAGCTGTTGTCAAATCGAACCTGGTCTTCTATTACAAACAAAATTCATTTTATAGCTTCTCCTTTCTTTTTTTACTTAATAGCTCTCAAGTAACACTGTTTTAAGGATGGCTTCATTATATAGAACTGCTGAACCAGAAGTTTCAGAAAGGTATTTTTGACAGCAATTTGTTTCTTCTCCTTTCTCAGTGCTCGCTCCATGTGAGTAATTTTGAGTCATGTGATATGCTTAACTTCATGAGTGGAAGGCTGAATTTTTAAACCAGCCTTTTATGGCAATTAATTTCTGATGTGAAGTTCTGATCAAATAATAACAAACAACTAAAGAGAAAACAAGTTCTGGAATCTGAGAACAAATGCTGTCAGATAATGAGTATCTGATTTGTGCTCCCCCAAATTGCTAATCAGTCTCGTGTTTTTTATTCCCATTTTTATTTAACATAATTATCCATGTCTCAATATAAAAACTCAAAAATCTACCTTAAATATATGTCACACATACTACATCTTTGTTTTCCCTTCAAAGGTATGTTATTTATCTTTTCTGATTCTTGTTTTCTATGCTGCTTACATTCTTTTGACAACTTCTTCCAACATCAGAGGAACTTTTCTGTAAGACATCTAGCTTTTGTTGCTGGTTTCCTCTGTGGCTTTTTGGAACATCAAGCGCTCCCAGGTCTTTTCTCTTCTACTTTATTCCATCCATTCTTGTCTTTGCCAGTTCATAAGGGAAGCTCCCTGAGACCAGTAGGTTTCTCTGTGTAATAAAGGTACTGACATGGATCTTGATGAAGTGAAACATCTCCTATGATTTTCCTATCTTCCGTCAGTGTTTAATGGAGTATAAATCTTGGAGCACAGATTACAGGAACTGCTCGCTGAACAAAATTGTGTTTTTGTTGACACTGAGGATTGTACCTCAGATAAGCCCAGCATACAAGATATACTCTAGCTGAATCTGTCCTGAAAATACACGTGTTCACAGCACAGAAGACTGTAATTTGAAAATATAGGGTTTTCAATAGAAGTGGCTAGTTATTGAAATTTAGAACTCACTGTAGGCATTGTACTGATTTCACTTTTGGAAGGAGTCTTCAGCCTAGATAATCTCGGGATGGATGAATGAGGACCTTTTCAAGACTGTTTTTGAAAGCTTTGAAGAGACAAAATACTAAAAACATGGGGGGAGTTGGGACTTCTGGGAAAATCTTGTACATTTTTCCAGAAAGAGTTTGTTTGGAACTTTAAATTTTTCATCACTTGCACGTATTTCAATTACTGAAATTTAGTTATGCAGAGAGAAACAATGAAGAAAGAACAAGAAAAAGTAATGATCATCTTTTCCAAAGAAACATAAATAGCAGCATTACTGGGTTTGCATTTAGTTTTAGTTTTCTTGAATTCCTTGCAGTAAATAATTTAATCCTATAAAGCTATCATTAGAGAAACTGACACTATGAATCACTGCTTTTACAATGGACATCTAAACAAGCTGTTTTTACTGCCTCAGTATTTTGAATTAACTGAATAAAAGTTAAAAGCATTTCCCCTAGAGATTTACAATAGGATTGGGTTTGGTCTTTTGTAAACAAAATCAGATATTGTCATTCAAAAAAATGTACTTCCAGCAGCTTTATAGAAATTACCATACACACAAATCTCAGAGGATTTCTCTTAAAATGTGAACTTGTGGCCTTCCTCCCAAAGAACAAATAAGACAAAGGGAATCAGACCAGTGTAGTTGAGTTGCGTTTTCCCATGGATCTCAAAAAAATCCTTTGGCTAGGGAGAAAAGAAAACAAATGAGAGAATAGCAAAAAAAAGAGGTGTATGTTGCCTTATTACCCATACAACAGCTTGTCACCTTTTCCTTGGTGAAAAAAATTGTAATAAGTTATGCATATTTTCAACAGCAATTAAAATTTGTAAAAATAGAAATCACAGGGTTCCGTTGTAAGAAAAAATAATTTTGCTCATTACACATTCAGAGCAGTGTACAAACATGAGCTAATTAATCCTTACCACTCTGGAGTGGTAAGCAGGAGCAGATATGACATTTTATTCTCAGTATAAAGAAGGAAAAACTGAGGTTGAAAAGAAAATCATCATAAAAGCAACCTAAGAGCAGACAAATTCATATCTTGGGCAACCAGACCTCCATTCTCTATGCCCTTTTGCCAAAATATATTTATTCCACCAGCATGGTGAAGGTCTGTGTGTGTAGGGCAGTACAATGAAAATCCAGGGGCCTTGGACCAGGGTTATTTCCCATAGCCAGAATGCAGTTAGCTGTCCATAGACAACCTGCACTGGAGCCTAAAGCACTTCTGTGCCCCTTGCTATAGCAGAATCATGAGCCCATCACAGGCTGTAAAAAGAGCTTCCATTCTTTGGGATAGCCACAAAGTTAAGGATATTAGTATGCCCTTTTCCTCCTCTATGCATTTTTTCTTTCCTGTGAGAGCATAGGAGCAGCAGCTCATACTGATAGCAAGCACACCACAGCTCGAAGAGCCATTTCTCAGGAAAAAAGGCAGGGGATAAAATCTTTAGGAATAGAGGATGTCCTCATTAAAGAATTTCTTCTAGTCTGGGCAGGTCCCCGAAAGACCTCCTTTGCTTCTTTTATTTGTTGTGAAAACATAACATAGAATTTCTTTGTGCACATTCATACTGTATATAAAACATTCTTGAATAATAATTTTATAATCTTGTCAATACTATAATCAAGATTTAAAATATAATCAAACTTCTTCAAGAGGCTCTTGCTCAATGCTCCCACTATTCTGAGCTCAGATTCAAAACTTAAGTTTTAGTCACACATGCATAAAATTAATTTAATTTACGGTTTGGACAAGGAAATTAGTTATAATATTGACTTGACTGGTATTTTGGAAACCCCTAAAGTCTAGACTTAACCAGTTATTACTTATATTGAAGAAATTTCCCCAGGATATCAATATTATTTAATTTCTTAATAATATTGAAAAAAAAATTAGGCTTTGCATCTGGAAATGTACTTTCCTATGAAAATTTAAGTCTGAAAGCCTCCTCATGGGGACAAACTTTGGCAGTAGACCTGTGTCCTTTGACTCTAGGAAAGACTAGCTAGGAAAGTTGGCAAGATAACATCCTTATTCTGTATTTCCTAAGGCCTTTTCTTTTTTTAGAAAGTGCTGAATTATTCACACTATGCTAATAAAGTTCATTTGAGTCATCTGAGCAGTCTCCTGAGTTTATTAATAAATTATTTTAAAAAGGAGTTGATTTGGTCAAGTTCTCTCTACAGTAAACTGGCCAGCAATACAGCAATAATCAGATAAACAACAGAGATGAATTACAGGACAGGAAACACAGGCAGAATTGTCCTGGGTAATGAGAAAACCAATATTTCAGGTTAAAAAAACTGGGGAAATTTAGACAGCAAACCTCAAATAACATGAGGTGATAAAAGTGTGCACTTTGACGTGGAAAAAGGTGGTTCTGTGCATGGATACAGCCAAGCAGCATCACTGACATTCTCTGGTACAAAGCTCCACCAACATCCATGCCAGAGAAGGCATCTCAGGAGGCACTGGTCTGAAACAGAAATAGATGTAGCTTATTTTACATAAATATTTATATAAAATATAAATGTCTCTATTTTATATAAAAATTCTGAAATATATCTGTTTGTTCTTTCCCCTGAGTGAAGTAGGTACTTTTTTTCCCATTTCTTGCAGTATTGAGAAAATAGCACCCATCTTCCCTACATTCAGCTCTCCTTCATGTCTACATTTGACTAATGCACATCTTTAATCGCGATTAAGAGACACAGCTATCTCTCTCTTCACATGGTCCAAGATTTTCATCATTCAGTACATACAGGTCTTGATCATTTACCAGTAAAAGTCATAGTTTTTCCCTAAATTTTAATTCACTTATGTCCAAGGACATTTCTAGACACAGCAAAGGGGATACCTGTCCAAAAGACTGAACCTCTTGGCAGTTGATGCAAGTGTACAAGGAAAACAATGGAGCTTGTAATTTGAAAAATGAGGTTCTGTGTAAAGGCCTGTTGAATCAATTCAGGAAATCACTGCATACTCCACCTACTACTTAACCTATAACAGCTTGAGTTGGGTAACCTCTCCTAAGTTTGGTGTGACTAGCAAGAGTGTGCACAGAAAAGCAGAAAAGAGAGGAGATTTTTTTTTTATGCTTAAATTTTTTGGGGAAGTGAAAGAACAGGGGTTGAAATCTGAGAAGCAATTGTTGCATTCTCTGGGAAGGAATTTCATAGCCATGTTTTTCTGTTCCTTGCTTTAGCAAGTTGACCCTTGCAGCTGACAGTCTCATCATGCCTGCAGAACTTTACAGTGGAGGGATGTTATGATCTCCGGACAAGAAATGAATTCTTAGAAAACTTGGTCAAGTGCCAAAATATCACTGTCTTGGAGCAAATGTGGTGTTCCCTGGGGAAGCAGTATAAGAAGCCTTGGATAGACAGCACTGACTTGCCTTTGATTAAGAAAGCCATCAGTCACTCTGCTGAGTTTTCATCTTTACCAAATGGAACTGCAAAAAACATTCTCAGAGTGAAGAAAAAGTCTCATAAAAAGTAAGTCTGTGTTTTTGATAACTTTTAAGAAAATGCTGATATATTGGAAAACCATGCATCCATCCCACAGGATCTTCAAAATTCTTTCTGATTAATATCATTTTACTTGGGCCTAAGAGGAGAAGCTAGTTGTTGAAGCAAATAGAAGAAAAACGGAATTGCTACTAAGGTTGTCCACCAAAAATTTCTGAGCAAGACTTGAGCACATTTTAGCACATCATTTATTTCATTCATCTATAGCATTGGTAAGAAAAATGACAAGATATTCTTAATTTTCTAATACTCAGGCAGATGAAGGAACTTGACATAATAGGATGAAAGGTATCTTTCCATGGTTTTGATATATTAGCCCAATTGTTGGTTCTGGAATTACTGTGATATCATTTGAAAACAGTAGGTTAGGTTGCATGATTTCTTTGATATATCCAAGGTAATGAATTCCTTTTAACATTCTTTGTGTTGCTTCAAAATGCTTTGAAGTACTGATGCAAAAGCATTAATAAATTCATTATGTTATTACTTCAACATCTATGTTACAGATCCTATGGTCTAAATATTAAGGTTTAGGAAACGGGGTGGATTCACAACAAATTGTGATGATTTAGATTTTTCTTACAGCACACTTTCTACATTGAAATAATTGCCGAATTATGTCCATCATGTTGGACTTAATATTAAATTTAATGCACAGAGTATCATCAGCTGTTTGTTTTGGTACTTGGCATGAAATCAACATTTTGACTGACAACTTGACTTTCTCTGTTCACCTTTTGGTGTGGACTATTGCAAACATTGACTGCTATGTACATATCAGTATATGGGCTTAAATTGAGATCTATATAATACATCACTATGTAGCTACTTACAATGAGGCATAAAGAACCTTTCTGTAAATGGTCAGAGAAATTAGAAGCCAGCAAGGACACCAAAATCACAGTCAAGCACAACAGTGATCCCAATCACTTAAGTGACGGAAATATCTTGATATACAAGAATTAATATGTAGTGAATCACCATACACACATACCCAGTGCTTCAGTTCACAAATTCCCAATACATTGAATTGGGTTTGCATGGCCAGATTTTGGTAGCTGGGGGCCTACAGGGGTGGATTCTGTGAGAAGCTGCCAGAAGATTCCTCCACATCTGGCAGAGCCAAAGGCAGACAGCTGCCAGTGGGTTGGGCCCACCACTGGTCACGGCCAAGCCAAACAGTGATGGCAGCAATACTTCTGTGACAAAATATTTAACAAGGGGGAAAATAAGGGAAAGTTTGGGGAAGGGAAGGGAAGGGAAGGGAAGGGAAGGGAAGACGATATGTGAGAGGGAAAACTCTGAAGACACCAAGTACCGTGAAGGAGGGAATGAGGTGCTCCAGGCACCAGAGCAGAGATTCTACTTCTGAGATTCCTGTGATACAGACCATGATAAGATAGCTGTGCGTTGCAGCCCACGGAGGTCCATGGTAGAGCAGAGATCCACCTGCAGTCCATGGACGACCCTGCAGTGGAGCAGGTGGATGTCTGAAGGAGGCTGTGACTCCACAGAAAGCCAGCACTGGAAGACATTTCTGGAAAGATCCATGGATCCATGAAGAGAGGAGTCCATACTGGAGCAGGTTTGCTGGCAGGACTTGTGGAACTCCACCCGGGCTGGAGTGTTTTGTGCCTGAAGGTTGCCTGTGGAACAGACCCACACTGCAGCTGTGAAGAACGGCAGCCTATGGGAAAGACCATGCTAGAGAAGTGTGTAGAGCTCTGTCTCCTGTGGGAGGAACCCCACACTGGAGAAGAGAACCAACTCTTCTCCCTGAGGAGGAAGCAGCAGCAGAAACATGTGATAAATGATAGACACCTCCCCCCTCCCCATCCCACTGGACATAATAGAAAATTGTGAATAAATTTAAGCTTGGGAAGAATGGATATGTGGGCAGAAGCTGTTTTTAAGATGTGTTTTGCTTCTTATTAGCCTACTCTGATTTGATTGTCAATAAATTCAATTAATTTTCCTGAGTGAAGTCTGTTTTGCCCATGACAGTAATTGGTGAGGGATCTTTCCCTGTCCTTATCTCAACTCATGAGCTTTTAATTATATTCTCTCTCCCCTTTCTAGTTGAAGAGGGGAGTGATAGAGCAGCTTTAGAGGGCACCTGGCATTTAGCCAAGATTAAACCACAAAAATGATTTATAATATCTTGGAAACATCAAACACTCCAATAGCTTGGTTACCTTATGGGGTCAGAGGCCTAAAGACTGGCTGCAGCCCTTGGGTTGAAGGTCTTTGAACTACAAAGGAGGTCAAGCTGGAGAGGAACAAGTACCGGGGAGTTCTCAGTGTAGGTTAATACTGAGAGGTGCTGAGCAAAGTGCAAAGGCTCTGACACATGAAAGAAGCCTCTACCATGATTTCAGAACAAATCATGAATTTACATTTGCAATGTGCTTTAGCTGCCCTGTGACTACAGTTCTCCAGTTCCACAGTCTAGTATTAAAATAAACCTTTATTACATCCTTTGAACATCTAATAAATTATGAAATATATACACTAAGCACTGAGAATTTCAAAGGCTTCTGGATATTCAAAATCATGTGGTATAGAAAATACAGGTCTCTTCTTCAGTAAATATGCTAAGAATATTTATGCCTAATATTTAATTAATCTATTCATGTAAAATGCTTCTTCTTTCTATCCAGCTGCCTTCTGAGCTAGCAGACACATCCCTGGAACCATTTCTTTTAAGGGTTATTACACTATTAGTAATACTTCAGATTAAAAATGCATTCCATCCTCAGGTCTCTTCATTATAATATAATTGTTACACAATCCACGTTATCATTAGGAGCACAGTATGAGAAGTAGTTTCAAAGTCGAATTTGTCTGTGGGATTCATAGCTAGAAATATGCTTATGATGTATATTTATTTGCTCAAAGCAATTTGCTAAGGGTTTTGAACATTACTTAAAATTTCTGAAAGCAAAAGCACAAAGCTTTTCTTTTGATTTGCTGTTTCTTTGTGAAAACGTGTACATGTTTCCTTTCCTTTAGTTGTACATCTGAACTGGGGGAAAGATGAGAGAGTATTCAAAGTCCTCTACCTTCCCTCTAGCACAGTTAACATCCCATCTGTTCCCCAGACTGACATGCTTAAGTTTTATCATGGTGGACAGCTGCCTCCTGGCTGGCACACCACTCCTCTTGCACTCACAGAACGAGGTCATAAAAACTAGGTACTGCTGCTGCTGGTGGGGGGAAGCTTTATAACTTTTATCTACTCACTATGAAATAAGAGAGAACAGCAACATGCCCTCAGCAGCAGTGTGAATGCTGAGATCCACATCCTGAGAAACAGGAAGCAATTTTTTCTCAGGAAGCAATCTTTTAGAAAGTTTCCCAAACTGGGCTATGCCTGTGGCAACTAGAGAACCTGGTAAAATAATGAAATACAAAGCAGCCTACTAAAATAAAAAAATCGGTAAACCTTTTTTTCCATACATATCAATGGATTTTTCTTGTGTTTGGCTTATTTTTCTACTGTTATTTAAATTGAAAATTAGGAAGCACTTTGATTCCAGATGTATTGGAAAGTGTAGTCATTTATCAGGAGGTGTTTACATTAAAGTCAAAGACGTTAAGAAAATTAAACCAGATGAAATGCAGGTCAGACAACAGATCTTACAGAAATTAAGGCACAACAGTGAATGACTTTCCCAAGGTCATATAGTGCATCAGCTGCAGAGCTGGGACTAGAAACCTGGTCTCCTGACACACAGCCTAATCATACATTTCTCAATAACAAAATTTGCAAATAAGATACCACACACATAAAAATTCTGTTTATGTATAGTATTTCCTTAGCGAGCAGGAGCAAATATAGGATCAATTATTTAAGAGCTTGTTTAATAAGAAGAGTATGTTTCAGTAATTACTGAGGCCAACCAGTGGGTTGAAGGTCTTATAAACTATACAATGTTTTCTCATTGTGCTACAGAAGATGTTCTTGATTAGCCCTCTTGTGGTTTGTGTGCTGTGCCTCTCTGATAATGAGTAGGGTGAATGCACACGGTACTGATTGACATGAGGTTCTTACATGTTTAAAGCTGAATTATTTTCATTCCTGCCAGAAGAATTTTACTTTTTACATTTGTGTGAATCTGAGGGGATGTCGACTTAGATGATTTGCTATTTAAGTGCTGTATTTAAGCAAAGGATGTTTAAATTTCTGTGATAATAAAAACAGATATCCATGATTTTGGTGATTTTCAGTTTTTTCCAATTTATAAGTATTGCATGCCCATTGAGTTGTGATATGCTTTGAAAAAATCTGTAAAAAGAAGAATCTCTGAAGTCATCTAAGCTTTCTGAGTTTGCCTTATGCAGGAAAAGGCAGTGGAAAATCCTTTGGTTTACACTAAAATAAAACAAGTAGTAATTTTGGATGTGGGTAGGTAGCAGCAGAGTTCCCAGGAGCCCTCAGTAAAAGAAAGTGATGGTCAGACATCAAGTATCTTATTCCAGATAGAACTGAGTCATAGGTGGGGAGCTTACAACCATATGAAGGCTGAAGTCCATTAGTCACTTTAAATTTGGGTCAACTTGTTTTCTGTCAAGGGATCTGAAATAAAATCATGGTAGGTTTATAGCCAGGCTATTAAATTACATCAGTTTTTTGCTGGGTTTCAGTCTGCCATATGAAATGTCACCAAGAGAAATGACAGAAGGGCAAAAAATTGATGCAGTCCACATAATCGGAGTCTATCCCCTCTTTCTTTAAAATAAAAGCCAGCAAAGCACAGGACATTTCCTTGATAGTAATGGTCAGGAGGATGTGGGGATGTGGTGGGGCATAGCCAAAGCCCATTAGGTTACACTGGTTACTCGTCTACAGGAGTGTCCTTTGTAAAGGTACACATATAATAAACATTAATGGCTGAAAAGGGACATAGCTTACCCAGTTACAAGGCATGGCCAGTAGCATTTCATTTTTCCTTCACGTTTCCAAATTAAAATGGAAGTTGCTGAGGTGATTTTCTTAATTTCCTGTTTCCTGTTCCCGTCCTCATCTTGCACGGCAAAACTTGTGCATAACCTGGAATGGCCAAACAGCTTCACAGTTCTAGGAATTGAGATGTCTTAGTGCTTTTCTTCACATTGTCTTTTCTCCTTCTGACAACCTCTGTCAAAAGCAACCTTTAGAAAATGCTAACATGCTGTGCATAGCAAGCTGCAAATTTTTCACATTCTATTAGACAGTGTCACAGTTTTAACAAACTGGATGCTTTCTTCATTTCCCTCTTAAAAAAATACTGTACCAGCAGCAGTGCATGTTTCACTGGCATTTACTGCATGTATCCTGAGGTGCTGGAGATTTTTAGGAGGGTCTGATCTTGGCAACTTCTTTTTATATTTCTTCCACAAATTAATATTCTACAACTGCATAGAAAAAAAGGAAAGGGGAAAGAGCAGGGGAAGGGAAAGAGGAAGGGGTAGAGGAAAGAAGAAAGGAGAGAAAATGTGCTGTTATCTCAGATAACTAACATGCTTAGCTATCTATGGTAAAACTCTGCTGAAGATATATTCTGCTTCTTTGCTATCAGCTAGCTACATACCAATATTCTGACCTGTCCTTGCTGTCTTTTTTTTCTCAACACAAGCAAAGCAGTTTGTCATGTCTTTTAGTGGTTCTACTCAGGACAGCTGCTGATGAAATTTAGTTATTCAAATATTACAAGGATGTCAACTCAGTTTTTTTCTTTGATCAGCTGTTCTAGTCTTCACATTATACATTTGAGGAAGGTTTTTCTTGCCCAACCAGATGCTTATTATTAAATTATCCATGGCCTGGCTACTCCAAGTTCCCTTTACTGACAATGAAGAGAAAAAGAGCATTTTAAAACTGTGTTTTATTTTGTCTTGAGTCAAAAACTGCTTGCTGTTTTCAGTCTTGCCTTTGAAATGTCTATTTCTTCCTAGTGATTCTAAGAAATTTACAGTGACCACTTCAGATTTTTGGATGACACTTCTGTAAGTCAGACCAGTCTGACATCTAATGGCAGATGACTGGTCTGGCCTGCAGACAAATGCATACATGGCCTCAGGTAAAAGCTTACATTCTGTCCAGCACTTGAACATATCGAGTATTTTTGAAGAAATTAAGGGACTCAAAATCCCAAGGTTTTTAAATGATCCTTGTTGGGCTGTGTCTTCCAAAGCTTCAGGAAAGACAAGACTCTGGGACATCTGGATTTTATCAACTACATCCTCTGTTTTCCATGAGTGTCAGATGCCCTTGACTCCACACACCATAGCAGGCAAAAATATGTTGTATTTCCTTCTCAGTTTCTCCAGGGAGACTCTAGTCCCTTCCTTCTTCCAGATTGGCCCTTTCTTCTGGCTGTGCTGGCCACCTTCCAACAAAAGCAGAGGAAATTGACTCAGTCGCATATTCACCTGGCCCTGGGATTCAAAAACATATTCCTTAAACATCTTAATTAGGCTCTTTTTCTGGGGCCTAGAACTTCTCAAAGCATAAATAATAAAGAAAGGCTAAAATTTTAACTTGGACACTTAAATTTATGGTGGGAGCAAATGATGTGAGAAAATGCAGTAGTCTGCAAAATTTTATTTGCACAGAATCACAGAACTGTTAGGGTTGGAAGGGGCCTCTGGAGACCATCTAGTCTTTTTGCTAGAGATTTGCAGAATATTTCCCTCATATATGCTAACAGATTTCCAGTGCACCAGTGAAGACATTTAAAAGCCAAGGATTTGGTATAAAGAGAGAAATTTAGGAGGCCTGAGGAGCCTCAGATAAGGAGGATAAAGCTATGGAGGACTGGAGGTCCAGTGATGACCTGAATTGGCCCTGAACCCTCCACAGAGCCTTAGGATCTGTAGCTGCTCCCACTGTGGGCATGGGCACCACTTTCTCTTCCAGGGTTTCCATCCCATGGCTCACACCTTCTGAGGCTCCAGCCCCTGGGTCAGCTGAGAGCAGCCTTAGACCTGGGGGGGACCCCAGCCCCTGGCTCAGCCATCTGCGTGGTGCTGGGCATCCCTGGCTGTGTCCCCCTTCCCCCCGAAGGAGAGCTTTTAGTATTTGACACCGTCTGTATCAGACTGCTGCCAAGAGGCACCAAAGGCCTTGTGAATCACACAGCCCCAGTTCCCTCCCTCTGTACCTCAGGCCAGTCAGCAGTTGTCCCCAGGGTTTCCATCATCCTCTCACCTCCTACCTCAAAAGCATCCCCGAAGTGGGAAGTTAGATGCAATTGCCTAACAAGTTTCACCTACCACTCCCTTGGTTTTTTGAGCTCGCTGGGAAGCTTTAGTCTAGGTCTTTCTTACCTGAAGATGATTTTAACTAGACTCTACCCCATGATATCTTGTGACCCTGAATGTCATCCAGTAATAAACGGCCCCTTGCCAGAAAAATATTAAATCCATTCCCTCCTCTCCATTCCTGGACAACAGAAAGAAATTATTCACATCAAAAGCATAATTCTGCAGCCTGCAGTACTCAAGGGGATACAGTGAACATGAATCATTACATTATTTACTGTCAAAATAAAATGTAACTCTTATATAGGTGTTGATAGAGAGGTAATGGTTTATATCAAAAATTCTTCTCCAATCTCAATTTTCAGATGACATATTTTTCCTCTTAGAAGGTTGCTTTCAGGTTGACTAAATCCTTAAACTCCTTTAATTTCCTTACAAGTGTTTTTGACGTGAACATTACAAACCTTTCATATGTTGCTAAGTAGTGTACGTTTGCTGGAGGCTAAGTTACAACTTTGGTACATTTTTACTATTATTAGGCACAAATCCAAATCTCCAAAGTCTAGCACATCTGACCTTTAAAGAAGTTTAAATCTGATCTACCTTGAAACTATGTTGCTTTAGGCTGTCTCTGTTGGCATGGTCAGGTGTTGATTAAGTTAATATGTTATAAGAGATTCTCCACATAGATAAAACAGTGACATATAAAAAAATCAAAACCAACTGAGGTAGCATAAAACAGACAGTGATGGTGCCCATGCAAAAGCAAAGTAGCGTGTGTCCTAAGCCCTTTTGCCATCTTCATTGAGCCAACTTGCCTGGACTAGAGCTACACCAGACTGCAATGAAAAAAAGGGCTAAATATTGCATTTGTAACAGCCTATAAAGATTCACAGAAAATAACAGCTGGAATTTGTAAAAGCTCTGCTGTGCTGATCTAAATTACTCTGAAGGATTTCTGAGGATTACATGAGTTAAAGAACCCGGGACAGATTAGTCTTCTTGACCCTGCCCTGACATGGGCCATGGACAGAAGAAGCCTAGTAAGAGCCATAAGCAGCCTGCATAGTCTAGCAGTCATCTTTTCTTTTCTGTCTCTGCTGGAGAAGCTTGAATGAAACATGATCAAAGGAATTGCTCCCTGCGTTCCTTCCTAAAGCCTTGACCCAATCCTGTGCAACCAGTCATAAAGGTAAATCTAACTACATGAGGTATTGCAGAGTTCAAGAATAATTTCTTTTAAATGTCTTGAACAGCTGCTTTTTTTTTGGCATTTGTTTTTTTTTTTTTAATTCAACTGAAGCAAAGCTTTCAGAAAACTATTCAACACAGAAAAGGAGTTATACAGCATATAGGATTTTAGGCTTATCTACCACTGCATAGGTTAACTCACTGGAAGTAATCTGCTTTCCAGTGTTTTCCTGTTTTCACTGACATTACCCTTATTTATACACAAGCACTAGGCTGTAGCAACTTCCCTAGCTTACTGCTTCCTGTTTCATTTTCTTTTCCCTTTGATCACTGGTGCTGGCTACCTAATAACCATTTTAGAACAATCCATCAGTGGTCTGTGCAAGCAAATAACTTACTGAACACTTGAACCCTGTAATTGTGTCCTGACCTTGGGTGTACTAAGGGTTAGAGTGATAGATTCTTTGCAGCAATACCATGCTCTGTAGTTCTGTAAATGCAGTTCACCAGCCTAAGGTGAACTTTACTGCAGAGGAAAGAAAAATCATGTGTGGCCACATAAAACCTAGCAGTACACAGAGAAGTCAGTGACAGCATAAGGAATGTTGTCAAACAAGGCACACTAATGCCTAAATCAAGCAAAGTTTGAGGAGGGAAGAAATGTCTGAGGCAGCTGTGTAGGAGACTTAACAGTCCTTATTCTGACATTGCAAAAATGTGAAAAGTTTAAAAATACCTCCTTTTCTTCACCTCAGAGTTTTGAAATATGAATTTAAGAAGATTATTAAATGATTTTCAGTGAGATATTTCCACCCTGAACTTACGAATAAATGTTGTCTTCCCTATAATTAAATAAACCAATGGAGTTTCTCCTATAACAGTATGTGATTCAGGTGTGACTCCTACTGACCAAACTGCATTCAAAATATAGAGATTTCCTGCTGGAATGTTATTAGGACCACCACCTCATTTGCAGCCCCATTAAGAAATATGCATTATTTATATTCTTTCTGTGTGAAATATTTTGGGAGTGGAGATCAATTGGCTGAGGCTCATGGGCAAAGCTCTTTATATACTTAAAGTGGAGTAATTTGCCCTTGCTAGCAATTGGGATAGGATGGCAGTTTTGAGTTATTGCCAGATGTTCTTCTAAATTCTGAAAGCGAATGATGTTTCTGAGAGCAGCCTTGCAGATACAGTGAGCACAACCATGGATGTGTGTGAGAGACAGACATGCTGAGAAGGCATTAGTTGATAGTGGGCAGAAATGCAATTGCAAGTGACAGCACCCATGCTCCTACATGAGCCTGTCATGGTGATGGACTGCCCATGCTATGCCCTGCCCAGATATAGAAACACAAACTCTTACAGTGTATCTGTCAAACCAGGTCTCACATTTGAACATGGGCAAGAATTTGGGGGAATAGAAGAGAATCACAGGAGTAATACTGATCTCTCTGATGGACAGTAATATTGGCACAACTAGGATTGAATTGTTGTCAAGCCTCACAAAACAAAATTAAAAAAAGGAAGAGGAAGGAAATTCTTTCCAGCCTAAGAAGAGACAGGATGGAAAGAGTGGAGGAATTTGTCTAAAAGTATTGGAAGGGAGCAATGGTGTTTCATCAGAGGCATATCCAATACAGTAGCAGCTTTCTGAGAAGAGCATTGAGATGGAACAAAACTGTCATGACTTTAAAGGCCAAGTGCTGAACAGAGGTGAGAAATCACTTCCCTCATCTGTCCTTCTCTCCCAGCCCTCTGTGCATTAGCCTCCCAACCAGGCAGCAGTGCACCACTGTCTCATGTCAAATGAGTCCATGGAGATCATCATTGCCATTCCCCTGACCAAGAGATCTCTTTAGGCATTACAGTTCCCCGGATTTGGAGTACTTGTTTAACTGACACACTCAGGTCTAGTGATGTTCTGGGATATCTTATATTTCAGCCATCCTCCAGCTGGATGACCCATAGGGTCAGTGTGATGTCAGCCTTATAATCTAAAAGTGTTTCACACAGCCTGGGAGATCTCTGTCGGTCCCAGTCACCAGCAGTTAGGGAGGAAAGCAGATGTTAATCCACTCGGGTTTGCCCAGGTGGTTAATAGGAGGAGAGGAATACCACAGGGCAACCCTGAGTACGATGTTCAGTAGGCTGTGAAGTGAAAAAGGAAAGAAATGGTCTCTGACAGGATGTAGAATAAGCATATTTTTAAAATTTCAGACAGTTATAAAATATGTTCAAGCTATGAAGCTTGAATTATCAGCAGTTGGCAAAAAGCAGGGAGAGGGATTGAGAGAAAAACAGATGTAATGTGGTCAAACTTAAATTACTAGAACAAACTTAAACCACCAGAATACTGATCTTAGCAGAAAACATGGCTGCCAATAGAGAAGAAAGCTTTTCTCCAAAAGAAACTTGAACACCTGGCACTGAAGATGTAACAGGTGTCAGGAGCACGGAAAGTCAGTAAATGCAGATGAGAAAATAAAGAAATGACAAAAAGAAGCCATCTGAAGCTCATAGGAATAGGCCACCAAAAGCTTGTTTCGTTTTGGGGATTTTCTTCAGCTGCAGACTTATCAAGGAACAGAGAAGCTACAAGTGCTTAGTGGGTGATGCTCACATCCCTGGTCTGCCAATGCATTTTCTAAGGCTCTGCTCTTCAGGGGGAAGTGCTGATGGCTTACCATCTGAAGTGCTTCTCACTTGAGAAGAATGACATGGACTACAACATCTTGTACAAGCTTACATTTCTCTGGCAAAGCTCCTTTTCAGACATTCTCTCTTCTAATCGCCAGTGGATATTTTATTCAACAGGCTGCAGTACCAAGTGAGATGAGGCATCATTTTCCTGGTGTAGCACACTGACATGAAACCAGAAACAATGGACACTATGTTATATCAGATAATTACTGTGCCTTAGTATAATTTAACCAAAATCAACAAGCACAATGTACGCAGCACAATGACCAAATGCAAACATCTGAATTGAATTTTCACAGTAAAGTAGCTAGAAATTACTACGTTCTATTAGTAATTCAGCATGATCATCAGTCAAATATCACTCATATTGTAACCTGACAGATATTGGAGCAAAATTTGACTCACATCTGGGAACCTTGTTGATGTGAAATATCATACAGGCTTGATGCCAGATGTGAAATTATCCTTATTAGGTATTTTTCTTTAACAATTGTGTTTTATCACAGTGATTAGAGCAGATGGAGCATAAATTTTTCTCCTCTTTTCTTTTTTATTTTTTTTTAACATACATTCTTTCAAAATCCAGTTACCATAACAACTTGGTTTAACTGTTTTTGTTAAATCATCTTCTTTTTATATCACACCTAGAACTTTTGTCTGGCTCACAAATGAGCTCAATAAATTTTTTAGTTAATTATTTGTTGTCAAAAATCTGTCAACAAGTCTTTTTTTGGGGAGAGGATGGGAGAAAAGAGTAGTGTTTTTCTTTTTTTGGCATGTTTAGTATCACAAATAAGGAGACAGAGTGGTATTATAAGCCTTCTACAAAACAATAAAACAGAAGGACTCCCAGCAGAAAGCTTGAAAATCTCAAACCATATTCACACAGACTTCTAATGATAATTTTCAAAGGACGTACCTTTTCATGAAAATTAAATACTGCTTGTAATTTCACAACACTAGAGCTTTGTATATATTTCCCTCTTTGTTTGAATGGGCCAATTCAAATCTTCTTTTATGATAACAACATAAAACCATATTGTAGTAAAATATCTTCCCTTCTGTCTCCTTTTTCTCTTGGTTAATATCTATATGACTTTGTCGAGTGAAAAGAGAGACAGTGGGAGGTGTGACAAGTTAATATCTAGGAATAAAAAGGTGCTACCTAGCAACATTTCTCTGGAAACTGAATCTCATTTGTCAAGGAACTCTAAAACAGGGACTGCATTGCCCAGGGGATTGATAATGGCATACAGAGCTTTTCACAGCAAGTCACTAAAATATAAATGCAGCCCAGGTCAGTAGCAACTGAACACTGTTACCACCTGACAGCTGTTTAGTGGCCTGTATGAAATGTGTTGCTCTTCATCCCATTCCTAGTCGGGAAGTGCATCCCAAATAGCATTAATTGGCTCCCTTATTTTTAGCTGCCGCAAGGCAACCAAAGACCGTGCAGAACCAGGGAGCAAGGGCTGGAGGCAGCGTGCTGTGACCCACTGGACCAGCTGAGCCTCTGGCTAAAGTGGACACTTTGACTACAGCATTCCTGAAAGCCTGTAGTACAGTCCCTGCTTAAGAGCTGGGAATGAAGGGGTCTTGATGGTAATGCTTTGATGCCCATCCCAATGGCTCACGTCTCCTGTCCTTACAGCAGGCTTTTTTCATCTCAAACCTCACCAAAACCATCATGTTTGAAAAATTAAGGGATTCTTTTTGTCCTTCCATAGGGAAACAATCCAGCAAAGGAGGCTACCCCAATTCTCAGCCCTTTATCATTCTGTGCGGTTTCTTCTAGATTCTGTCAAATTTGTCTACATACCCCCTAAAGTGCAATAATCACACACAATGACCAGACACAATGCTCTATCTGAGCCTTACCAACACTAACTAGAGGGTAGTCATTATTTCCCTTGCCATATGTTAATGCTCCTCTAACACAGCTCAAGATACATTTTACTTCTACAGAATCTCAGGTTCACTTGTGCTTTCTAGCCTCTAACAGAGTGACCCTTGAATGCATGTGTTTCTAGTGCTTCTGTCTCAGCTGGGTTTCTCACCACTGAGGGGAAGCTTTTAGGTGCTTATGGATGGATAACATGATAGACCTAAACACTCTTGAACAGTTTGGATTTTGTTCCTTCTGTGTTCTTCTACCTCTCTGCTAAAACATGCTCTGTTAATTGTTAAATCACAATTCAGGTTTTCATTACGAATAAGGCAAAGGAGGCACTGAATGCTTCTGTTCCTCCTGTTATTCACTGTCTTTCCCTGTCTTGCAATAAACTATTTCCTTGCCTTTATGTCCTACTTCTATGTTTATAAAAGTTTCCTTACAATCTTGCATGTGCCTACATATCATGGAACAGTTTGGATTGGGAAGTACTTCAAAGATCATCTAGCTGTCACCCCCCAGCCGTGGGCAGGAATGTCTTTCACTAGACAGGGTTGCTCAGAGTCTTATCCAACCTGGCCTTCAACAATCTCTGGGATGGGACACTCACAATTTCTCTGGGAACCTGTTCCAGTGCCTCATCACCCTTACAGTAAAAAATTTCCGCCTGATATCTAATCTAAACCAACACTTTTTCAGTTTAAATCCATTCCAAATTATCCTATTGCTACATGAAAAAAGACCTACTCCAACATTCATGTCGGCCCCCTTTCGACTGCTATGTTATACTTTTAATGTTGTATTTTTACTTCTTTTTACTCTCTTTGTGATGCTTTTTATCCTATTTCTCTTTTTTAGTGATGCCTTTTTTGAAAGTCATCAAAGAGCTTCCTATACAGCTGGAAATAGGCTATTGCTAAACGCAGAAGCAAGAAGAAAACTAACTTGCTGTTATACGCTAGGTAAAAGTTATCTAAATAACTCCACCATGCTCCTTCCTAATATTTTAGATCAGGGATAATTAGCTAAATGTCTATGGTTTAGGTGAACTAAATGACAGCTGGGAGCTGAAAATCAGTTCAGGCACCATTGCAAATGGTCTAAGTGACCTCTCCAGCCTCTGGTCACAATTCTAAAAAGGATAGAACATCTGTAGATCTGGTGTAATATCTGCTGTGTTAAGGAAACTTCCCAGTCTGTCCATTCATGAGGCTCTCTGGCACTCACACTCCCATCACCAGATAATTTTTGCTGGAACTGAAGCCCCTTCACCGCATGGGAAGCTGCAGTGATCCAGTGGGTGCCCTGCTTTGCTCCCCACACACCCCACTCACACAGTCAGGCCAGGTTTACTCAGCAGTTCAGCCGCAGCTTTCCCACAGCAGAGTCTCAGGTGGCTCATTCCATAAAACCATATATTCACAGCAGAGTAACACAGAAACAGCCTGAGCTGGTTCCTCCAAAGAGGGACTCCCAACAAAGGAGAAAAANAATGTCTTTCACTAGACAGGGTTGCTTGGAGTCCTATTCAACCTGGCCTTCAACAATCTCTGGGATGGGACACTCACAATTTCTCTGGGAACCTGTTCCAGTGCCTCATCACCCTTACAGTGAAAAATTTCCACCTTATATCTAATCTAAACCAACACTTTTTCAGTTTAAATCCATTCCAAATTATCCTATTGCTACATGAAAAAATACCTATTCCAACATTCATGTAGGCCCCCTTTAGGCTGCAATGTTGTACTTTTAATGTTGTATTTTTACTCTCTTTGTGATGCTTTTTATCCTATTTCTCTTTTTTAGTGATGCCTTTTTTGAAAGTCATCAAAGAGCTTCCTATACAGCTGGAAATAGGCTATTGCTAAACGCAGAAGCAAGAAGAAAACTAACTTGCTGTTATACGCTAGGTAAAAGTTATCTAAATAGCTCCACCATGCTCCTTCCTAATATTTTAGATCAGGGATAATTAGCTAAATGTCTATGGTTTAGGTGAACTAAATGACAGCTGGGAGCTGAAAATCAGTTCAGGCACCATTGCAAATGGTCTAAGTGACCTCTCCAGCCTCTGGTCACAATTCTAAAAAGGATAGAACATCTGTAGATCTGGTGTGTTAAGGAAACTTCCCAGTCTGTCCATTCATGAGGCTCTCTGGCACTCACACTCCCATCACCAGATAATTTTTGCTGGAACTGAAGCCCCTTCACCGCATGGGAAGCTGCAGTGATCCAGTGGGTGCCCTGCTTTGCTCTCCACACACCCCACTCACACAGTCAGGCCAGGTTTACTCAGCAGCTCAGCCCCAGCTTTCCCACAGCGGAGTCTCAGGTGGCTCATTCCATAAAACCATTTATTCACAGCAGAGTAACACAGAAACAGCCTGAGCTGGTTCCTCCAAAGAGGGACTCCCAACAAAGGAGAAAAATCAAGTCCTTGGGCTTTTATACCCTCACATGCTAGTCTCATTCTTCCTCCTGAGTCTTTGGCTCTTGAGCCAATCCGTGTCCATCCACCTCACTGGCATCACACGTTTTCATCTCCTTCATTATCCAAAAGATTGGTAATTCCCAGGTCCTGCTGTGTCTCAGTGTCCATGCACCCAGCTGGGTGTCACCTGTCTTCGTGCCCTTTTTTATCCCAAAGGTTGTCAGTTCATGAACTCTTGTCTCCAAGTTATTCATCTTATCCTAAAGCAGACATCTACAGTAAACCTCATGGCACCCTAAACTTCTTTGGCTCTTTTGAGAAGCAGCTACTTGTTAATTCAAATATCCAAATGCAGATATTTAGTGCTGTTTGGGATGTTATAGGTCCTAGCTGTCCTTCCAGAGGATCACAGACAGTCTGCAGGTTGTTTGTCATACTCACCAGCCCTGTGCAGTGTCCCAGACAGCTCAGGAAATTTCAGTGTTACTGCATATATCACTATGAACAACAGTGGACCACACAGGATCATCTTGAGGCTGTCCAGAAATTAGGCTTTAGTTCAGTGTGATCTTGCAGATTTGGAATTAGGCAGTATTGTCTAAAGATGACAGGATTCTTAAGAGATGCATACATCTCTTTAAATATTAAAAAAAAAAAAAAGGTAAATAGTCACATCATTAAAGAACAAATAAAAAAAAATTCACAGACATATAAACTGATTGTTACTCTACCTCTTGTAGCACCAGTTCAGGTTCAGCTCATGATTTCTTTACAATCTGTCATTCCTCAGTGCACGTTCAGAAATAGCTCACCATTCATAACAGTTTCTTGAGCTGAAGTGCATAATTAAGTTTTGATTTGCATACTGGCACAGCTGGGCTAGGTTATGTGATAAGGCTCATCTGCACCACTGCAAAAGGAGCTTAGACAGACAATGGCAGAAGGCAGCCCCAAACATACCCTGCCAGGCTACTCCCCAGCTTCTCCCAGGGGCCATCAGCCCATCAAAGGCACATCCCCACAAAGCACAGAGGAGCAGAGGGGCTTGATGCCAGGTGGGAAGTACTCCCAAGGAAGGCATGCCTTGTCCCAGCCCCTCTCAGGACTCTTCCAGCAGACCCATCATCCCTGTGGTTCAAGTGTGGAGCCCCATCCAGTAAATCATCAGGAGCAGCTCTCCAGATTGTCCTTCAGACTAAAGGCTGCTCACAAGCAACTGGGGACACTGGGATCCAGAGGCCATCTACTGGGCAGACCAAATGTCTGGATATGGCTGCTTGCGGGATCCACTTTACACATGTACATGTATAATCTCCCTCGTGAACATCCATCCTGTCCTGCTGGGGGCAGCAGGGAAGGAGGTTGGTGCTGCCTGTGCCTGTGTGGGTGCTCCGAAGGCTTGTGGGGTCTGTGCAGCTGGTGATGCACACCCGAGGTGTAATGGGTGTGCTCTGTGTGTGTCTGCTGGGAACACACCTCTGCCTCACTGCTGGGTGGACCCAGGGATTTGGCTGTCCCATCACATCCTTAAATGTCCTTCATGAGAGCTTCAGATTAGCGCCGGGTTTTTCTTGTGATCTCTGCCTTTTAGGCGTGTTAGCCTGCTCAAGTCACTCATCCTCTAATGTGAGGAGGGGTTCACAGGATGACAGACGCTACAAGCCTTTTAAAAACCGACTCTTTACCAGTAAATCTTGACTGAAGAGGAATGACAAATCGCTCTAAAAATGAGACAAAATTGCTCTTTGATAGTGTTACTTGTAACCTTAAGGCCCTTTTACAGCATTGTGTCTCTCTCAATGAGTGTTAAAGGAGTTGATGGAAAATCAAGGCTGCTAAATGTATTTGGAAATGTTGTAGAAAATATACAATTCAGTAGCTCTGCCATCATTCAGACCCATCAGCTGTGTCTTCTGAAAGGCTGGTTTATTCTAGATTTGCTGCAGGGACTTGCACAGTTGAATGCTGCAGCCAATCACCTATTTTATGGTCAGCACAAGTACGATGAAATATTCCTCCTTTTGCTTGAAGTGAACTTTTACCTGGGAAGAATGATAGTCTGTCTTCTCTGTGAGGTTCTTAAAAGGCTCTGGAAGCTCAAGCAAAAAGGCTTTGAAACATAATCTCTAGCTAGCTTGTGAAGAAGAGATGCATGCTTTGCACAGGCAGAAATCTCATTTTTGATCGTGGACAGGCTGTTTAGATGCTTTGGAAGCCTTGTGGATGTCATCTCTGGTTGTTAAAGTATTCCTTATCACTGTTGGGTCATGGTGATTCAACATGACTAATGTTAGACTGTTTGTGATGCAGTGGTTCTTCCCAGCCACTCCTGATATGGGCTTCAAGGCAACTAAAATGGCTCTTTGCTGCTGCAGTCTCATCAAAGCTGCATCCTCTTTCTCTCCAGCTGGTGTGAGGGCTGCTTTGCCTTCCCCTGCCACGTTCCACAACAGGACACAGACACAGGCAGTGTGCTGATCACAGGGCATGCAATGAACAAGGACAGGTGCTGTAAGCTTACAGTCTCTGGGAGCTGGGAGCACAAGATAATATCTTTTTGCTCTGATCTTCTGAATGGGAGTCAAGATGATTGCGCAGTCCCGTAAATAAATAATTTGATTTTAGACATTGAAGTATTTCTCCTCTTCCTGCTGTTTAACTTCAACATTTTCTTCATCATTGCATCCGTCTTGGCACATAAATTGAGAATGGTGTGGACTTTGCTGTCACTCTTCTCTGAACTACAACTGTGGTGCAGAGGGAGTCTCTGTGTTCCTTGAAGACAAGGCTTTGGCTCTGGAAAGGATTAATGATAACAGCTTTCTTGACTGTCTGATGTTTATTTCACTCTTTAATTGCATTGAAATTTCAAGCTGCTTACTAGGTATCGCATTAGAAAGGCTTTTCAAATCCTCTGTATTCGAGAGCAACACTGGCATTTTCACCAATGGGAAAGCTCTTGGCAGTATCTTTCCTCCTGCCCACTGCTAATCTGTGTAGCTATCCTAGAGGCTGTACAGTCAGTGGCAGTAAAACTGGCAAGAAGAGTGCACAATATTTGCAATATGCACCATCTTGAGTCTTGGAATAAGCCAACTGTTTTTTCTGAAATCAAAGATTCCTGAGTTCTCTGGCAGGGAAGAAGGAAAGCTGGTCTCAAGGAGCTGTGAGTTCTTCAAAACATGTATCCTCTCATCATGGCTTCTCCTTTTGTCTGACATTCCTTGAATTGAAGCACATTAAGATCTGTGAGCTAATGCAGTGAGCCCTGGGTTTCATGGCCATGCTGACCAAAGTCAGAGCTTGTCTGCTTGCTGCATTAACACTGGTAGGTCTTTTCCTAGATGCCATTTGCCTTCCATCTCACATGGTCTTTTCCTGACATAGCAGAAAGTGAAACATTTTGGCCTCATGTCAAACACACTGAAATCATGTATTAAACAGTGGAGTAAAACTGTATTGCTGCTCTCTGTACCTAACAAATGCTCTCAGCAACCGAGATGCAGTTATCAGTCACTCGTGCAGACACACATGGTATGGAGAGGATTGCCTGCTGTGACTTGGGACATGGCCAGAGCACATCTGAGCCCTCTCTTCTGACAATTCCCATTGTCACCGTAGCCATGGATCAGTAAATGGTACATTTCACATATGTATCCCAAGAAAATGCTACTGCAGGGGTGTGGAGAGCTTAAAGATTTGCCAAACCAATGACAAAAATCATATTTATCCTCCTCATCCCCACCAAAATGAACTGTAAAATAACTATTTGACAGAAATAGATGATTTCTACTTTATTTAATTGGAAAGGTAACATTGGATAGGTTTTTTTTTTACATTATTCCAATCCCATTCTGTTCCTCTGAATTACTTTAATAAGGATATCGTATATCTACCAATGAAACTTTCATTAATCAGATTTTTGCTGGGGGAAGAGGAAACATCATAAATGTTATGCCACAGATGGCAAACTTGGGAAAGGGTAGTTTAAAATGAGGACAAGCCACTTTTGTCTACATATTTTTGTAGGATGCCTCCTGGGACATTTTTGGTCTATATGCTTTGCCTCTTCCCATTATTATTCCTCATAAAACACTTTATTTCTTTACTTCCCAAGACTCCACCAAGAGACAGACCTTGAAGTGGACTGTGGAAACTATTTCAAACTACACAATCACACCCGTCTGCCTTCTCCCAACTTAGCTATTCTAAGACCAAAACTGTCCAGACAAGCTTTCTTTATACTGAAGTGCATTATTCAGGCTCCAGAAGGAAAGATCTTGGTCCTTCAGCACCCACTATAGAGACTTCTGCTTTTAGGTTTGGAGGTACCATTTTCATTCCCCATATCATAACAATAACAGTTTTTAGAAAGCTACCTTCTTTTCTCCCCTCCTTTTCTCTGCTCCAGCTGTGTTGTACTGACTTTCTTCTCAGTATCAAATATAATTTAGTCATACTAAGTCTGAGCTGTCACAGACTCTTAATGCTGTATCTGCAGAATACCTGCTGAAGACTTGAACAAATTGCTCACAAGCAAGACTGGTGACATTTGAAAGAAATGGCATTAAGTCATCAGCAGATTCAAATTAAGATATGACACTTATCATAGATATGTAGATAGTATTTATTATTTAAAATTTAATGCCTCTTCCTCAGTCCTTAAAACACACGTAGGTGAAAAACTCATTTCAAGCCGTTAATAAAAATCACATTTAAGAGAGGCAGATCTGAATGAATATCATTAATATTTTAAAAATTAAATCCCAAGTCTCTTAGATGCAGATTTTCAGTGGGCAAGCTGTCTCTAAAAACAGTAGGAGAAAAACATGCATGTGTGTGTTTGCTTGTGCAAATGAATGATAATCATAACTTTGTTAGAGAAAAATATGTCACACCTCTTTCATACACACGTGTTCTTATCAACTATTCATATTTCCCTACAGCATGTTGACATTGCAGTTCCTTGTTTTGTGGCAGACTGACATCCTTCTGTTTGCAAATAAGTACAGTAACATTTTATACATAATTTTGAAATCGCTCGGTTATTGCAGCAGTTTTGGAAAAAAGAGAAAGATTCAAGGTGACTCTCTTATTATCCCCCAGGGCAAGGTTGCTGTAAAAAATCTACACTCCACAGCTCTCACCAGCTCAACTCTTGCTGAAATAGAGCTACCTGAGCTTAAATTACAACAGATAGTGTATTGTTAAGACTGACTAAAGGATGATAGTATTTGAGAGATAGTTCACAAATGCACCTGGGTGATGTTGCAAGATAAGGCCGTGGCAGCTGAAGTGGCTGAGACAGCTCAGGGAATCTGTCTGTATACTTATGAATTCTGCTTGATTTTCTGAACTTCACCTCTGACCAAAACCTTCAGTGTGAATTAAATCTTTCATTTTATGGGCAAAAGCAGCCAGAGCCAGAGAGACTGAACAAGACCATTAACATTTGAATAACCTTGTCTTGCTAAAACAGGAGATACTGGTAGCCCCATCAGCTGTTAATAACCTTCTGCCTAAATGCTGGCAGAGGTCAGAGGGAAAAAAATTGAGGCGTTCAGAGTATTAGGAACTGTTTTTTATGAAGACATGGTCTCTTACATTTTGTTTAATAGCTGGGAGATTTAGGAGATAAAGCAGCAGGCAATCTGTATTTCTCAGGTCCTTTGTATTTCAGTAAGATGTGACTTATATTTCACTTAGAGCACGGAAGTAGAGTTTTCAAACATCCATATATTTGGGGCCTTTGCATTAATTTAATATCTAAAGACATTAATTTTCTGGGGATTCATAGTGCTTTTCCTTCTGCTTATTTCTCAGCTGTAAAATAGTAAGGCCGAAAGGTATTCATGAGCTATCAGTGAAACGCAGTGATGCTTGGCATTGGCCTTGGGGCAAACATCTGAGGTTCCAGGGTGAGAGCCTGACTCCCAGAATTAAGCTGAGGAGTTAGGTAGGGTGATGATAACCATTTCTTCTGTATTAAAAGTGTGCAAATTTGTCTTCTGCTGCCCTTTGAATGCCTAAGTCCCACGCTCAAACACTGCAGAGGTCTTCAAAACTAACACTGAAATACTCTCTCAAGCCAGATATGTCCCCGTCTTCTGCCTTGGACTTTTACAAAATCAATCAGCTGAGCAACCTTGCAGCTGGGTTCAGACTTCAGCTTTAGCAGATTTCTCAAAATCTGACTCAGAGAGCCCTGATCTTTTACTGAGGAAAAGGGAAAAGTTTGCATAAAGTTTGGTAGGACACTAACCTGGGATGTCATGCCTCAATTCCTGTACCAAGTACAGTATTAGTATTTAGGTAATTGAAACACTAAACAGAAGGAACTAAAGGTAATCCTGCCCAATAGCAGCCATAGACCAAAGTTAAGAATTGCTTCTGGGTAACAGAAAAACAGGCTTTAAACTCAGAGTCCAAATATAAGCAGGAGAAACAGGGGTGTGAAGTTAAGTCTCCAAAATCCAAGGTTTTTCCATCCCTAAGCAAAAGTGAGTTACTGGATCTATGCATTCTGTATTTTGCTCTGGAAAAGACTATCCTGAGTTTTAAAGCAAGAAAATAATTAAATATTTAGCACAGTGAGTGAAGACTGATTATTTTCTTTAGTCCAGAGTTCACAGAGCTCCAGAATTCCTCAAAGATTCTTATTAGCTATTTTGGTTGGACTTGATGATCTTGCAGATCTTTTCCAACCTCAACAATTCCATGATTTTACAAGGCTCCCTGCTTAGAATGATGTTTTGTCCCGTTGGGGACCTTCCAATGGCTTCTAGCAGAGTTTCATAAGAAATTAACAAAATCAGGCATATCCACTAGACTGTGACTTAAATATCATATCTGAATGCTAGCTTCAACAAAAACTTTTTGTATTATCTCAAAAAAGCCTCTATTTTCAATACAAAACAATACCTGTTTCAATAAGCAGGGTCTCAGCAAAGCAAGACCCTTTACTCCAGGCTGATTCAAGTTTTGCTCTTTTGTCATCATGAACAAACAGACAGGTGGAGTTTCACTTGAGGGTGAGCCAAAAGCAGAGTAATACCAGTTTAAAATATCCCAAGATGATGTAGCACTCCTGTCAGAAAAGTCTGGGCAGAGATGTTGCTGTCTCCCACTCATATATAAGGAGAACATTTGCAATTGGGATATCACATCTCAGTGGACTCTCATATATATTACTCGAATGCAAATAGAAGAAAGTCCTCCTCATAAGGATTGATATAAAGAAAAACAGATTTAGGCTGAGATAACTTAGGTGATTATGTATTTTCAGAGATTATTCAGTAACAATTTTAGGATTTTTTTTCAGAGAATATGATTTAATGAGAATGAAACTTGAACAAAAGCGTGTAGTGTCAGAAGGAGTTTACTTATTACCCCATGGTCGTATACGAGTAGCAAGGGCAAGGCATTTTTAATAGAATTAACAAATATTTAATGGGATTAGTTGGCAGATCTTGAAGATTTGCCTACTTAGTTTCCTATGACTAAGATTAGAAATACTGGCAAGCCAGTTCCAGCGGTCTTAGTAATTCAAAATTACTTGGGATATTATATTTTTTTTTTCACTGCTGAGCCTTTGAATACCAGCTTTTGATATTTTTTTGCACAATAGACAGTGAGGGGAAAGACTTTGCATATGTTCGTGTGGTAAAGTTAAGCATGAGAAGCTTCTTGTTACTGTGAGCATATTTTATTTTCCATATGGAGCTTAAAAACTTGTAATCAGACATGAAACAACAGATGACAACTCCACAGTCAGCCCGTTGTTTTTTATGAATGAGACAGTCATCATATAAACACACCAACTAGAGGAAGAGTCAAAACAGTTGAACTAAGATTATGATAGGAGATCTTGCTTCCATGAATGAACATAACAGAGGGTAGAGGAGGTAATAATAATGTGTAGAAGTCTGGGCTACTGGAAAACAGAACTGGCCATATATTTACCAATTATTTTAGAAGAAGATCAGAGACCAATACCTGGGACGATGGCATCAGCTGGTTTGCACCCACCCTCCTTAGGCACATTTGTCTTAGTGAAAGCTAAATTGAGTGGTAGGAAACAGAACAAGGGAACAAGCTGGGGATGATCTCAGGCCTGTTGCCTGAAATGGGCGCCTTTTCCTCTTACTTAAAAATACAAGTGTTTCCTTTAGACCGTAACTGGAAGACATAAGGCATAGGAAGTTCTGAGAAAGAAACCCCAAAACAAACATCCTCTCTTTTTTTTGTGTGTCTGAGAGAGTAAAAATGTATCTGTCAATAAACATTGTAAATGACAACCTCTTGGACCAAGAGCAATAATGTAAAAAGGAATTTTCCATGACGGGAGTCTGGTTGTGGTATTTTTGCGTTTATGGACCTTATTCTGGGTACTTCTGAGCAACCATTTTCTGGAAACAAAATACTGGGAGCAAGGGAGAAAACTGAGGGTGACTCAATATGAAAAATTTTAGTTGAGAGTTGTCTGTTGAAAATAGTTTCTCATGTCTAAAGCCTAAAAGTCCTAGGTTATAACCCTGCCTTGGAAAGTTACTACTTCTGTAAAGTTCTGTCAGCCCTTTCAATTTCTTTCCACCTCTTTATCCCTTCCTAAATATACTATTCCTTCCATCCAGCTTACTAGTGGATAGGAGGATAAGGAAAGAAGTGTCAGAGCTTGGATGTTTTTCCCCCATGCACTACATACACTCCACATAATTCCCCACAGAGCACAACAGGGAATTGCAATTCTTCAAAAATAGATAAACGAGGATGAATATTGCCAAAGAAGATATGAATGCCAAGAACTTTTCTAATTATTTCCCTGTGTGGATTCCATTAGTGACCAGTAAACATGCCATGAGTTACCCCACTATAAAAGTGCCATAGCATTAAAAAACAGCAGGGACTGTTTTTTACACTGGGATTTTGCCTCATCTTTGAAGTACTGTTAGCCAGCTGACATGGAGTGTCCACATGAAGATTAAGTGTGAACTACCTAGTGAGCTGGAAATAGGCCATCCTTTAGGTGAATTCAGTGTTTCTGACAGAGCAGATTTGTATTGTAGCTGCTTACAGTATTTGCAATTCATATTATTCAGGCCAGTGCAAATTGTAAAGCACATCTTCTACAATCAAGTTGTAATAAAAATTTATTTCCACAGACAATCCAAGTATTTTAGATAAGATCACACTTTTTAGAGTGTTCTTGATAGTAAATTCTAAGCATTAAATTACAACAGCAAGCTTTCATAAAATGGTGTTGATTATGTTTGTATCCTAATTTAATTACTATTCATAGGAATTATTTTTTGCTATTTTCTCAGCTATGATATCCAATCATGTCACACTGTTATATATTTTATTTCATACTTTATAATTTGGTAAGGCTAGCAGGATTAAGTAGTCCATCTAATAAGGAGATAGGTGTACTCTTCATTTCTGTATCGCAGAGGCATTTAAAAAGGATTAATAAAAATAGGCTAAAAGGGATTAATACAAATAGTCAAAAAAGGAAGAGACCTTTGAATGTAAAATAATGTAAGAAACATTCATGATTTGGTATTATGATATTATATTGATTTTGAGAATGAAATATTTCAATGAAATAAGTGACAAGGCTCAACTGTCTTGTACAACAATATCCTACACTGAACCACTTTTGTAAATAAGTATATTGTGATCATACATAACTATTTTAAACCTCCTATTCATTTCAAGAATATTACTTCACTGATTTAGTCTCAGAGATGTACTCAAGGCAACAATTTTTTGCCCTTATCATAAGTTCTCAATCTAATATATTCAGTGCATTGTAACCAGATTTATTTTGTATTTTAATGCTCAGCATCAGTCATAACAGTTTGATTTGGAATTTGAACAGAAGCCACACATTCTCACTGGGATTCTATTGTTGGTTAATATTAATGTTCCCTTAAAATGAAGCTATACCCAGCTGTCTTGGTATTTATCCAGTGTAAAAGCCTAGCCTTCCAAAATATAGGCTACACTGATGTGAGGTTACATTTTTTTTGTCCTTAGGGTTTGAAGGCTGAACCTTAGAGCTGCCAGACAGATTTGGGAAATTTGTTCTCACTGCTTAAGGCTGTAAGGCACAGGATGCTCATCCCCTGAGCCAGTAGGAATTCACCTACACAGGTCAGCTGGTAGGAGCCCCTGTGAATGAGAACACTGATCATTAATGTCACCCCAGAGATGTGAAAGCCCTCCTTGCTGACAGAAATAGATCCCTCTAGCACCAAGAGCATACTTTACTGATAGGAGAGATTTGTAGTATGTCATGGGGGCAGCAGAGCAAGTTTAAATAGAATACAGTGGTCTCTGATTTGATAAAATAACTACTGAAATAAACCACAAAGATGTCACATGCTCAGGATGACATAATAAATTTAAAGCAAATCAAACTGATTAATGAGTTGTCTATATTTTTTTTAAAAGTTCAGATAGGAATCTTTTACCTCCTGTAGCAGTTTGTAAAAGTGATAGGTGAGCATGGGAAGAGCAAAGGAGTTTTGATACCAAGTGATCCATTGCTTGATTGTATTATGACTAACATTCAAAAAACATTTTAAACTGCTCAGATCAGTTCAAAGATCTACTTCCATACCAGCAAAACAGAAAGAGATTGGAATAAATGGTGACATACCCACACAGGACCTTTCTTCTGGAATTTTTCTGAGCATTTTTTCAGGTACATACAACCATACTAAAAAAAAAAAAAAGAGATAACAGATTTCTTTTCCTCCCTTCTGAGATTCACAATGTTAAGGAATTCTCCCAATTGACACTAGTAATAAATAAATTTGGGCTGACCTAGAGGACATAATAAGACATATAAATGTTAACACCCCCTCAGCCAACACCTATTCAACTGAGGAATCAACACAGAAAGCCACTGAGGGTCCAGTGATATACAGTCACCACTTGTATACTTCTCACGACCAACACTGCCTCCAGGAGAGCAGTATATCCAGAGAAGGAGAAATAAAGAGAGTTCATTACCAAACAGATGATACTCTCTTGGGTATTTGGCAGTTAAGGTGTTGTGGTTTCACCCCATCAACCAAGCACTACTCGGCTGCTCACTCACTGTCCCAGCAGCAGGATCAGGGAGAGAGTCAGAGAAGCAAAAGTGAGAAAACTCACGGGTTGACTTAAAGATGTTCAATAAGTAAAGCAGAACCTGCTCACCCAAGCAAAGTTAAACTTCAATTAATTTAGCACTTCCCATGGGCAGGCAGGTGTTCAGATATCCAGGAGGGCAGGGCCCCGGCACAGGCAATGGTTCATGAGGTAACAAACACCATCTCTTCGAACACCCCCAGTTCCTCCTACTTTAGTGCCACCCTTTATACACTGAGCATGATGTCACATGGTCTGGAATACCCCTTTGGTCAGTTGGGGTCACCTGTCCTGGCTGTGTCTAGTCCCAACCTCCCATGCACCCCCAACTTCCTTGCCAGCACAGCAGTATGGAAAAGCAGAAAAAGCTTTGTCTCTGTGTAAGCTCTGCTCAGCAGGAACAAAAACATCTCTACCTTATCAACCCTATGTTCAGCACAAATACAAAACAGAGACCCATACCAGCCACTATGAAGAAAAGTACCCCAGCCAAAATCAGCACTTAAGGCTGCACAGCACCAAGAAGTTGATTTCACATACTTGTATCATATAAAAGCAATGTCACATCAAAGTTTTATTTCTAGTTGTTCTGCAGCTGCAGACACAGAGGGATGCTGGCTAGTTGCTTCCAAGACTGTCATACTTCACTTAAGAAGAGCACAGATTTAAAAAAAGAAAAGATTACATACAGATATTATAAATACAGTATATTCCAGTGAATTATCTCCTAACCATAAAAAAAAAACAACCCACCATGCCAGAGGACTCTGTGAAGCTGAGAGAAAGCCTTACCATATTTGCCAAATTTCTGGATGAATTATTAAGACATATCAGTGAACAAGAGCATAGAAAACTCAAGTGTAGATATGAACTGCAATATTAAATGCAGAATTTTGCCTCCCACCTTCCAAGACGAGCATTTTCTCTGTTATACAGTGCCATCTGTATAGAATATGGAATAATTCCAAAACTTGAGATCTACTGCCCAAAAGGCAGGTAGAAATTTGAATTGTAGATCAGAGTTAAGTGTTCAGTTAATTCTTCTGAGAACTCGTTTTCAAAGTGTACACCGGAGTATCCAGTGGGGATCTGCACATTTAATAAATCCACCTATTCACACACACAAGACCAGCACACACAAGACATACAGTGAGTAATCTTGAACCCAGCTGTCTTGTTAAAGAACTCTGCTTGCTTGTCATATGTGTTTTTAGAACACAGTTTTATTTAGTAGGCAATCTTTTAGACATTGATTGGTCTTGGACTATCTATTTGAATTCCAATAATAGTAATTTCAAAATGGAAATACCTAGCAGCACAATGATCAGGTAAGCAGGTTGCTGAAGATGTATGGACAACTTTAAACTATAATTGTTCAGAATATGCTAAGCTTTATTGGCCATTTACAGTACTGTCTACCTTTGTCAGGTATTTTATGGCATAATTTCTTTCTCCCAAATGTCTTCTTTCAATTAAGTACTACCATTGTGAAGTTTTTTTTCTGGACCTCACTGCTTCTACAGTAATACTTTCTCATAGAGATGGACACAAAATTTGCACTTTGGGAATATTACCAGTACAAAAACTGGCCAATAACTTCTATTATCCCAACAGCTTGAATATATACAACTATACCAGCTCACACTACATGTGCTCTGTAAAATCAAGGATCCATTTACATTGCTCCACTTGCTCCCATGGCTGCCATAGATGAAAATCAGTAGAGTTTCAAGTTCATTGGGGGTTTTTTTGGCTGTCCTCTGAATTCTTTCAAAGCAGTAATGTACTTTCTCACTTTTAAATTAACACAAAAAAATAGAGAAGGGTCAATTTTATTGCAACATCATAAAAATGGTTCTGCTGTAAGCCATCTGAAAAAACCCAGATAATGGCCATCTGATTAATTTTTTGTATTCTTCAGAGTTTATATTTATTCATAGTCTTAGGATTACGAAGGGCGTTTCCATTGCCCTGGGGACATACACAAACCATCTACATTAGAATTCTGGTTCTGAACTATTAAGGAGTTACCACTGGAGTTTCACTCAAATAGTGACTCTTCAAGAGAAAACCGGGTGCAGTCTCTTGGAGTTGACAGTGCTTGTGCCATCTAGATTGGTACGATTTCCCCCAGGAGTAAAACAAGAAACAGCTAAACCTCAGCATGCTCTTTCCTGGGCAATCTTATGTGCGATCTGTTTGCATTGCCACAGTGAAACACAAGTCCAGGCTGGTGGTCAGATGTGTCACCTAATCCATACTCAACAGGAATCACAATGCCTACAGTTCTGCAGTCACACGCCAAAAAGGAATGGTGCTGACCAGAGGCAAGTAAGCAGTGGGTGGAGAACTCTTCATGGTTCTTGTTCAGAGGGGGCCACAATAGCTTATCTATTTTAATGTGTTTCTGTTATTATTGAAACAAAGTAGCAGCTTATTCATTCCCATCACTGTCATATTTACTACTCGCACAAAAGATGCACAAAAATGCACTAGCTACAACTTCTATCAGTTAACAATTTTCAACTGAGTTTGTTAAAAAACCCTCAGAAACAATAGAGATTTGAGGATTTGAAAGAAAAAAGCATTTACTTGGGTACTGTACAAAAGAGCTTGCTGATAGTGTCAGCTGGTAGGGCACAGCAATGACCACTAGCTTTTATGTCTGCTTTGCCAAATGGAATTGGTTATAATACAGTTCTCCTCTATGCAATTACTAGAAGAGGAACTGAGTGCTCCTTTTTTTGAGTGCTCCTTTTTTTGAGTGCTCCTTTTAACTTTCTGAATAAAATATTTTTCATAATACTTGTGGCCCTCCTATTATAAAAATACAAATTTGTATCTATTAGGAGAAGCTGAAAAATTGATTTCTTGTGTGAGAATTAGTCAAAAATCCTGACAACAGACCCTTTCTCTAGGGCAAATCCCTTCAAAACCAAGTTTTCTCTAAATTCTCATTGTTATTATTAGCAACACGACAATTTCAGTGGCATAGCATTGTATTTGAAAACTAGAGCTATAGATGTGTATTTATCCAGCTTGTTAAGTATCCATCAAATTGAAAGGGAAATACGGCTGATAAGCTTTTATTCAGTTCAGTTAAATGAGACACTCCTAAATGTTTTGTTTTGGCATATTCCTCCTCTTCCTTTCCTCTCCTCAGTGCAAATGTTTAACCTCCACTGAGCTGCACTTCTTTTTCAATTTCCAATTCACTCACCACATAACCTATAACACAAATTGTTTATTTAGGATAATGTTAATGGGACCTGATGCAGTATCACCTTACTGTGAAAACTATTACTGCTAAATAAAATAGAGCCAGCTGGATCTGCTTGTCCATGCTACCAAACAGCCAGGTCATCCTTTAATTCACTTTTTTACTGCTCCACCTACCACACACCTCTCTGACATAAGATGGTAGTGCTCAGCAGTATGGCATGGGCCAGTCTGTAGCACCTGGACATGAAGCCTGAGATTACCCCTTGGACTTCTTCTTATAATAGTAAAGGCATAGCCATATTGACTCAGAGTCTCTTTAACTTCAGAAAGGATATATTTCCTTTTGATGTGCCTTGGGTTGCAAGGACAACCAGTGCAGCTAAAATAATGTCTAAGTATTTCCTAAATCCTCTATATGCTCCTAAGGACTTTGACGGATTCAGTTGAGTTTTAAGAAAAGGCAGATACTCCAAAGAAGAGGAATTTTGCCAAAATTTTGGGCTAGGAAAATTATCAGTTACAGTCTATAAAGTTTATATTTGAGAGTACTGGAAAAATTTTTCATTACACTGACAAGAGTCAAAGTAAATCTGGATTTCAATATTGGCTGTGTAGATGGAGCGGAAAAGACTTTTAAGAAATATTACAGAGAATAATCTGCAAGTTTCTTCTACAACTCTGGTCATGGGGATATAGCTGCAGGCAAGGCAGTGGTGTTTCCCTGCTATTCCCTGCTACTTCAGTAGTGACATTCCTTTAGTAAAGGACTGAAAGGCCTTTCTTGCCGTATCATGCTCAAGCTGGCAGTCAGACATTCACAATGAGATGTGAGAAAGACAACCTGGAGTTTGAGATGAGGCAGGGAAAAGAAAATGGAACAGGATAAAACTTCTGAATTGTCAAGGCTGAAGGAGAAGCTAAGTGTGACATTCTGGATTTTGGTGCTTAAAGACTGGACGGAGATAGGCAAATCAAAGAGAAACCCCTGAGAAACACCAAAATCTGAGGGTTCAAGAAAGCCCACCAAGGAATGGAATTGCTCAAGGAACAATTTGTTCACCTGGGAAGCCATCCAGGAGTGCAAATAAAGAAAGAGATAGTGAAGGACAAGGACAGTCAAGAAGGAAATGGAGCATTGCTTCTGTCATCTGGGTAAAAAAGAGCCTTGGTGAAAGCTTTTTTCTTTTTTCTTTTAAGAATTTGGCAAGTCCGTAAGTTCACTAATAGGTCTTAATGGTCCTGACCATCTTAACCTTGTAAACCTTAAACTCTGGCCCTCACCATACTGCACCCCTGCCTGTGGCCCTGAAGTTCCATGTAGATTCATGCCTGGGCACCCAGAGCTGCCTGAGCTAAGCTGCAGGTAGACTAATCTCCAGTCGTGCCTTCTGCTGTTCCTGACTAAATATCCTGGACAACCTCACAGCCTGACTTGTTACCTAGCCTTGACTGAAGAAGTGATATTCATTGCTTGTTCTCATTTCTAAGTACAGCTAGAATTGACAGGGTAATTCTGCTCTGTTGTAAACTGGCACATGTATCCTGAATCTTCATCACTGCTGGTGCAGTCCCCCTGAAACTGAACAAAGATGTATTTGATTAAAAAGAAAACCCAGCAAACCAAAGACTCCATGAGAGGCTTTGCCCAAAATTACTCCAATAGGTAACACATAAAAGCACAAAGCCATTGATGGTGTCCTAGGTTTACTTGCAGGAGGAGGAGCCTAGAACCTGTAAGTTTGGCCTAATTGCTATTTCATGCCATATACATCAATGCTGAAGGATGTGGTTTTGCTTTTTGTCAAGAATAACTGCGTGTCCCTGATGAGCTGCAGGAATGGCCATCACTTTGCCCTGTCTCAGTGGCCACGCAGAATTCAGCTGAGGTGCTGAACGCCTTTTGTGTGTAAACCATGTTCTCTTTTGCATACTTTTGTTATTAATATTGCTGCAGTTACTGTGCCATTCTTATTCCATCACTGCTTGCTTTCAGTAAATTCTTGTCTCAACCCACGCTCTCTGCCTTTGTCCCTCTCTCACTGGAGGGGGCAGGGGAAAGGGAGTGGCTTACATGGGTTTAATTCCCAGCTGCTTTTAAACCACCACAGTTGTTTTTACTACTTTTAATGTTCTACTGGGCTAGGAGTAGAACAGCTTTTTAAGTTCCACTAAAAGTGTCTGTGACTCTTGAGTTCATGGTCATTTATTTACTTGAAATCATCGTTCTTTACGATAAGCAGTGTGGAGAAGCTCAAAGATACTGTTACAGATATTAGTAAAGCTGCCTAGGCTGTGAATGATAAATCCATCTGGGATGTTATATTCTAGAGGAAAAAGTCTTAACACTTTTCAGCAAGGATCTGTACTGATTCCCATTTTTCAGTAGCTAAATACACTATAAATGTAATGTGAAGTATTGAGTTAATATAAAGTGATTTTACCAAAATGACAGAAGTCAAACTGTGTTAGGAAAGTTCCCTTTTCAAATTAAAAAAAGATATGTATTTAAGTTCAAAAATAATGACAGTTAAAAAATTATTTCTAACAATTTTCACAGAGAAACAGTAGAAAAATATAATCAACAACAAGTGTAAGCTTTGAGGCAAAGTCCGAGACATGGAACAGCAAATTTGCATTTCCTTATTATTTTACCATGTTTATGACAATTTAATCTGAAAGTATTTTCTTATTTTTATCAGGTACAAGAATGAAATACTTCAGTTAAGCTTTCATCCAAATTTTATGTCCACTAAAGAAAATATAGTTGACTGATGCAAAACTTGAATCAGTATTACAGATATAAACACCAAATTTTACATCAGACAAAACTGATTTATTCTAGTCACTCATTTTTCAAGTTAACAGGAAACAACAATCACTACAACAAGATTTTAAAAGCTGGTACTTAATGCATAAATCTATATATATGTGTGCCTGGCATGTTTTTCAAAACTGGCCATACCTGTGGTCTGTGACTCATTATGTAGGCAATCAAGGACCAGATCCAGGAGCAAAATTAAGTTATTTGGTCATATGTGTGTTTCTTGAGATCATCATAAGAACTCCTTCTTTAAACAGTGGAGACAGGCAAATATCCAATACAGCTGGGCCCTTACCTTAGAGGGAAAAGAACCATCTTCTGGCCAAGTCCAGCAGAAACCTCCATACAGCTGCTTTTAAACAATCTGAATCTTACCTATAAAGTTCTTGACTAAAATAAGGTTATTTTTCCGAGCTCGGCTTCTAGCAGGACATGGTTGAATTTAAAAAGTAGTTTCACAGATCTGTTTGGATATTAAGGCTTTCTTTCTCAATTAGAGGTAGGACAGAAAACGTGCAGTAGCTAAAAGAGACTGATGTAGAACTCAAATGCAAAATGCCTGAGTTACACACCCTGGTAAAAAGCTTCCTAATGTCATCACTTATTCCAGCAATGCTCAAATATGAAGGAAAACTAAGGTGAGAGGAGGCTAAGTTACTATTTTTTACAAGAGGGAATTTTAAATTCAAGGAAGACATGAAGAATTCTCTTACCCTAGTATTTCAATGCAAACCAGAAATTATACTGTGAATTCTAGAAGAACTAAGAGCTCAGAATTTGGGGTTTCAGCAGCAGTGATTTTTATAAATGGTCCTAATAGTACAAGTGCAGAAAAATGGTGTTTGTTACCATGAACTGTTGAATAAGGACCAAGTATTCCTGCTTGGTTTCCAAGGCACAGGCAGGACATTGTGACAGTTCTTTCAGAGGCAGACATAGTTATGTCATCCTTATGCTCCTAAAACAAGTGCTCAGAGATTTACAGCTTGAATTCCCTTGACACTGAAGCTGACCTCTGTGCCAAATACCCCGACACAAATACTAACCCAGGACTCCACAAGCTATACTATGTGTTAGTGAACTTGCAGGTAAAGTTTAAGTTGTTGTTTTTGACTAAAAGAGCCATAAATTAGTTTAGGAGCTCACAGAGTCCATGTTCACCAGCTCAGATAGATAAACAGCCAACAGCCTATTTGACAGGCAATCTTTAAACTGACTTTATTTTCAAATAAATAACATTAACCCTCGACTGAGCCAGGAAAGAGAAAAGGCTGCTGCTCCTGCTAGTCCTTGTAAGCCTTATTTCACACCAGATTGCTTCTAAGGGGCTGTTCATATCCTTCAGCTTGGAATTATTCTAGTTCATCTCTGATACCTTAATGATCTTTTAAAGAAGCAATGATAAGGCAGCTGGTTTTGTAGGTGCTTTAGTACTATTGTAAAATTCCTCCATCTTTTTCATCACTATTCACCTCTCCATGAAACTAAAGGCACTTCAACAGCCCTAAGTCTTATGATTTCCTGGGAAAAGGCAACAATTGCTTGAGTAGTCTAGAAGCAGAGACAGGCTATAAATAAAGAACTGCCATAATTTTCATCAAGGCAGTATAGGCAGAATAAGCACAGCAATCCTCAGTAGATGCTACTTGAGGGTTTCAGCTTCCCAGGCGACAATGAGGCACTCTTTAAATGTTTCTGTGTGCTCCTCTGGAAGAAGCTCTTGGCTCAGACAACAATAACTATCATTCTCAAAATCACTTCCTTTGAAAATACCTGTGTGAAAAAAATCTATGTTAACGTCTGCATCTTCAAGAATTAAAGCATTAAAAAAATATGCACACAAAATGTCTGCATGGGCGACTTTCCTTTGCTGAAGTGTTTTGTTCACCACTAAACACACTGTGGCTATGACTGCTCCAAACCTACAAAAGTCAGCATGAACTGGGTAAACTCCAATTCAACATTAGATAAAGAAACTGAATGTAATTGGTTTTGATTCTCCTCCTTCTGTCCTAATTCTGAGACCACCTTTTTCTAATTCCAATAATGCTTTTTCATTTTTCCCTCTTCAAACTTTGCAACATTTGAAGATACGAAAATAAACCATATATTGTCATTAGCATATATTGTGACTTAATTTTAGCCTGGGGAAAAATATGTCAAAGTAGTGTTCCTTTAAAAAAAAATAGAAGACTTGCACATAATATGTTTCCATTATTTCTGTACCAAAAAGCGATAGGAGCACAGGAATTGCATACTGGCAGCTAACCACTGTGCACCACTACCAGCAAAAAGCAATCAGCTGGTAAAAGTCATAGGCAAAAATCAGATCGTTCTAATTAAATGTTCGATATACTTAAAGGGAGATCAGCAAATATAAGGAATAAAGGGCAGCACTCCAAAAAAAGGCAAGCTGACAAATAACAATCAAGCTAGTTTTAAAAGTATAAATGAAAAAGAGATCCTTGAAGCAAACCTAGAGGCAGGAAATCCAAAGAATCATAGAATTATCAAGGTTGGAAAACATCTTTAAGATCATTGGGTCTTACCGTCAGCCCAGCACCACCACGTTCACAACTAAACCACTTCTCCAAGGGCCACATGAACAAAATTTTTTTAACATTTCCAGGGATGGTGTCTCCACCGCTTCCTTGAGCAACCTGTTCCAATGCCTGAGCATCCTCTCAGCGAAGAAATTTTTCTAATATCCAATCTAAACCTCCCCTGGTCCATCTGGAGGCCATTTCCTCTTGTCCTGCTGCTTGTTACCTGGGAGAAGAGAACAAGCTCCACCTCACTACAATCTCCTGTCAGGCAGTTGTAAAAAGCAAGAAGTTTTCCCTGCTTGAGCCTCCTTTTCCCCATGTTAAACATCCCCAGCTCCCTCAGCTGCTTCTCATTGGTCTTGTACTTCAGACCCTTCACAAGCTCCATTGCCCTCCCCTGGACACTCTCCAGTAACTCAGTGTCCTTGTGAGGGACCCAGAACTGGACACAGGACTTGAGGTGTGGCCTCATCACTGCCAAATTCTGGGGGACAGTCATTACCCTGGCCCTGCTGGCCACACTGCTGCTGACACAGGCCAGGATGCCACTGGCCTTCTTGGCCACCTGGGCACTCTGATGGCTCATTTTCAGCTGCTGCTGACCAGCACTCCCAAGTTCTTTTCTGCCAGGCAGCTTTCCAGTGACTCTTCCCCCACCCTGTAGCATTGCATGGGCTTGTTGTGACTCAAATGCAAGACCAGAACTTTGCCTGGTGGAACCTCACACAATTGGCCTCAGCCCATTGATCCAACCTGTCCTGATCTCTCTGCAGAGCCTTCCTGCCTTCCATAGATCAATACTCCCACCCAGCTTGGTGTTGCTTGCAAACTTGCTGAAGGTGCACCTGACCCTCTTGTCCAGGTCATCAGTAAAGGCCCAAATGCAAATACAAAGAGAGAAAATAAACTTCAAGAACCACTTCTTTTCAGTGCACTGCTTCTGAGCAGCAAATTAACTTTGCTTTAATCCTACCATCCCAAGGCACAGTATTTGGCCTCTAAAGGATCTGAGGATTTTTGCCAACTCTCTTGGGAACTCAGATTGCCTTAAGGAAAGTGGAGGGATAGCAAGGCCTTTGAAGGAGAAATGGCCATTACAATTAAATTTTTTTCCCATGATGGCTTGTGCTTATTGTGGGAACCCAAAGGGATCTCCCACCCATGGCCCTACAGGCCCTGTGTGTAATCTCAGAGAAAATCTCACAAAGCAGATCAGAAACGATTGTTATGGATCCTTGGAGAGAGCACACTCCAGACCCCATGGAGAGTTATGTTACTATGCCAGCAGAGAGGTGATCCTCAAAAAGATTATTTCAACAAACATAATTTTTCAGCTGATGTAAGTGAAGACCTAGCAAGGTCCCTAATTTGTCCAATAAGAAGAAGATACAAACATAAATCCTGTTTCATGTCAGCCAAATAATGAAAAATTCCCAGAGGAGAGGTAACATGGTTTCTATCAATATTTCTGTGGTTTCGACTTACACAAGAAGTTGCTTTTTCTGAGCCAAGCCATTGTTCTTCTTCATTGTTCTCGGTGGCTTTTGAATAATTGTCCTCATTGTTAAAAAATAATTATTTGTCACAAGAGGTGCTATATTCTGTAATTAACAACACACAGGGAAAAGGAAGCAAAGCAACCCTTTTGTGTGAAAAGAAAATTGTCTTAGTTCACAATAGTATAGAACACACTCATTCTCCCATCCCATAGTCAAGTAGGAAGTAACAATGAAAACTTCTTCAAAGATGTAGCATCTGTTTTTTGTATATAACCCGTAAAAGATTTCCAAATGCCCTTTGAGGAGTCCTAAATCATCTACAAATTTGAGTCCTCCATAAATCCTCTGTTTCTTAATCTCTATGACATCTTATAATGGACTGGTCTCAGAAGGAATTTTATGTCTTCAGCTTGGGCAGGAGCAGGTAAAAGAAGGCAAGAGGAAAGGAGAAGTTGCTAAGCAGAAAGAGAAAAAAGTAAATTTGTGTTTATATGTTCTGGGTTTTTTTAATTAAATAAAAAAAATTGTAGATGCTTTCATTGTATTTATATGGCTTTCCCAAGAGATTCTATCATTGTTTTACTGTTTTATGCAGAAGTTTCCCCTGTGCTAGAAGGCATGAACCACAAAGACAATAAGGTTCATATCATCTGAAATAACTACCCCTGGATCCAGCCTCACCCTGGTATTACACTTTGAGGAGTGAATCTACTCCATGCAAGGCAAATGCAGACAACTACCTCATTTGAATTGTGGAATTTCCCACCAAATTTTCAAAAGGAAGGCAGCATGGTATGAGTACATATTTCAAGATCAGAATGTATTTAATTATTTATCTCAGATCTCTGCATGCCTTCAGTCAGATTGTTTTTTTCTCTCTGAATAAGGCTAAACAAGATCCTATCATACAAAGAGAGATATGTTATTAAAGCTCCTATTACTTGAATTCCTAATTATTCGCTCAAATGAGCTTTCAACTATTGACTTGTACTAGTGATTTCTTGAGTGTCCTCCCAAATACAACTCTAACTACAGGTTTTTCAAACATGGGACACTTTCAGATGAGGGAAGAAGGTGCACATCTACTTCAGACAGGTCTGTAATCAGAATTTGGGTAATAAACTGTAAAGTTACTTTTGGGGAGAAGGGTAGCTAGTACAGAAAAATCAGAAACAGTGAGTCTTTCAAGTGATGCATTTGCTTACTAAAAATATTTTTTAAAAGCTACCCCCCTTCATATTCTGTGTCTCCTCATTTGCCTATTAATGAAGTAACCTGCAGAGTAGACGGGTCTTTGGAGACTAGGAGCTGGAATACATACACCAAGAAGCAGAGCACTGCCTTGAATTTCAACTTCATTTTGTGGTATTTCCATGGGAGAAATTACTAATGGATACACACTGGTGGATACTCAGGTCTGTCCCTTCCATTACCTAAGGGATGACCCAGGAGCACAGTCTTGTAGATAGTGGCAGTACAGTGTGGAAATAGCTTTCCCTAAGGAAATCTCACAAAAAAAAGGCCTCTCTAGATGTGTTGCTAGAGGGATGGTGATATACACCATTATGGAAGAAGCCTCTAATGAGAGCCAATTATACCTTACACAACAAGCAAAGTGAACCTTAGGTCTTTACCCTGTCTTTGCAGGTTCAGATATCCATTCAGTGATTATGAAATAATAGCAGCTAAAACCATTTCTGTTAAAATAACCGGATGAAATTTTAGAATATGTCTCTTATTCCTCCACACTGTAAGAAAGAGTAAGGAATAGTAATATTATTGGCAGTGGAGGCATTTCTTAGATATTCCTTAGATTTGCACAAGCAGTATAAAATCATAGCCAGCACTTAGGAAAGCATTTTCTTTCATTCAGAAGAAAACATGCTGGTCAGTTTGCTATAAATGTGTAACAATTAAAAAAACTTGAATTTCTAGGACTGCAATTTAAGCATTATTTCTCTACACTAAGTTTGCACTGATGACTGCTTATCTGTCTTTAGGGACTACACAGCAAGAAGGCTATGCAGCTTACTTTCACCTTAATTTTTTTGCCAATTGGTAAAGGCCACATACCAAGAAATCCATGGGAAAGCCTTAGTGCCAGTGTGAAATGTCTCTCCCATTGCAGTCTTGCATTTTGATGTGGGATATTTGAAGCCACCCCAATTTTCTCTAACTTTTTTAGACTCTGCATGTGTCGAAACCTCACAGTATTTGTGAATTTCAAAGCAAGCCATGAAAAATGAGTAATGTGTACATTTCGGTATCACACCCTACTCATTCCTTTCAGACACATACAGTTTTGTCTGGTTAGTTTCTGCTCTCCACCCAAAAAGTCTGCAGTTGCTAAGATCATAGTAATTGCATGTCAGTGACAGTATATTTCAACTTAACTGGTCAAAAAACAGGAAAAAAGTTCTGTGGGTCTGGAAAAAAAAAAATCACTCTTAGTTTTGAAAAAGAGGCCTTATGAAGGCTTGCACAGAAGATCATATTGGAGCTTTTTAAATTTGCTATTTATATTGTGTTTTTATTAATAAAGGGCAACTTCTAATAATGAAAACTTTCTGTATAAAATAATGCTAAATCAAAAGATTTCTTCATCTTTACCCTTTAAACTAAGAAAACTGGATAATCTAGCATTTTTAAAGGTACCTTGCTTCATTTAAAAGCTAACTTGTTCAAATTTATCCAATTAAAACACTCTAGAGAGTCTTTGTCTTGCAATGGTCAGTGGAAGAGACCTAAGAGTGAGAGCAATTCCTCTCTGCAAAATTTATTGATTCAGGCTCTGCACTTGTCTAACTATACTCCCTAGCTTCAAGCTCAGAGGTGATTTATACTTGTCTTCCAGAGCATGGCCTGAATTTGCCTGCCTTTGCCTAAAAAGCAGGATGTAAATCAAATTTCTTGTGTTTTCTTCAGAAATAGTCTGTGCTTTAAGAGGATGCACTGAGGTACTACCAAGCTCTCAGAAAACACTGGGTGAGGATGGGCTGGGGGAACCTCAAAGTCTGAAATTAAATCAAGGGAAGTGGAATCATTCCATTAAGCTCACTTGCACAGCATCTCCCATAATAATGTCACTTTGGCTGTCTGCTTCTTCCATCTTTTAGCAGTGGGTGCATTGGGATGGTTGTCATTTACCACCCAGAACTTCAGCATAGGCTGTTTCCTGCCTCAGCCAGGAATTCTCAGTCTAGAAAAGCCCCAGCCCCGTGCAGTGCTTTGCCCACACTGGGGGCAGTGGAGCCTTTGGCTGCCCTGCAGTGCTTCACTCTCAGTGCCTGAGGCTGCCATCCAGCAGGCAGCCTGTGCACTGCTCTGAGGCTCTGGGGCTCCCACTCACTCCTGTACTTGCAAGTAGGAGTGCCAGAAATAACATTTCAGCTAGCAAAAATGAATTTTTAAATTCAAAGTTTTAAAAATCCAAGTTCTTCAGGACTGCTTGTTTTCCTTTCTGTCTCTGCAAAGATATTTTTTTCCCCAAAAGAAGTCGTAGTCTGTGCCATGCCCACTTGCACAGTGACATTTTTTTTCAGCCACTTAATTTTATTTAAGTCAATTAATCAACCTGCTCAGTTTGAATTAAAAAAAAAAAAAAATAAAAAAAATTCTGCAAAGCAACCTGAAAAACAGAAGAAAACCTGTTCAAACTGAGATATTTTTGTACCTTCCAATGCAAACCTCATACTCCTGGTCTAAGAAATTTGTCTGTTCCTCCCAGGCAATCCCAGTAACAGCTGTGATCCTTGGGCATTGGTAGCTGCAGAGTGCTGCAAAGAGAGATACATGATTTCAACTTGCTTTCCACTCCACTGCCTTGGAGAAATGGGCAGGCTGCCAGAGAAATGACTTCTTGTGTTAAAAAAAAAGGGCTCCTTGTGACTCTTGTATCTTGTGACTTCATGCCGAACACAGCGGATTTAGGGAAATGTCAGTGGCCCTGGTAGCTCTTCCAAGAAAGGAAAGAATATAAAAAGTGTACTTTCCCTCACATCTATCTGTACACTAAAGCTAATTTTCCATAATTCTTGGAATATTGGTCAAGTTCCAGATGGCTGAAAGGAAAAATTATGCTGTGACAATATCTTAAAAGGATTAATGAAACCTGAGTCCACAATAAGGCTGTCAGCAGGACTGCAGTTCATGGTAAAATGAAACAGGAAAAGAGAGAACTTAATTAATGCTACATTAAAGGAACATAATGCAATTAATGCCAGTTGCCCTGGATTTATGGAAAATAGACTTTGTCAGAGAAAATTTCTTATCTTTCTTGATGAGGTTACAAATCTGACTCATTAAAGTAATAGTGATAATGTAATATGCTTAGATTTCTGTAAGGCATTTGACTGAGTACCACATAATATTTTGATCAGGGAACTCAAATGATGTAAAATCAATATAGCAGACACAACATTAAATGAATTAAGAGCTGGCTAACTGATAGGTTTCAAAATGTAATTGTAAACAGGCACCCACTCCCATAGAGGAGTGTTACTGATGGAGTCCTGCACAGATTGCATTTTGGACCTTTCAGAAACCTGGAAGGGAAAAAAAAGGAAAAAAAAATAAAAATCATTGCTGATCAGATTTGCAGATGACAAGAAGATTGGTTCTCTGAGAAATAATGAAGAGGAAAGGTCAGAGACACAGAGCCAGCTGACTCTCCTTGTAAAAAAAGATGGAAGCAAATGATATATGCTCTGGTACAACACACACATAAAGATTTAGAAACAAAGACAATAAACTATAGATTTATGACATTTTTACTCTTTTCCAAGTGTTAAACTTCACATTTTAATTAGACCCTTAATTAGACCATTAGGACGTGAAACTGGATGGTGTAAGGTGCATCCTAGAGCATACAAGTGATAGGTGTGAGTTCTGGGGGCATCAGGTAACTCTTTGCCTGACTTAATGTTGTTTAACTATAATTTGATTTTCACATAAACTTGTTTAACTTTTAACTTTCTTGGGAATAGAGAGGGGAAAAAACACCTGTCCATGCAGAGTCCTTTTTTGTCCAGAAGTAGGTATCAACCTTCTTATTAACTTCAAAATGGAGTAGTAAGCTCTGAAACTACTTTATAAAAAAAAAAATAGACTAAATAATGCTGTAAGGTGACACAATTCTCAACCAGATGTGGGTTTTAATGGAAAATAGAAAAAGATTTTTTTAAAAAAAGTTATCAAAAAAAAAACTCATGAGAGATGTGCATCAGGATAGAAATAACGTGTTAAGTATTAAAACATTCAGAAGTTATTTACAATAACTATTCAGGAAATGTATGGAAAAGGAATAAGTTTCATAAGCTTCACCTCTAAGAAAATAAAAGTAAGTGATGTTATGTGAAAGAAAAAGATGTGAAATAATAAGAAAGTTATTAGTCCTGTTATACAGGTGACAAAAACAGATCATTAGAAACAGAAAATTACTTTGGGATGCTACAATTATTTTTTAAACTCTTTGCTCCCTAACATCATGGATTAACTAGTGGAAGTGATCAGAAATTCCCTGTAGGCCACCTCCAGAGAGACACTCCCTTTCTGTAGTGTCCAGCAGGGCTAGAGGGAGGCTGTCAGATGTGTGACCTCCTGGTTTGCACCCCATGTTTGAAACACTCTGCCTGGCCAGCTGAGGGACAGTCAAGGTGCTGAAAGCTTGAGCAGCCCCGAAATTCATGAATTTGTTTAAACATACTTGCAGAATATAATTTAGAAATTATCTGGACAGGCTGGGTCCTTTATTTTCTTCCCCTTTCACCCCAAACTAAAGCATTATGTGGTTTATCTTCACAGAGACACAGGAAATTGGAGTTTCCGCAACAAATTTAAACTCAGATTTTATAGCAGCAGTGCACTCTGCTACCAGAGGTAATTCAGGTACATTTTTCTACAATCTTCATCGGGATGTAGAAGAAGACTTTGTCATCTCTTACCTAGCATGCCATTCTAGAATGGGGGACAGGATGAGGAATGATAAGATGAAGATCTTGGCAGCTGAGGATATTCAAACAGATTTTCTGGAAGCTCCTGAAGCACGGATATATATATATATATAGAGAGAGAGAGAAATTTTAGGAAGATTTTAATACATACATTAACTATGTATTTTTGTAGCAAGAGTCACTGTGTTGGTATTTCAGCAGTTTTCAGGGTTTGTCAGTCAAGCCCTTTATTAAAGAAATTGGCCAAGCCTTGTAATTTCAGGTTGCCAGCTAACTTGGGAAATAACATTGTATGAGTTTACATTTGGCTCATATTTTTAAAAGCTGTCCACAAGTGTTAGAAACAGAAACCTTTTACATTTTTTTTAAGGGAGAAGAAGGTTCTTCAATGCAGTTTGTTCAGATTTAACTCTGTGAATGAAGAAAATTGAGGCATTTTGTTAGGGTGTAGCTGAATTACAGTCCTAATATACCTTAGAAATACACCTACCTAGTCTTGGTGAGTTTTCCTTCTTCACTTCTGGAAGACCATTCGGTTTATAACAGGACAAAGTACTTAACAACGTGAAACACCAAAACATAAATCAAACAGATCTGCTGCTTTTGTCCACCACGCTTTCTTTGGCAAGCTTGGGAAAGTACTTTTCTTTTGAGATCATCTGTTGCTGTTTTGATTAATAGATACTTCCACACATAACTTAGTACTAACCTCTCTATCTTAAATTGGTACAATCCTTAGAAATATGCAATTGAAATTGCTATGTAATTTCCTGCAGTATCATTACAGATGTTATATTTGACTGAGGAGATAGTTTAAACTAGCTTTGCTGCTGAAGAAAATATTCATGCAACTACAGCTTAACGTTACAGAACAATATTCTGAAGAACTTGAAAAAATAAGAATTTTAAAGACAGATTCTAGAGACTCTCAGGCTCTCAAAGTCAAGTTAATAACAACGACCTTCTTCTCTGTATAAAAGAAAAAAGTCAATCAAGCCTAAAAGATTATATATGCTGAATATGCATGAAGAAAATGGAGACTCTCATTATCCTAAGGAACAAACCTAATCATACACCCTCTGTTGAAAGTGCAGATGGTCTACTGGGAACCCCATCCTCGCATATATAACACTTGCAAGCCTCTGGAGCCTAAGCTGTGTCTAGGAGCCCTTAAATTCCTGTGGCATATTCCCAAAGAGTACATTCTCTGTCTTACATATCTCCTGAGATCAAGAACTCAAAATGCAGTTGCACGTCCCACGCCAAAGTACCAACTTGTCAGATTCTTCTCACATGCCAGAAATAGGAGCCTTGAGTGTTAGCCCTTTCCTAGATATATCTGCATAGTATATAGAAGCTTTGGAAGAAATTGAGACACTGCTCCTTTTACCTAAAAGACAAATTATAAGTTGTTACTGATGTTTATAAATCTGCCAAAGGTAGGATCCCATCCATCCTGTGTGAAGTACTTCACACAGATATGATCTGTCTCTAGAAATCTCCACAAGCAGCAGCCTTCCCCAGTGACTGGACAGGGATCCAAAGCATCTCAGTTAGGGGCTTTGACAGACATCAGAAAGCTGTCTAGTACCTAGGTCAGGTGGGCTGAATCCACCCCTAATGCCTGAAACTGTCCTTCACTTTATCTTATTCTTCCCTCAGGGTGTATTTGTATTCAGTTTCCATTCCACACTACTGAGCTCCTGAAGCAGAGGTTTCTTCATCAGCCTAAGCTGCTAGAAATGGTTCATTATTCTTTTTTATAACCTTCTGGTTCCTCTGCCAGGTGACATCTTCCTTTGTGCTGATCTGGAAAAAACAGATCCTAGGTAGGCGACTGTTGCTTCGGTGACCTGCTGCCTATTGTACCAAATCCGAGTAACAGCAGCTGGCTCATTGCTTGAAGCAATTATGCTTCAGTGATCCTGGAGTCATGTCCATTCCTCTGCTCAGGCTGACGTGCAAGGAGACAACAGAAAGGACAAAAAACCAACCTAACCAAAACAGAGATGGCAGCTTTCCAACAACATAGACATGACACTCACAAGTCGTCCCTCACTCTCTACATTCTCCTTCTAAAAAATATTATAAGTCCCACAAGCACTACTCACTTAGATTTATTTAGATATGGAAAATTTAGGTCATGGTACTCCTTACTTCTCTCTTCTCCAAGCTCTGTAGACATTTTATTGACTTAGTAAAGTAAGTAACTGGGCTTTCATCTTTGCAGTGCCTGAGTGCTGGCACAGCTCTGCTTAAGCCCCATCCCTCCTGCCAACATCCCTCTGGCAAAAGAAAGTGGTGGTAAAGGGCTTTTAGAACCTCATAACTTCTTCACAGCTTCTGCAGACTCATATGAATGTAACTGGTACAGAGGAATTGAAAACACCTCCACCTATCTACTAAAGACTAAGCTACCAGATTCCATGGTCATGTGGGCATCACCCACCATTCACCTACTGCCACCTCTGTAACAACACACCTCTTTCAGGTAAAGAGNGTGGTGATAAAGGGCTTTTAGAACCTCATAACTTCTTCACAGCTTCTGCAGACTCATATGAATGTAACTGGTAAGGTACAGAGGAATTGAAAACCCCTCCACCTATCTACTAAAGACTAAGCTATCAGCTTCCATGGTCATGTGGGCATCACCCACATTCACCTACTGCCACATCTGTAACAACACACCTCTTTCAGGTAAAGAGGGCTGGATGTGCATCAAGACATTAAAAACAAACAAACAAAACAACAACCAAACAACCAAACACACACACACGCACACACACACACACACACCAAAAATGAATTAAAAAACCCAAACCAGAAAATCTAGGAATACAACAGATATGTAGAAAAAATACGCATAGAGCTGGCAAAAAGGTTTAATAAATGCACAAGCAAAATCTTGTTGAGAGTATGCTTTACTAGGAAAGTCACAGTACACAGAGGGTGGCTAGAGTTCAGTTACATAAATAAGTTGCATATACTTTTTTCCATACACAGCCTGTTATTTTTAATTGCATCTTTTAATACAATGTTTGTGCAGAAGTTTTGTAACCCCAAGCCTGTCCAAAGTTTTATAGTCTAGATAGAAACTTCTAAAAATAGAGCATTTTTAATATAAAACCACAGGGTAAACTTCAATAACTATTACATTATGCTGGTGTGGTCAGGGTAAATTATACACTGTGATGACTTAAAAATCGAAAAAATCAAAGAGAAGAAGCAGGAGCCCAATCGACTGAAGCATGACACAGACAGGGGTCCCAGCTTGAAATTCTTCAGCACTGTTATTGCACACAGTGGAATGCTCCAAATTTTCATTTATCTCATCTTCCTGCAACATCAGCTGTTTTTCTACAATACTAATCTATGCCGTTTAAGAAAAAGTTTGTCCTTAGCTACCTCAATCTTTGCAAAAATCCCTTGCTTTTCTTTACCACAGCCAGTCCTTCAGGAACATAACTAACAAATAAGGACATCTCTAACAGCTAATGGATCAAAGCTAAGATCGTACTGTGCTTCTTAAGAGAAACTGAAAGTTTGATGAACTGAATCAAGTACCATTTTCAAGGCTTCTCTTCAAGAGAAATACTTTTTTTTTTTTTTTTTAAAAAAAAAGGCTGTTGTAATAAAATACAGATTTTTTTTTTTTTCCTTTTACAGAGCAGTAACTGAACATTTTATGACTTACACAGATTCCATCAGCATTTCTAATGACAGCAGAAATATTTCTGGAACAAGATGGGTTTCCCAAGAGGTTTGTACTGTGAGATGAGTAACCTTTCTGGATGAAAAACAAGTATGTAAATATGTCTCTAAAAAAAAAGAATTGTTACCATAAGAATAAATCTGAGGCCAATATTTTTAAAATACAGAATACTAGATGAACTTCCAAGCCCATGTTATTCACATGAGCACAAAATTCTTGCAAAACATGTGCACAGAATGTACATGACAAGGACTGTGTATGAATGAGTTGCTCATATTTGCTGTATCAATGCTAAGAAATTAATCAGCATAATATGTTGAAAAATAGAAATTAAAGCTTAACAGATAATTAGTAGGATAAATAACATCCCATTTCTAGCAATCTGCTGTAATTTTGTGCCTCAAACCATGAATCTGAATTATTCAACTGAAGACACCCCCATGGGGCTACAGTAAAAAGCAAAATCCTCTCAGTTCTTTCTTAATCGCTTGTTAAATATCAGCTTTTTGGGTGATACTGTGTGAAAACAAAGCTCCTATAAGTGGTTATCCTATGAAGTCTCTGAGATGTTTCAAACCAGGTTTTCCAATACTTGGACTGCTATAACACTAAGGAACATTGAGCCAAGTCAGAGAGAACAGATATGTGACTTTTCAGCCCAAGCAGAAATAAAATTTTATCTGTAAATTATTGTGTGATCTATGAAGCAGAACATTCAGAGTAAGAATAAGAAGGGTTTTGAACTTAAGCACATTTCTACTTAAATCACAGACAAGTTCAATACCTCAATATGGTTAAGGTAATATGGTTAATATGGTTAAGTGAAATTAGTAATTATTTCTACAAAAAAGAAAGTCTTTTTTTCCTCAAATATATTAACTGTTGGAGGTTTTAAAAAATTTTTCTAAGTGTCACAACACATAGCACTGTCTAATTAAGTGCTTCCTGTTCATGTCTTCATGAATAAGACTTCTACATATGCGGAAGTGATCTCAAAAAGGAGTGGAGAGCAAGGTGACACAATTCATCTGTCTAACTTAGACAGAGGATGGTACTCCCAAACACAGTGTCAAGTTTGCCCTCTAATATTTTCCAGGGTGACCAGGATTTTTGGGAACCAAATCACAAGAAATTTAGCTGTAGATCTGAAGGCAAACAAAAATCGTCTCCAACACTAGCACTCAGTACCTGCTCAGGCTGGAGTGGTAAGAGACCAAATATAAGAAATCAGGAGGAGCTCTACAGGTGGGAAGGCAAAGTGTGGTCAAGCCAAAGGAGGACAAGAGGGTAGGCTGCACAGATTCTGCAAATATTCATGGACATGACACATCACACACTCAGCAAAAAGGAGCTGGTGGAACCAACACTAGAGCTAAAACAGTAACTCACAGAAAAGGGGGACAAGGAACTGTGCTGTGCTATCTCTTTATGGCCTGAGGTGCAGAGACCATCTAATCTGCAGCTGCAGTCTGTGTGCATCTTTCCTGCCTTAAGCACACTTCAACTCTGATCAAGTTTTTACTTTTGCCAAGAATGAAAAGATTAGTTTAAGCATAAAGCTGTAAGCTAGAGTTCCCCTACTCTACCTACTGCAGCCTTGTCTCAATTCCAAGTTGACAGCACGTCTCTAATTACACATATCATTTCAGAAACACTATATTTCATGGGGAAACTAATGTAGGCAGGTAGGTAATCAAGCTTTTCAGCAGACCAGGCAATGCTCTCTACTGCTATAAATCTTTCAACAGCACAGGCATATTATATGTACATTTAGGTTTAAATCAAGATTGAAACTGTGGATATCAAAGCTTTATGTTTAGTATTTGTGAACATCTCAGTAGTGCTGGATTCAGTTTGAATCTCTTTAATCTGCTGATAGAAACTTTATGATACTTACCTATCACTAATGTTAGATTTAGTGAATGTATTTGAACCTGTTCCATCCAGCAATGCTGAGGCTGTGCAGTGTTTGAGCAGCCAGTGGTTAGATCCTTTACCATAATCAACCAAGAACGAATTACTGTTCTGAAGATTTTCATATCCCTTCAGGGGTTTTCAGTAAATCTTTTATTCAAGTTAGATGGAATAGCAAATTCTTCTAAGAACCAGCATGGCACACAATTTTAGTTTTTTTCCCCGATTTTCTCTGAGAACAATACTAACTTTACTGTAGAATTATGTCTAGATCAAATCATTTAACTTTACAGATATTCTTAGGAAGACAAGACTATATATATAAACAAAACAAATACCTCTCAGATTCACATGCAGCTTCCCTCTCAGCATGATGGACCAGAAGGAGGCAATGTCCTTTCACCTGTAGGTAGAATCATGTTAATGCTACTGATTTCCTCTTAGAGAACTGTATTTCCTACTCCCCTTTTGGTGCTTACCTTTGATAGCGACAAATCTTCCCCAGATGCAATAACTTGAGTTGATTACACTAAAAAAACCAAAACTGTTTCCAAATATTTTCATGAGAAATAATTGTGTCTGAACAGCAGCAGCTGCTGAAACTTCTTATACATGTAAATGAGCACACATTCTCTTCTCAGTCTAATCTTTATATATTTTTCAGGTAAACTTTATGCCACTATGTGAATCACAGAATCACTAGGTTGGAAGAGACCTTCAAGATCATCAAGTCCAACCCATGCCCTAACACCTCAACTAAACCTTGGCACCCAGTGCCACATCCAGTCTTTTTCAAACACATCCTGGGATGGTGACTCCACCACCTCCCCAGGCAGACAATTCCAGTACTTTATTACTCTTTCCATTAAAAAACTTTTTTCTTATATCCAACCTATATTTCCCTTGGTGCAGCTTGAGACTGTGTCCTCTGGTTCTGCCAGTTGCTGCCTGGAGAAAGAGACCAAACCCCACCTGACTACAGCCACCTTTCAGGAACTTGCAGAGAGTTGTAGGGAGTGATAAGGTCACTGTACTAACGAGGAACTGCCTTATGCATGTCCCACTCAGAAGAAATCCTGTAACAGGCACATTTCAAATGAAGAGGAGTAGCAGGGTTGTGAAACTTTGACAGCAAATGTTTAGTGCCTTGGGGGAAATGTTTGCTACATACCCTTGTATCATTTAAAATGTGCTGAGCTCAGAGGACAAGAAAAATATAGCATATTATCTGGAGGGCATTGCCCACAACTTCAAAAAGGGGAGATTACAGGGGAAGTTCTGCTTCTGTATGCTATATACAAAACTATAAAAGGACTCTGTTTTCAAAAATCCCACTGTTCTACAATTTCTGACCTTTTTCACATTTATGCTGTAGAGCTGCACTGTAGTTCACTGCACTACAACAACTGGGATATTCCTGTATAAAAGTGGTTTACCCATCTTGAGATGACAGAAGCGAAATAAAGAGTTTATTACTTCAATATATTACTTCAATAATAGAATTCCTGGTTGAAGATGTGTTTTAATTGACCTTGTGGGACAATGGACCAGACCTACAAGCATGATTAATCCCAGAAAAAAAGTCAATCAGACATTCAAAACTCTTTCAGAATCATTATTTCTTTTCCCACTGCCTCCAGACCTTCTCTGTTTAGAATTTGTTCCCATTAAAGTAGTGTGGTTGCTCATTATCCCTTGACAATATCTCTAATAAGCATGGATTTTCAATGGAAAATTATGAGGACACTGGTCTTCCTCACTTGCCTTTGGTGGTTTGTGTAGGACCCCATAGCTGTGAAGCTGCCCCAGAGAGATTGTTGTTGCATTCACCTTTATGTGAATATAGCAAGTTTCGTGATCTGAAACAAGTCCTGGTCATTTATCTCCTCTCACGGAGCCGGAGATGTTTCAGGTTACATCCGAACAGCACGGTACCAGGCATTTCACGGGTTAACCTTCCTCTGTCCTCCAGAGATTTCAAGGCATCTTGTGTTCAAACAACACAACTTACAAAGTCTTGTTCTATCAGCCAAAGACATCCTTCCTCCAGGCAACCCTGTTTTCCCTTCATAAGGAGAAGAACATAAGCAACTCATGCACCCCTGCTTCCCACAACCTTCACTGCTAATATTGTATTTGGGAGCCTCTCTGCCTGGCTGAATAAACACATTTTGCACAGGACTTGGAAAACACAACAGTTGATCAGAATTAACACCTTCATATAGATCAGATGAAAAATTCTTTCCTGGACATCAACTATTAAAAAGGTACAAGTAATTACTGCAAATAATCCTCAAAATTCAGCGCTATAAAATTACAAGCAAGTTATTACCAGCAAACAGGACTTTAAAATACCTCTAAAAGGCAAACCTTTACCCAAGTCACTAGCATTTTAAAGCAAGAATAATGTGGGAGCTCTAGGCATTTAATAGGAATCCTGATTTTGGACAACATGATTTTTGGGTGATTTTGGGCAACAATACTATATAATGCAGCCTATAGCTATAACTGGGTAAGGATTCTCCTCTCTCTGCTCACATGCAGTTTTTGGAGGAGAGGATTTTTGTACAGTAACTGTGGTGACTGTGAGTTGGCAGAAGCCCTGTTTGGCAGCTCAGAACTCCCCATATAATGTCCTGCCCATTCCCTCTGCATCATTTCCCTGCCTAATTTAAATTGAAGCTTGTCAGTGTCTGATACTTTCTTTTGCACGTGGCCAAAGGCTAGAAAACTCCAGGTAATGCACAAGATTACCTGGAGAAGTAGTTCTAATTGTTTGTCTTTCAAAAATGGCATATCATTTGTTTTTCAATCTACAAAGAACTGAAATAATTCTTTAATTCTTTTCAGAAGGGCACTCGGGACAAGCTCCAATATCTATGTAATTAAGGCATATAGATTTAAGGAGCCACTCAAGAGGCAGGAGAGTAGTACACTAAGATTCAAAAAACTGAAGAGGTTTCCTATTGAAATATTGACTGAATAAATCTGGGATGAGTTAGAACTATCCCACTTCATTTCATTCATTTTCTAGGAGAGAAACATGGTAAAATTTCAACCTTGACCATTAAAGAAAAACACTCCAAATCCTTTGTTTATTATCTGAAAGTCATCCACACACAGAAAATACTGTAAAACAGTTAAATCACCTCAATGGCCTCAGTGATGAACAGAAATCTTTCTCAGTCTAAGTAAAAAGTAACTGATTCCTTAGCTGAACAAGTCATTGCAGCAGTATGAACTCCAAAATTCAGTCAGAAACCAGACAATGCTCTTCTTCCTGTTCCAACGTTTTCTTAATTGTAATTTCTTTCTTTTAGGCATTCTGTTCTGATTCCAATAATAGCTTCTTACTCTGTTTTCATCATGGTTTTATCCATAGAATTAAAATATCCAGGAGTGCCCAGAACATCAGTTATCTTATTTGTGAATAATAAAAGGAGTTGATGTGAAAGCCCCTGGAAAAGAAAAAGACAGGCTGAAAAAACCCACAATCTTCTGAAAGCAGCGCTTATCCTGTGTGTGCACATTTGCTATGAGATATAAATATTCATTTCTTTTTTCTTATTATACTGACAAGGACAAACCTTGTTCAGAGGTAGGTAGTTGATTTTTCATAGAATCATAGAATGGTTTGGATTGGAAGGGACCTGAAAGATGATGCAGTTCCAAACCCCCTGTCATAGGCTGGGACACCTCTCACTAGACCACATTAATCAAAGTCCCATCCAAACTGCCCTTGAACACTTCCACACATGGGGCATCCACAACTTCTCTGGGCAGCACCTTTCAGTGCCTCACCACCCTCACAGTAAAGAATTTCTTCCTAATGTCTAATCTCTTCCTAATATCTACTCTCTTTTGTTTAAAGCTATTTCTCCTTGTCCCACAGCTATGTGCAAAAAATTCCCCTTTGAGGCTGAAGGGGAAGCAACAAATAGATGCACCAGTTCCTTAAAACTGCAGAAGAAGTTAACATATTTTTAGACACAATGATCCTGAGCTTGATCACAAAAGGGCAATAGGAAATTAACTGCAACTGCCCTGGGATAGCTGGGATGGAGTTATTCTGGAGTTGAGAGATTGTTCATCACCTCCACACTGATCCTTCACAATGGTGCTCATACCTTGGTTCAGGCAAGATGAAGCTTCTGTCCCACTGGGGAAGGTGGTAGTGATCACCTAGTGCTGAGAATAACTCAGGCATATGTACACCCACAAGTAAGATGTACAAGGTAGGCAAAACAAAGTCCTGTCACTATAAGTGGAAGTATCCAGACATTTTGCTCCTCTCAGTCAAAAATTAAAATATTAGTATAGGCGCAGACATGCTTAGCAGACTTCAGTGGCTGGAGAGATTGTACTTGCTTATAACTAGCATTAAAAATAACATAAGAAATTAAATCCAGCAGGTATTCTTAAAATGTTGTAGATGCAACAAAACTCACAGTTTTAGGGTTCTACATTTCAACACTTTCTTGCTCCCCTGCAGGAGCCATATCAGTCAACAGATTCACTTTGATGCTAGTATGTTGTTTTCCAATTCACATAAGTGCTTCTTGTCACTTCCATTGGACACAAGCAGTATTTATGTATACACAGAGAAAATGAGATTAAAGTGTCAAGACAAGAAACAGGGAAGTGAAAACAGGATGCTTTTTGTTGTAGCACAGAGATGCACCTTCTATTCCAGGTCCTACTGCTTTCTGTCTGCTCTCCTGGGACTTCACGCTCTGCTGGATAGAATGCCAGCTTCCCATTTTTGCTAGACAGCAGTTGTGCCATACTGTGAGTTTAGAAATTCATGAATCTGTAATGCAAGACAGGGACAGCTTTTCATTACTGTATAACTCCAGCACTGCACAAAGGTCACCACACCAAAAGCTTGCTGCAATTAAATGGTGTCTTTTGGTTTCATTTTAAAGCACTGAAGGGATATTATGATACAAAATATTAAGGGATATTAAGAAACAATTAAAGCTGTTGTTTTTTACAAAGCCAGCAGCCCAAGACACCTAAGAGTGACTGGTGTAAAAGAAGGGTCTACAGGTTGTTCAGCTCTTTCCAGGAAGAACTGCCCAGACACAGGGAATCAAAGAGCCCTGTTTATCTGAGACTTTCTGCCCTTGCACCTAAGGTTTTCACATCTCCTTTATTCTTCATCCCCAAAACTCCTTACTACACTGTTTTCCTTATCTAATGTAAACTGGACAGGATTTTGTTCATACTGTTTATGAAGAGACTACAATGAGTTCTGATACAGAGCAGTGTCTCTCTCACATCCTGCATTGCACACTGCAGCCCAACTGTATTTTACTGTTTGGAGTTTGCCAAGCCTTCAGAAAACAACAATGAAAAGTACACATTTAGGGTAACATAACAATAAGATAATACATCGAATGGGACTATCTGTAAAACAAATTAAAAATATACATGTAGTCCTTCACAACAGAAACCAAGCGTAACACTTCCATCTACATCATGTCGTATGATCCTGACAATATTTACATAACACTTTGCTATTCTTGAATTACTTTTTATCACTTTTTTAATTTGAGTGGTCTAAAATGGACAGCATTCTTAATTTAAGGACACTTTGCCACAGCACTAGGTATGCGAGACCACACAGTGAAGACTAATTCAAGCCTGGGAAGCCAGAATACAATTTCTCATGCAGCCTTACCATAGAGACCGTCCCAATGGCTCTAGTGCCCCAGGCAAGCAGATGGGGACAGGATACTGTGAAAATGTGTTATTTCCTTCACCTTGGCTAGTCCTACGCTGGGTACACAAGGCCACACGAATATTTGGCAGTGTCAGTGACCCCCTTTTGCAACTGGGATCTCAGGGACTCATTTGCTGCTGCTGTTCAGCTTCACTGCCTTCCGCTTCTGGCTGAACCTTGAGTTCCTGCAGCCTTTTCTGAAATTCAAAGTGAGTGCCTTTGCCAAGGTCACATGGGAAGCACACGGCAGAGAATAAAGCAATGCTCTTCACACATGTAACATCAGAGGTCTTAGCACTCAGATGTTTTAAGGCAAGTCCTGGACTCCAGCCTCAACACTGTGTTTGCTTATTAGCTAGAGAGCAGGAGAGAGTGGAAAGCCCAAGGAGCCTCACATGGGCCTGGTGGGAGATATCAGGTAGGTCAGCTGGGCTATTTTACTGCTGCTCTTCGTGTTCTATAAAAGATAGTACATGTGGTAGATTAAAAGAAAGACCATTTTTATCATAAAAGTGCACTTGTGATTGTAAAAAACCCTTGGAATTACGGCATGAAATTAACAAAGAAAGTGCTGAGAGAGAAAAAAAATAGTTTGGAGTCATGAAAGTCTAAACAAAAGCTTATTCTTTATTAACACATATTTAATTTAAATGCCTACTAAAACAGATGAAAAATATCTATGCCAAAAATTTGACACCTTTGTCCTTTGGCCAGTCCCTCATGATTCTTTACACTTACTGAGACAAAAAAAATTTTAAAAAAAGAAATCAAAACTTATAGAGAAAAAACTGCATTGCAAGAACTATAACTAGCTAAAATTTATAGATCAAATAGGAGAAATATTATAAAGCCCCTCCAGATCTGCAGCTGTCTGGGTAGTAAGACTCCCTTGAACATCTTAAAGCATAAGACACCAAAGTAAGTGAATCCTTCTAACCTGGAGGAAAGTTGTTAATGAATCATTTTTCTGTGCAAAATTCTGTGAGGAAGATCTAGCTTCTGCTACTCAATCAAGTAAAAGTTAGTATTCTTCTGCTGCCTATGATTTTTTTTTTCTCAGTTTTGGATTATTTTTTATTTTATAAATCTTATCTAAGTTAAAAAGTGTAGTAGTATTTTTTTGTACAACTTTGTGAAAAGAGAAAATATCACCATAAAGGGCAGAATAGCTTGTTCTCACATGTAACAATGGGAAATAACAAAAAGCCAAATAATGGCATATGGAAAAATTATTCCCTTTTTTTAAAAATAACCAACAAGGTATTGGAAAAAAAGTATGTTCAGATTCACTGTGAGAGAGCCAAAATCAAACAGAAAAACAAAGATAATGTCCCCCTTGGAGTCTGAAAGGGAAATTAGTTGTTTATCTCACTAATTTGTACAGTGTCTATCACCATTGCCACTATGTGTTCTAATTACAGAAAAGTAATGACACAAAAGTTGCTAAGCAAATGTTAAACACAACTAGTGCATATTCTGTAAGCCCTAGGGGGATGTTAGGTTTAAGTACTGGAAGACAGAAAGAGGAATTAACTCTTCAGAAGGGAAGGAAATTCTGGGGAGACAGAGCCTTGCTCCAGAGCACAGTGTACAAACTAGGGATGCTATCCTTAATATGAGGCCTACCTAGCAGGTCCAGGAATCTCTTCAATTACTTATATTATTAATATTACCATTTAAATCAAAATAGTTTTTCTGAAGACTCTAATTATTATATCTGCTATTATTATATCTGCTATTATTATATCTGTTATATCTGCTATCTATTATTATATCTGCTACATTTGGCCTTGAATAGTCATGAGGGCTTAGGGCTTCTCTGACGCAGAATATGCCAGGTATGGGAAAATATGTTGATTAAGTGCATTACATAGATTTTCTTTTTCTTTCTTTCTTTCTTTCTTTCTTTCTTTCTTTCTTTCTTTCTTTCTTTCTTTCTTTCTTTCTTTCTTTCTTTCTTTCTTCCATCCGTCCATCCATCTGTCCATCCTTCTTTTCTTTCATCTCTGTTGTTTTATCTCTTGGCTGGCAGCTACCAAGACCAAGCACTTCTCAGCCAAGCAACGGAGGAAAAAGAGTGAAATGGGATTTCTCGAACAACCAAATGATCCATTGAACACTCAAAGGCAGGCAGATGTTTTCTACATTAAACTGTGCCTCTAAGAAAACAATAGGGCAACATATCAAAATTCTTATGTAAATTTCTCTGATTCAGCTCTTTCTCTGAGGCCTGGGGACAATTAAAAAAACCTGGAAGATAATTCACATGCTCATCCCAATACAGTACTCATCAAGAAAACTCATCACCATCATAAGGATTTTGCAAGGCTGATTTAGTCTTCAGTAAATCTTTTTAAGCCTGAAGAAGTAAAAAAGGTGTTCAATCTGTGATACTTTAAAATAGGGGAGGTATCTTAGCTATTTCTAGATGGTGGCATGTTTGTGCCACATTTAAGAGCTCAGATATTTCATTTTTCTTCTGTTTACAGCCTTCACAAAGTCCTTACAGTACTCTGGGATCTGGCTGGTCTATGCAGAGTATCCCTCTCGTTTTACCAGGTGAATCCAAGGAGTTTCAAGTGTCTTCATTTCTTCATTTTGAGAATTTTCAAGCAGAAAAAATACAGGCCAATGGTATTTCAAGGTTGATTGATATGCACAAGAAAGCATTGAGATGTAAGAGGCGAAAGAAGGAAATTAAAGCAACAAACCAGCCTACTTTCAGGGTTAGCTCATCCAGACCACTCTGGTACAGGTACAATAAAAGGCTTTCATTTGCACCACCAGAGATGTTTCAGTGTTACCTTTGCATTATTCTGAAAGACTCAGACCCCTTGAATTATGCCTTCTGTTATTCCTCAGGTCTTTCTTTCTTCAATAGGAAATGTTCCTCCATTTGGTATTTCTTTTCTTTTTCTTTCTCAAAAGTTGCCACAACTTGCATGTCTTAACTTACCTCCAGCTTATCTCTATAGAATCATTACTTCTGTCTTTGAGCTTTCTTGTTTCTCTGGACCTGTTTCTGGGGTTTGTGTGTTTGTTTCGGGATGTTAACATTTCTGAAAAGTTAGACCTATGAGTTGCATCTGTTATTAGAGAGAAACCACGTGTATGACTTTGACACACCATTTTGCCTTCAGGTATCTCTGAGCCAGCCCAGGTTGCTTGGCTTTCAGGGTGCAGAATTTGGCTTTGTTTAACCCATTAGAGAACACCTTGCACTGGGGCCAGGCACCTTCATCTGTCCCACCAGCAAAAGCTGGTGACGTGACAGGCAGCCTTCCCTTGGGCTCTTTTGAGAAGGTCTGATGCTGTTGAAAGAAATATAAGATGGAAGGCAAGGTTCCTGCAAAGGAAGCACCATGTTGTTGGAGGAATTTGTGCATGTGGTTTTCTGGGACAACGTGCCTCAGTCAAATGCCTATTGCAATGACTAGATATGAGGAATCATTTGCAACATGTCACAGTTACATGGGGTCAAGGGGATTCTCCTCAACAGTCTCAGACTTCCTTTAAAAATTTTTAGGGTTTCTCATAGAGTGACCTATCACCATTCAACAGGAATCTGCTGTAGGAATCTCTTGTGGGAATATTGATGGATATAATGACTGGCTCGCTCTACTTTTCCTCAACAGACAAACACAGAGTTCGTTCCATGCCATCAACCATGTTTGGCAAAAACACAGAGAAAAAGGAAAAAAAACGAGCTGTAAAAATTATAGAGGCACAGCATTCTGTTCTCCAGTTGATTTTTTTACAAAATCAATTCCACATCCTCCGCTTAAGACACTGTCACATCTGTATCTTAACAAGGTACAAATTTCAATTAGTTCTTTTGTTTCCCTAATTACTGAGACTTAAATATACTGTAAATCTAAAACCCATTCATGCCAAAGATAAATCCTAGAGCGAACCGTCATTTTCAAAACTCACAGGCAAAAAATATGGCTTTGGAGGAAAAGAAGGAAATATTTTTGTGGTAGTCTTTTCTGTTCTACCAGGAGAAGAAGAAGCTGTTTGACATTTTGACAGAGGTTTGGAATACTAGAAGTAATTCCAGTAGATATAAGTAGGAAAAGTGCAACTGAGGAGTATGTTCAAGGAGGCAAATACACGACACTTAATTTATTTCACGGTTCCATGGTTTACAGAGAGAGAGAATGCAAAGATATAATATACTCCTTTGCTTACAAAGCTCCACCATTAATGAGAAATAAAATACATGGCTTATTTTATGGTAAGGAATCATTTTCCTCCCACTTTTTCTCTCCATTAAAAAAATTTTTTTTTATGTGAGTAATATTCATCAAGTGGAAATTCTTACTCTTTTGCTGGCTTGGACTACTTCAATCCATTGATTTTTCTAAAAGTGTTCTTCTAGTGGGAAGTGTGTGGAACTTGTTTAGATTGGGAAATTTGAAGGAGGGGAGAGAAGTAGCTTTTAAAAAGGTTGTGCTTTTCAGCAACCCCATTTAGACAGGAAAATTGATTTAGTTCTTGGAGAAATAAAGGCAGCAATAAACTAGTTGCCAACTGGCCTCTTTCCTCTTCCTGGATTACACAGCTCACTCCAGCCCAAAGGTTTTTTCAGCATTGAAATCAATGTTTCTGTGTATGCCTCATAGCAGAATCTGGCACATCTGTCCTACCTCGATTTTGCTAGAATAGATAAAAATCAGAAGCAAGATACAGAATTATGTACTTTTATGGCTACACCACACTACAAACTTGACAACATTGTATTGGTTTTTACTGAAGCTGTTGGAATTGCATTAGCACAGTGCTCCAGCTAAAACCACGATCCTGTCTTAATTCTGCTGTGTAGGTGCAGCCTTATCCAAACCACGATAGGAATATGGGAGGTATTTGGGTGCTCAGTCCCATGACAGAACTCAATGTATGCCTATCTGCTAATGGCTTTTGCTAAGAGACAGCTTCAAAACATGTGCTGCACTTCAGGGCATTGATTGACTCTTCAACGGGAGATAGCTGAGATATATATCCAAATTTCTTAATTAATGAATAGGGAGTTTAATATCGCATCAAACTTAATTGCACATCTGGCATATCATCTAGGTAATGCCCAGTGACACAGCCTCTGTTTTCCAATCTGTCATGATGTTTTTCATAGGCAAGATCTGAACACAAACAGGGATGGCAGATGTCTCCAGCCACTGCTATCTTGGAAAGTGTCAAGTCCTGAATTTTAGGTAACAATTAAAAGAGGAACAGAATTTAGGCCCTACTATCTAGTGTATATATATAGAACTAGGGGTTAGTTATGAGCTCAGGTGTAAAAAAACATGTCTGAGATAATTATTTATTTGAATATGTTGAACACACGGGACTGGCGTGTTGAACAGTAATTGGGAAAACACCTTGATGCATTCCTATGTGTACTTCACTACCAGGAAGCAGCTGAGTTTAAAATCTCTGGTGGCAGAAGGAAAGGTGCCAGCAAAACTTCTGCTCCAGATGTGAAGAGATCAGCCAGGAGGGACAGCTGTGTTCTGAGTGCATCAGGCAAAGCATCACTGGCCAGTTGAGAGGAGGGATTGATTGTCCTGCTCTGCTCTGTGCTGCCATGGCCTTGCCTCAAGTGCTCTGTGCAGTTTTGTGCACAACGATATAAGAAAAATATAAAGCTATTAGACAGTGTCCAAAAGACAACTGTGAAGATGATGAAGGGCCTTGAGGGGGAGCTGTATGAAGAGTGGATGAGGTCACTTGGCTCGTTCAGCCTGGAGAAGAGGGGACTGACGGGAGACCTCATTGTGGTCTACAACTTCCCTGCGAGGAGAAACGATGGGGCAGTCGTTCTGCAGGGCCAGGAGCTGGACTTCAATGCTCTTCGTGGGTTTCTTCCAACTTAGGATATTCTATGTTTCTGTGGGCATATCAGGGACAGTCTACACTGAGAATAACAGAGTAATGGCATGAGACCATCAAGCCAACAGAGGTAGGTGAGGGAATCTCCACCACAGGAAGGCCGTGATAACGAGTTGTGCAAAATTCAATCAAGATGTCAGCAAAGTGATAACTAATCCTGTAATTTTTCCAGCTTCAGGGCAGGGGAATGAGCAAGGATTTTACAGAGTCCCTCAGAGGTATTTACTTTTCTGTGATTGTAGGAACCAATCTCTAGCTGACATCATCAAATCCTTCTTGTGTACTCAAGTCCAGTATGCATATAAGATATACCCTGCTGATTAGAGGTCTTATTGTTATTGAGTCGTTGCCTTTCATCTATTAATTGCTAGAGACAGCTCAACTGTGGAGCATTACTAATTCTTAAAGGTGGTAAAAGCCATGGCTACAGTTGCCATGGCTTCAAAAGGAAGGTAAATCTAAAGGAAGTATTTTGAGGGAAAGAAGCAATTCCCCAGAAATAAGAAATTAGTGGCATCCCTTGATCCAAAAATAAATGGATTATTCAGGATTATTCACCACACAGAGCATTGCTGTGACTTCCAGGAAGACAACGAGGTTCTATACTTCACATTCACCCTCTCTTTGATAAAAAGGGTACCATTTTATTTTGTCTAGTGGATCCACTAATGGGACCATAATACTCTCTGCAACTTCATTGCTTTAGTATCAGCATATGTGACCCCCAGGGAAAGTTTTTACTGGTGAAGAGCTATGGTCTGGAGGAAAGCACAGTATTACATGAAGCATTATGTCATTATACATAATAATATTAATACAATAATAATAATTTGGTTGCAACCAAATCTTTTCTGAAAGCATACATAGGAGCCCTGTGTACAGTGCAGAGGAATCTCAAGATATATTCTTAAACACCACTGGAGAATTCATGGAGGCTTTTTTTTTTTTTTTTTTGGCACATTGACTGATCTAGCTGAGCAGATGTCCTGCTAGAAGAGGAAAAATACAGCAATGATTCCAGGTGACTTGCTGCACTTCTGACTTTTCAAATCCCAGCTGTCCAACAGCAAAATTCTCTCTGCTATCACGAAAAAAATGCACACCAGCAACATTATCTGCTTCTCTTTCCCTCCAAGTAGACATCATGGTTGGAAATTCTGAAGAAAAGCACAAAGCAAATATTTTACTTAGGGTGGAAGGGAAGACAGAACTTGGAAACACTAGTTTCTCTGCAACATTATTTTCTCTCTGGTTTGGCCAACACTTCATCCAGGGAAATCTGATCCCATTGTGTCTTACACAAAGATTTACTAGCTGATAGAAGAATCTGTGGGTGTGTGAAAAGCCTGACAAAACCAGTAAGAATTTATTTATGGCTGCAAATATTACATCCATATGGGAAAGTTCATTTGTCTTTAACTTTTTTCAGACACATTAGAGACTGTTATTGATTTAATAGTCTAGTGGAACATAGGAAGAAAAAAGCATAACAGGAGAAAACTAATTATTATAATAATAGATAGCAATAAATGTACAATCCCATTTTAAAAATTAGTTACTTCTCTTTCTTTATCATGATTTTTCCCTAGACACAATTTTCTGTTCATTAGGAGATAATTACCTTCACTGCCAAGCATTTTATAAATGCACTGTTTACACCAGGAGAGGATTTGAGAGTTACATTTCTTGTCCAAAATGTTATTGCTATTGAGGCAATCTTATTGTATTATATTCAGCTGGTCACTAGACATGCAAGTGGATCCATGTGCATTTGGTAATAGTTCAAAATTCTTTTATTCCCAAAGGATGTATTTAAAAAAGATGGGTTTGCTGATTAGTCTTTTCATTCCACACCAATATTATCAACACACTAAAAGACATGCCAGCAAGAGGTCTCTTACTTCACCCTCCTCTGCCTCTCCTTCTTTTCAGATACAAGCAGCTTCTGAGTAATATGTTGTTTCTCACAAAATGTTAAAAAGTGACACTACAGAAATACAGCACTAAGCTATCTTGAATTTGGGGAGTGCATGCAATAATTAAACTTCACACCACCTTTGCAAGTTAATTACCATTATCCTTACTTCAACAGATGAGCAAATGTGAAACACGGGAAAGTGAGACCATGCAGCAAGCCTGAGCTCAAGACCCCCTCTTGCTCATATTCATCATTATTCCTCCCTTTTGAGCAATGGCTCTGCATCACAATTGCTGCCTGGCAGGTAGGTGGAGAGAGTGTGCACAGCTGCATGGAAAGCTCCACTTCAGTCACTGGGCTCCTGTACCTTAATCCACTGGGCAGGGACACCACGGCAAGAAGGAGGCCCCTGCAAGCAGGAAGCCTTCTTCAGCCTTCTCCATCTAGCATGCAAATTACAGGCAAAAGGCCATGTGGTCCATATTCAGCCAACTAAGTACCCAAGTTGCTCTTTTGCCTCCCTTGATGGCCAGCAAAGAGTTTGGTATGTCCAGAAGAAGATTCAACTTTCTTGAGGTCTGAGTTGCCACATATTATTAAAAAAATTATATCCTCAGGGAAATAGCCTGTCTCCTGGTTAAAAAAATTTAGTGACTCCAATTTTTCCTCTTTATTATATCTCCCCTACTACTTGCTGAAAGTGCTGATTTGGCACTGGCATCTGAATTTGCACATTGTAATAGTCATTAAGAAACAGTAATGTGTAGTAATCCCTTTACCATAGACTTTCTAAATCCTTTATTCCCACAAGTTCCTGGAAGGCCAATGCTGTAAAGCTAGGATATGCTTCTTACTTGAAGAATTTGAAACATTAAAAAAGATGCATGGCATACTATGCAAAACAGTCCAAAAATTATTGCAAAACTATTTTATTTTCTGTCTTGTACAATAAAGCATGACAGAAAGAAAAAGTTCTTTGAAAAATTGAATAATGGAGAGTAATATAATCTGTAGGGTTTGTGTCCTTCATGAGCTATTTTTAATGGGCCAGACAATGAGGTCATTATTTCTGATATTGAAATCATGATTTTTCACAATCAGTAGAGTGCTATTAAATAAGGACCTAAATAAAGAGCTTTTGTCATTCACTCTATGGAGAACAGAATACTTAAAATATATGTTTCTCCCTTATAAATTTCACTCGATTGGAAATTCAGTAGGAAGCTGAATGTGTGCCACAGAAATGACTTATTCTTTGATTCAACACATAAACTAAAAAGCTGAGGAAATAAAATAAAAATTTGAGAGGGAAAAAGCATCACAAAATGAATAAAATGGGTTTTAGATGAAAAAAACATGAAAATTTTCATTAAGTTGGAATGAAAGGTTTCTTTTTATTTCCAGATACAGAAGAATTAAAAAATGTATAACAAAATAAAGTGGAAAAAAAAGAATGCATTAAAAACTAGTTCTTGGAGCCATTAAAAACAGCACAAAAGGCAAGTGGCAGCATTTGTCACCTCTCTCCAGAATAAGCTGACTAAAACACTCATCTGAGACCAATTTCCCCTTGTCAAGAAACTTGGAAGAAAGACTTAGGATCAAGTTTCCCTCCTCTAGACTCCCAGCCTATGGAGCCCCTTCTTCACAGTGAATATTTGTTTATAATGATAATTAAGCAACTAAAGAAGCAGAATTTGATTGTTCAGTCTCCTTAGAAGAAAGATATTCAAACCTTCTTTCAAAATCATTAGGTCTTGGGGTCTTCAACATGTTGGGCCAGTATCCTAATCACCAGAATTATGAGAGCTGTAATTACTTCAGCAGATGCTCCTTTTGAATCCAACTCAAAAAAATTGAAACATTGTGCTTGGAGAATGCTGAAACTAATCTTTTTGACATTGCCAACACTTTTTTTGTTTGGTGTTTTTTTCTTTCTTTGCCTTTTTTCAGTCAGAGCTCTTCTTTCAATTTGACCTAAATTTGCCACTGGTTTCAAGTAGAATTGTGAATGTTTAATTCAGAAAGTGGCTAAGCTGGAGTCAGGGCTGGTCTCAGAGTACTCCTGCCTCTCAGCCCAAACATCCTTTGCTCCTTTACTCTCCATACCAATATCCTACCCTGCTAGAGGCACAGATCTGTGTCAATTTTCAGCCATATGCCTCCATCAGAACCTTGATTTTATCTCACACTTAAGAGGTTAAGGAAAAACAGTCTAGTCTAAAGTTAACCTTTTGGCAAATTCCCCATGAAATTCTGTAAAAGCTTGTACATGTTCCTGAGTCCCTTGTACATGAACTCCCTTAACTATCTACCTTCAGCCACCTCATGGAGCGAGCAAATAAGGTTGCTTTGCTGGCTCTCAGGGGAAATCTCCATGAGTCTGAGACAGCACGGAGAGTCAGGACCTGCTGTCAGGCAAAGGGGCAGTACAACACCCAGCTCATCAGAGAGGACCTGTATGAAAGACCCAACCCTCTCAAATGAGCATAGCAAGAGTGATTTCTGCCCAGTTCTTTTTGGTGCTTCTCCCTGATCTTTTTCAGCACTGTTTTTCCCATGTGCATTCTGGTTTCTTCCTGTTTTTTGAATATCCTTCCTGGGACATGAATATCTGTGTGTATTATGATATGAACATCAAAGGCACGGAAGTGGCCTCACTCTCTGCATCTACAGCTGATGATGGGGTTGCAGTTGTGCTAGCTGATTTCAAGTCTGTAAACTATCTGTGCAAAAACATTTGACCACCTGCAACAGTTTAATGGTAAGCACAGTTAAAAGGCTTTGACTTCCCCTGACTCTGCTTCAGCTCAGCTCTAACAAAGGAATAACAACATATGAGTTCTAGCAAGGGAATTATTTATTGTTATGGGTAGGGCTGGACCTCCTGGAAACTGGTGGGTGTAACAATCACCCCTCAATGGAGAGAACAAAAAACTGTTATTGTATTCTATGGAAGTGTTTACTCAAACATCAGAGACCTCACCAACTCTGCCCTGACAAATTATTCAGATATGTGTCCAGGGATCAAGGCTTTAGGACTTGTTTTAGTGAAGGTATCTATCTTTGAGAAACAGGAAAAGTACAGGAGAACACAGAGACACAGCATAAATTACATGAAAATGGTTACCTGCAAATGGAAGCATGAGAATGAAAACAAACCAGAAAAAAGAGCAGAGCAGTGTGATACACAGACAGACAGTGCGGGGAACAGGTTTATTATGCTCGAGAACACACACTGTAAACTGGCCCAAAAATAATTAGTTGAAGTGACACTGAGTATGAAAGAAACTAGCTCTGAGGTAAAACAATGTGAGATAATAGAGATATTTGAGAACCAGAAAATAGGGAAGAATGTGAACTGAAGTGGAGGCAATTCAGCATCAAAACAAAAGACGGGAGATGTGCATCCAAAAGGCAGAGAGGAAAAGACAGGACAAAACATGCAAATCAGTATGAGAAAAAAAAGAAAAAATTTGGAGCCTGGTCATGTTTGTAGGCTCTTTCATAGGAGATCCATCAAGTCTGACAGTCAAGCACATCCAGGGCACAGAAGGATGTGCAGTCTGCCAAGAGGACAGGTACACAATGTGGACCTCAAGCAACAAAGGAACTGGGAAGGAGTAGCAAAGATCTGCCAATCATTCATCATGCTGGAACAAGTAATACTGAGAAAAAGAAAAACAAATAAAACTGATACTATAGGCCAGCCCTCCAAAAGAAAGAGTATGCTGCAGGAATGTGGAGATACATAGCCTGGGTTTAAAAAAGTGTCTGCAGGCATGTTTTTATCATTGCTGTTTGTAGCACAGGAGGTGATTCAGGGATGTTGGTAGCCTCAATGCTTCAAAAAATCTGGAGAAGATGCTGTGGAAGCAGAAGTAACACTGGTGATCCTGGGATCTTTTGAAATTGATGGCAACGATTTTGCAAGGAGATCATGGTGCATAAGACACTTGTCTGCAGTTTAGGCATGTAAATAGCCCCTAGCTAAAACCATGTTCTCCAAGTAGTCAGTAGCGAAAAGATGCACTTATAAAGGATTTATCTCATCTGTCTTGGGTGCCCATTGTAATATGGAATGACTTGCCTTTTCAGAGAGACCTCTCTGTCAGATACAGAGGGAATTAAATGGTTTAATTTTTGACAAATGCCTACAAAAAATTTTATTTATATATGTGTATGTATGGATTTAGATTAGATTTACATATAGATTTTACTTCTGTTCGAGACTATAAATAACAGTGTCAGAGAAACTACTTTCTAATAGACTTAATATTTCTAGAAAAAAACATCATCATCTGCATGCAGCGTTACTTGGCCTGCATAGAGGTAGCATATAAATATTTTTGTTTTCAATGACTAAAGTCGGAGGGGAAAAAGAGTAAGAAAAACACTTTGAAATATTGAGATTTCAACATTTTAGCTGTTACCAGATATGACCTTTAAAGTGCTAAAAATGTGAAATTTGAGGCAATTTTTGCTACTAATAATATGTATGTTTACATGTCAGATTTGAAGCTCTCAACACACTTACTTACAGAGAATGTTAAGTATAGCCAATAAATATTTTCAAACAAATTCCTGAAAAAGACGCAATTTAGGTTGCAGTCATCTGCTGTAATTCAGGTCCCTACCATTTGGACATTTGAATCCAATGTACTTACACTGCGTTCTTTTTACATTTGCAAATAGACCCTTTCTCACAAGGACAATTCATCTTTGCTAAGACAGGCACTTACAATAGGTCAGAAGAATGGCTTTCCACCTATTTTCCTCCATTCAGTATCAATCAAGCCTAAGGTAATTGCCTCAGACAATTATATATATATTAGGTGTGTAATTTTCAATATCCAAAAGGAAGGAAGACAGTCCTACTCTAAACATCCCAGAAAGAGTCAGATCTCTCAAGTATTTGGTCTTCCCATCCCCGTGAGGTCAGAAAGTGATGTTGGAGCAGACCTGCAAATTGAGTCCAGCATAACATTTTCTGTGCTGTGCTGCCTCCCGTTCCCATCCCTCTGTTTACAACCACAAGCAAGCTCAAGCCCAATTTATGTAGCTATTTGTATGCAAATTAGAGGATATTTTCAGATGCATTCAGCTCCATGTAGGAGGAAGGCAGCATTTAAAAATGTGGTTTTTTCCCAGGATGATAGTGAAGTTTTCAGCTTCTATTTTGTTCATCCTGCATTTGTTGGCAGGATGCTGTTCCTGACGGTGATTTATAAGCATTTTTAAGCCCAGTGTGTCATACACTTCCTTGCATCCAACAGAGACTGTCTAAGTTTCCTCTCTTTCTCTGAGCTCTGTGTCTTAGCCTCTCCATTCTCCTTGCTGGGTCCAGATGTCTCCTCTCTCTCCTCAGTCACAAGTCTCAAGAGCCTGCTCCAAAGGGCACATTTCCAATTCCTTTGCACCCCTTCTCTCATCACTGCCTTATAGGCTCACTTAATTTATCTCCATTTTCATTTCTGTATTTCCAGGTCTCCTATCTTGTGCCTGTGGCAATGTCTATGCTGTATCAATCTTAGCTTTATTTCTGCTCAATCTTGACTTTCTATATATATTTCTACTTCCACTGTGACTATTTCCTACCCTGCACATCTTTGCTCTTTCCTATCCCTCCCCACATATCTCCCTCACAAGATAATTATTCTCTTGGTTCTTCTGATGTTCCCTCTCTCATATTCATCCATGCATTGAATTTTAGAAGACTTAATTATAAGCAGAAGAAAGTGGATGTTCCTTTTCCAAAATCCAAATGTAAGAAAACTTTTTATCTTGATCATACCAGAGTGAATCTAAAACAACCTCATTGAAGCCAGTGGAGCTACACTAGCAGGAAATGAAATTATGATGGTTGTACAGATCCCAGATACTTGTCTTGGCCCTCTAAAACTCCATGCATAACATAAATTAGCTTGTGTCAGGAAATAGTTCAGGGCAATAGAATTCATAATCTCCCAGTATTGTTGGAGCAGATCCTGGCATGGTTCCAGTACAGAATAGCACTCTTCCAAAATAGTTCTCTCCTGAGCACAAGTCAGGAACCATGCTCAGTCTAGATGCTGACACCTGGTTTGGAAGCTAGGATGTTTGATTGTATGGTCGAAGGCCATTCCATGCCAGCTGGCCTCTGCATCAGAAAACTGTCACAAACACAACTGTGTTCTTAAAGCTGCATCCTTACAGACACACCACTGTTTCCCACTAAGGTCCTATCTCTATTGGACACACCTTAGTAAACCATTCCGCTCTGGAGCAAACAAACAGTTGTCTTGGTAAGCACACCTCAACACAGAATAATCTACCCTGAGCTCTAGATCTGGCCTGGACTATGGCTAGCACACACCTCTTCAACCAAAGAACTTTTTGAAGTTCTCAGTGACAAAGGCAGGCTAGATATGAGTGAAGGGATGGTCTCCAGCTGGGAAGGGCAAAAGTCAGGGACTGGCTCCTCCTGACCACACACTGGAAAGTATGGGACCCTTAGATAGCAGCTACGAGGTCTCTGCCCTCTGCTACCACAATCATTACCTGCTTTCACAGAGATTTCAAGTGCTTCTCACTTTTGACATAGCCATCCTTTATCCTCTTGCAACATCCCTCTAGTCATATAATCAGAAGCAGGAGTCCCATGACAGGTCTCTACTTGCCAAAGGCATTGTCTGCCAGGTTTTTGCCAGTCATACTGACCTCCTAGTTACTGCAGGTAAACAAAAAATTATCTTCAAAGGTGAATTTTTTATACATCAGTTGCTATAGGCTATTATTTATTCATTGTATTTACTTTCACACATTTGCATGTTGTCTTTGATACCATAATGACTGAAAATAGCCAAATTATATGTGTTTTGTTTTGCACTACAGACTTTAATTTTCTGGTACACTGAAGGACCAATCTTACACCGTTCAATAACTTACAGGCTCTTATTGAAGTATTTCCACCAAGAAACAGTTTATTTCAGTAGTTAACAAGCACTCAGCAAACTGTCCTAAGACAAAGCTAAGGACAAGTTAATGGTGTAATAAATCAGTCATTACATTAAATTATCAAATTCCACTGTACGGTATTATTGCTTTATTGACCCCTACTTAAAGATTTATCACAGTAGTACTTTATTGTGGTTATAGGACACATGGTTGTAATACTACGGGGTGTAGTTTAGCTTATGCTTCTGTTTTACTTTTAATTTCATTTAGCACTTGCTGTGGACAAAGAGCCAAAAGTGTTGGAAGCACAACATATGAGGACAGAGAAGGTCACTTTTGCTAAATTGAAGCAGGACAGTGGGCACTGGGGGAGGGATGGAACCAGAGGGATGCTTCTTGTTTGACATTGAGCTGTGAAGCAAATACAGGACTAATGAGGCTGTAGACAAGAATTACTTCTACAGTTTTCCCTGTGCAAGAAGTACTAGTCCCAGCTCCATAACCAGGCTATTTCCTCTTCCTGTCTCCACCAAACAAGGGTTACTGTTTCCTCCTATCTGACAGCAAATGTACTTTAATTATTATTTCCTTAAGTGTTTCCATCAAATTGATGCCAGGTTCCAAGAAAAGCACTGTGCTGGTTCTTCTGGAAAGAAAGTGGCTTGCTTTGGCTGTCACTACAAGGACGTCATATGCATCTCTACTGGAAAATATGAGACAGATCATCAACTAAAGCAAGAGCAGCAAAGAAGAGAATAAGGCTGTAAAGCCAGGCATTGTCTTGGCAAGAGTGAGGATGTCCTATCTCACCTGCAGTGGGAGAGAATTTATTTCTTTATTACCCTTTTTAGGACCCTTTTCTATGTCAGATGGTCACCCCACCCTAGAACAGAAAAGGCCGTATGTAATTTAATTGTGCAGATGTGGCCAAAGTGCTTGAATCCTCTCCTACCTCAAAAAAAAAAAAAAAAGTAAAATATGAAAAAATTAAATTAACCCATAGGAGAAATTAGGGGCTTGCAGATAACATCATAGTTGGTACCTGGGGAAGTGGTCAGTATACTGGGAGACAGGACTTCCTCTCAGGAATCTCAGCCAGCTGGGAAAGCTGTAAGGCAGGAACCTTATCAAAGTCAAATGCAAAGCTGTATTGGGGAGGAATAAGCCCATGCTACAAAACACACTGAGGATCCCCCAGCTGGAAAACAGTTTGCAAAGAAGGAGATCTTTTTGGACACCATGTTGAGCACTAATGTCTCCTTGTGTAAAGGAAAGCCAACATCTTGGGCTACATTTCTGGGAGGTTGGCCAGTACATCTCAGGAGGTGGCCTTTTTCCTCTGTTCAGCCCAGGCAAGACACATCTGGAGTGTTGGATCCATTTCTGGGCTCCTCAGTGTAAGGGAGACATGGGCATGCTGACACGAGCACAGCAGAGGTGACCAGCCTGGTTGGGGGCTGGAGCACATGACATATGAGGAGACACTCTGAGACTTGGGACTGTTTGCCTTCAGGAAAAAGAGGTTATTGCTGTCTACAACTGCCTCATGGGAGAGCACAGAAATCTTTGAAGCTGGTCCTTGGAACCGGCCCTGCTTTGAGCAGGAGGTTGAACTAGAGGCAGGTGTCTCTTCCACCTGAGTTATTCTTTTTCATGTGACCCCGCTGTATGAAGGCAAAGATAGAGAGAAAACCTGTGTGTGTGCAGAGACACCACTACCCACATGGTGGAAAGAGAAGTAATCTTCTCAGCTTATTTCCTCTCCTCTACAATGCCAGACCTGGAGGCAGGAAGAGGAGTTGAAAAACAAGGGTTGCTGAACAAGGTCATAAACTCAGTTTCTGTAAAGAGTATTGAGAAGGCAGAGAGATGGAAGTTTCCCCTTTGTTTTCTCTCAATAATAATGTGGAAAAGTTAGGAGGTCATTCTGAAACAACCAGTTTGAAAGGAACCACTGTAAGCAGCTAAAGAAATATGGTCTCAAGGCCTGTAGAAAGGTATAAAGCTTCCCCGACTTCTCAGCAAAAGTTTTTGGTCAAAGATTATTCTAGAGATTAAAAATAAAAAAAAAAAACCAGACAGGGAGGGAGGGTGAGGACGAAGAGAAACAAAATGCTATTTTCTAGCTGGTGAAACTACGTGGGACAAATTTGTCAACAAAAGTTGCTCAGTTCCTTCACAGGTATTTTGCTTTCTTGTGACATCAGCTGGAAAAGACCATTTAGAAAAGGATGACATCCTGGGACACCCTATGTAGCCACATGCCAAAAGTGCTGATGTCTGTTTCTTATCTGCTGCAGACAAAAATAAATAATGAGTAACTCCACTAAGTGGTACAAAGGATGAAGAGTCAGGTCTTTAACATATTGATGGGAGACAGGCAGTGAAAAAAGCAGAGGCTTTTTGGACAGCAACATGAAATCTCTATAAGAGCATATATAAAGACAATTTTTCTATTTACAGAGTTTTTTAGTCGACTTTTGTGCTAATCAGGATCCTCAATTACAGTGGTAAAAAACATAACTGAAACACATGCAGACATTTTTTAAAACATGCAACCTTCTTTTAAACTGGCTGTGTCTGGTAGCAAAATGTACCCAGTCACTGAGAAAAACATTCTGATGGTTCAGCCTGTGCTGAACACCAAATTTTTTTGTGCTTTGCTGGTAGCCCTACCCAAATGAGGCATTTAAAGTTTGCTTGTGGTATGTGTACATGATCAGCAATCACAGCAAGAGATGTCATGAAATACAGCCCCGCTCAGCTCCATGCATAAGGGATTACGCTTTAAAAGACATGTTGGTGGCAAACAGATGTTATCTCCACAGGCACTCCACCTCTGGATTTTACTGATCTATGTGTTCAGAGCTTCAGATCACAGCCAGAGTCAAAATATAGAGAGATGTCAAATCAAGTTATCACAGCAAGACTTTTGGCATTATTAACATTCCATGGTACTCAGGAAGAGAGACATAAACATTCAGTAAAGAAACTGGAAAAGCAGAACTAATTTTCTTTCTTTATCAACACTTCATCCATTATTGTAATCTTTACCACTTTTTGTCTGATGTACTTTAGTCCTGTCTAGAGGTAAGGGAAACAGAGAGACACAGAACAGCAAAAATATTAGGATACTTTATGTGAAATATCAAAGTCTTACAAAGAGCGATGGTGCATTTTTAGTATGTTGATCCATTGTGCACAAAATCCATACTTGCAAGCACATTTTCATTAAAAACGGTCTCTGTTTGCCTTAATTTGCTTCAAGGATACATAAAGAAATGGCAGCTACTAAAAGGAAGGAGTTCACATAATATCAAACAAAATGATTCTAATCCTACATAGAAGCAAACAGGAAAAATATGTGGGGTGTCCTCAAAGGGCCCTCCAGTGCCTTCCATATTCATACTGGCCAGAAAATTAGCCTGGTTGTTGGATTGTTTTTAACTTTCTTTGAAAGACTCTTTTAAAATACCTCTCTCTTAACCAAAACCCTCATGAATTTCTAGAACAGAAAATTCATTAAAAGAAATTACCATGTTTTCCATGGAGAAGCATCTTTTTCCATTAAAATAATTTAAAATTATTAAAATAAACAATCACAGTTGGTTAGTGCCAATAATTTCCACAGGGGAAAAAAATGACAATATTTTTTTTAAATTGTCTGAATTGCTGTTACATTGCATCCAGTTTTCAAATCCTGGATATTTTTAAACTCTCTAGATTTGGGATTGGTGTCTTATCTCTGGATCACAAAAGCAGAGGTCCCAGGTGCAGACCTGCTGCCTAAGACTCCTCTTTCTAAGCAGCAAGAGCCCAGAATCCAACCATCTGAAACAGCTGGATCGCATGCAGTCAGTAAGACTTCTCCTTAATCCTTGAAGGCATGGAAAAGGAAGTAAATACATATTTTGTGAATGTGATCTTTGCCAGTGTAGAGGCGCACACCTTATTATTCACAGGCACAAAGATTATGGTCCCTGGCCCCTGGTCCCTACGCCAGCCTGCAGACAGCAGCGATGTGTGACTTTGCTCCTGACAATGAACAATGGAAAAGTAAAACCTTGTTCTGCCAGACTGACAGGCAGAGCAGAGTATGATGTCACTGGCAGTGGTTGCTGGCTCAGCTCTCGTGCTCACGGGCCCAGCCAGGGTCGATAGTCCTTGCATTAATATTTTGTATATTGGCTACAAATACTACATTACAAATGGTGCGTGACACTTGGAGCAGTGCTGCTATACGGATGTGCTCAGCTGGACAAAACACGTCACATTCATTCTGCCTATAAGACAGATACAAAAAGTACAGCAAAAAAAGTCTGGAAGCTATACCTCATATATATAGTTCTATATTGTATCCTGTAAGTGTCCATGTGAAAAACCACAGAACCTTGAACAAATGCAATTTATTATTCACATCTGACTGCTTTTCCTAAATTCTGGTCACTAATACATCTTCCTTGGGAGCACCTCTTAATGTTTCAAATTCTACTCAGCTTTCAGCAAATGGTTTAAGAACAAGTTTTCCATCTCCCCCTTCAAATGTGGGCTTTATTCCATATAAGTAAGCTTTCATGGGATCTGGAATGAGTCATATTTAGTTCTGGAACAGTTGATATTAAATTCAACACAGTACAGTTAATTCAGGCTGCAAATTTAAGCTCCATCACATTGGAAAACTAAGAGTCACAATTAGAACATATCTAAGCATTTTTATTTCTTTCTTTTCTCAGTGCTATATTTTAGGTATAAGCTAAAAAACAAACAAAAAAATCAGTTTCTATTCTGTATGGAAAAAGCATCATTTAAATAGTTACTAGAAAACTTTAATCACTGAAGACTGTTTGGCTGGATATCTGGTACTAGGCAAGTCTGCTCAGATTCATAGTTTGCACTGCAATATTACACAGTAGCCAAAAAGAGAGGAGAACAAAAACCTGTCATTATGTCGCTGTTTTATAGTGCAATCACTCTTGTTACCCCATTTCCAAAGCAGTCTAACAGAGCTCTGAAAGGTGGGGAGAGGGGCAATATGCATCATCAGAGAATGAAGCAACTCCCATATACAGGCTCATCCCAGTAGACTATGTGAAGCATATGACAAAGGTTTGCAGAATCCTAAGTGCTATGGAACAGATTAAATAAGCCATGAAACTTATTCTTTCTCATAAAATAAGAACTAAAAAGTTCCCAGTGAATTTATCCAGAGCAATTTTAAAAGCAAGCAGAAAGAAACGTTTTCTTATACAGCATAGAGTAGCATCCTGGCATTCAGTGATAGCCTGTGGGAAGAGACACCACAGGAAAAAGGGTTTAGAAAGTGATTGAGTGTACATCAGATAGGTGGCACCTCTGTATAATCATCTGCATGCAACTCTCATCTCCAAAGCCCCAAAGCAGCTGATTTCTGTGAGCTGAAGAGTACAGCAAATTCAAGGTCACTCTGTTCACATCCTTATCCTGTCACCCTTTCCCTCAGCATCTGTCACAGGTTGTGATTAGAGGCAGGAGGAGAGATTTCTAAGCTGACCCAAACAGCAGTGTTTAAGACTCAGAATGTATATTTGGTTGATCAATGATAAAATTATTCTGATGTCAAGTGTCTGAACACAGAGGGAAGGAAGGATAACCCAGGCACTACTCTGGAAGGGAATGGAAAAGGGAAAGTGAGCTTTCAGGCTCCTTTCTGTCATTTCACCTAGGGACAGCTTGACTGCTTAAGGCATTTAGGAGGGTTCAGGAGATTTATATTTGTGCACCTGCATTCCTTTCAGAGAACACAGGATACATAAAAGCACAGAGTACATGTATGAAGCATGAACTGAACTGTAGATACTGGCTCGGACAACCTAAAAATTTATCATATATTTTATCTCACCATCCTATGAAAACATACAAAATGAAGCAGGTACAGGAGAGGTGGGAGGGAAGGCAGAGTTTTACTGCCAGCTTACAATCCAGTCAGCCACAAGCAGAAAACACAGCAAGTTGAGGGTTTGAAAAATTGCTAGTCCTGCTGGCTGAGCTGCCAGAAGGACTCCTGCCTCCCCCACTCAAAGGACAAAGTTATTCCATACTTTTCCCTGCGCCCACCTCCCAGAATAATTTGATGGGGCCTGTGTGTGCTGTAAAGTCGATGAAGCAGGTGGACTGGTGAGGTCAGGTACCAGACAGAGGTATACACAAACTGAGTTGGTTGATGGCTCCAATTGCTCCTCATTTTCCCAAAAGTCAGTGGAGGCCATATAAAATAAGGCTGACATGATGCTGAAAGAGTGATTACCCTGTTTTTTGCCATCATCCCTGGAAAAGCAGCTCATAAAACATACTGAATCCTACAAAAGGATTCAACAAGAGAGGGGAAAATTAATCTCTTCTCCATTGGCATCTTTTTTTTTATTTTTTGCTAAAATGATGAAACCATACTCCTTGAGTTCTTCTGAAAGTTAAAGACTTTTATTCAAAGAGTACCTGACTCTGCAATCCAGTCATGTTGAGTAACATTTCAAGGGGATTTTGCTGTGACAGCTTGAACAAAAATATATTGTTTTCCTATGAATCAGGCCAGCAGAACGGGTCTTTCAGCTTTTGTCACTGCAGTTGCAATTTTCAAGCTGGCAATCAAGGGCAATATGAAGTGTCAAGTGAAATATTTTGTATCCCTTATTCAACAGTATTCTAGAAACTACATGCCATGCTAGCTTAGGAGACCCATTTCTTAGAGTAAGAAAAGGGTCACAATAATAAACTTTACTTCCACCCAAAAAAAAAGCAAATGCAAGGCACTCCACTAGAATGTTGTGGAAGCAAAAAGCTGTGGGGTTGCACAGCATAAAGTAATTCTACTGTAAAGTATTACTGTAAAGTAATTCTACTGTAATCACCTCCACAGTCTTGCACCTCCAAAACTCAGGAAAAAAAAAAGCTGTTTCATAAAGAACTTCTCTTTGCAGATCAGGTAGAGATGTAATCTGATGTTCCCTTATAGACTGCTTAAGAAATATTGTCACAAGTAAGAAAGCTTCCCTCTTAGCTCTTTTTAAAGACTAAAAAACATTACACTGTAAAAGCAGAAATAACCTTAACATAGGTGTTCTGAAGGTAGGTTATTTCTTCCAAGAGCACCCCATAATCCACACTACCTTTTCCTGTAGTGCACCAAGGAGACATCTCAGGGCCCACCTCTTGTGGAAGGAACCAGGAAGATTTGGGTTGGTTTTAACCAGGGCAGTGGTGGTGGCAGTAGGGGCACCAGGCTTGGGTTGCCAGGGGCCAAACCTCAGGGTTCAGAGACAGAAAGGGTCATTCCTGCAGCGCAGGGGAGAGCGCAACTGCTCAGCTTGATTCTCCTGGGGAGGCCAAGTTTATGTCTCCTCACCTCAGCCCCAAGTCCAAAGGACAGCAATAAGAACATTTTTTCATACAGTGCATTACCTTACAGGCTCTGCAGCCTCCACCTGTGTCTTCTTCAATGTCCTTGGTGTTTGTGGCTATAAAATTTCTCATCGTGAGGTTTTTAATGCAAGACAAACTTTCCTACAAAATGTAGAAAAGCCGCTATTCACCTCATAAATACACGAAGCAACTGATATTTTATGGTGCCATCCATACCTCATCAAGCATTAATGTATTCCTTGTAAACACATATTCTTTATTTAGTTAGGACAATAACAGTGCCACGTGCCAGACTCACCATTAAATCCCAGTTCTTCTATTTGTAATAGGCTGTAGCAGATGTTTTCTCCTCAAAGAATATCCTTCATTCCATTTTCTGTGTTAAACACCCCAAAAATCCTACATTATTGATCTGTACCAGTTTTCCCTCATTGCCTTTCAAATTACCACACAGAAAGCACTTTGCTCAGACACATGAATAGCTGTTGGTAGGTGAGTGATTTATATCCTGGCACAAGAATGACTGAGAATCACATCAAAGATTTAAAATGTAGCCAGTGACAGAAGGTGGGAGGGTGGCAGAGGGGGAGAGAGGGAGAGGAAAAGAAGGGAAGAAACCTCATAAATTACAAACACATCATCATAAATCTCCTCCAGACTATAAACATCTCACACTTTAGCAGCCTGAAGCAGGGCTGTTTCAAGAGCTGGATGTGCCACCTCTGCTCAGGTCAGCCACCTGGCCTCAGGTCAAGGGTGGGCTGTGGCCAAGGCTAGGCTTGAAGAGGTGTTAGTGCAGGGATGGTTTTAAGGGCTACACCCTCCATGCAAATGCCACCTTAGCCACAGGAGTTCTTCATTAAGGCATCAGGAAACACAATTCCTACCCATTAGTCCCGGGATCATGCTTGAGTAGTTGCCAGAGCTGAGGGTGGGTCTGCAGCTGCCTCCTTTTTTTACCTTGTTTTGTACAATGTGAAGTGAGACCAGGAGATACCAATCAAACGGCAGTTCAGTTAGTTTCATTTTATTTGGTTCTTTTAAGAATAGTGACAAAATATCTACCAGAGACTGCTGTGTATAGCTCAGGCAGAGGTCTAATAAGCATATGTCCTCTCCTAAGAGCCTACCAACAAGACAGATAAACCAACCTGCAACTTTAGGTCTGGCACAACCTTCTAACCTGTCTTTGCACAGCTTGGCTCAGAGCACAGTTTATGTCCAGTCTGCTTTCTAGAAAGCTAGTCTGCAGTTGAAAGCACAAGTTTATAAAACCTTGTCTCTAACACGCATAAGCCACCAAATCTGTCAGCACAGGCCGCCGTGTCTGTACATGCCTGTGTTGTACATCACCCTGTGAGCGAGGCAGAGCCAGAATGTGCCATCAGGCAGGGAAGAGGTTTCTTTTTGTGCTTTTAATAGGTTTCATTGAATAAAGCTTCGCCTGCAATTGGGAAGCTGAAATGTGAATAAAAATAACTCCTCTTGCAAATCAAGCAAATAGATATTTCCCTGAATACTATTAGTGGGATTCAGTTCAACAGTAAATATAGTCAGAAATACACAGAGAATGTCTGTTGATAAACTGCACTGTAATTTTATTTGATGTTTTCTTATAAAATTGTAAGTTTCTACCTGCAGTAGTTTGGTTAAGGGGTATATATATTTACTAGCAGCAATGTTGCATTTCATGTCTAGACAGCTTTGTGGACATCAGGTGAGATGTTTCTCCTTCCTGTGCTTTTATTATTCAGGAAAAAAAGTGTGTTTACTCTATTAGTGCTTCCAGACAAGATGCTAACTGATTTTCAGGTTACTCCTTTCATTTTCTTATTCTTTCTTTTACTTTACAGAGTTGACATTATTTGTTTTACTCTGGGTGATTTACTGGTAAAAATTTTATTGACCTTATTTTTCAAACCTATTTTCTGCTGAATGTGCTGTGCTGATTTTACTACTGATTTGTATCAGACAAGTTTATATTCCACATGGAAACTTTATGTGCCTAATCTGGTTGATACCAGATACCCTTGATACTTATATGAATTATACACTACACAGGGTAACTGAATCTTATGTAATATGCAGTATCACACATGGTAGTGTGCAATGTTGCATGTTGTGGTTTGTAATTATACAGTAAAATATTAAATATAGTGCATTGTGAGACTGCTAAAAAGGCAGTGTTATTGCATAAAAAGTTCTCAGCTTAGGGGCAGTATCTGGAGGGCCACAGCTGTAATTTGGAAACTCATTTAGGCACAGCTTAGTCTCAGTCACCTCATATATGCACCTCACACCACTGCCAAGTCAATTTTGCCTCATGTTGCTTGTCAGCCTGTGCCATCCTTCCCACTTGCTTCATGCAAAAATGGCCCCAACTACTCTTATTCTAAAGAAATTTTCATTTTCTCTATCCTCCCTCTAACATCATCAGCTTCCTACCTTCCCACTAGTCACAGCATCTCCAGCTTTGTGGTGCTGCTGACAAAATAACTCGAGATGAGACATCTATCTCATTTTCACAGAGTAAGTCATTCCTGCAAGAGATTCTGAGATATGATTTGGGGGCAGCTGAACTTGTCCTGATTCAATTCCCATCCAATGAAGCTTCAAAATAAAGGCTCGCTTTCCAGGACTGGTCCTGATGTATAGAGCAGTTGGTAAGGATTTTTAACTTTGTTTTGACACACCTGCTCGAGTCTAAAATATATTTCTACTGAAAAAGACAGTTCTGTGTCCTGCTTTTGGGACATGAGGGGATTTATGATTGTGAAATTACGACTGCTAATGCATGGAGAATCCTATGTAATCTTAATAGATTTTGTGCCATTGTAAGTTTAGAAAAATTATTATCATATCCTTTATTAAGGTAAACCCTTAAATTAATTTATTAAATTGCCACAACAAAATATGTTGTTACAGAGGAAAGAAGAAAGAAGACAGAAGCCACTGTGGGTAATTTCTGAACAAAAAAACCCACTGAGAAACCTTAGAACAAACCATATATTCAGTAAATGCAATTCAGGAAATCAGTTGTACTAAAGGCTGCTTTATGGTGTTAGGTGCTGAATTATGACCCTGTTAAATTCCATTATTGCTTTGCCATTAACTTCAAGTGAGCCAGGATTTCATCTTCTTGGCCTTCCTACTGGAGAAAGAGGCTTGCTGGAGGAATTAGGGCCAAAGAAATGCCACCACAAAAACGACACAGGAAAGCCATACGTAAGCAGAGCTGCTTCAGGTGATATCTCAAACTACCAGTCTGTATATGTTTGGGTGCTGGCAAGTGTACACATGTCAGGGAAAACAAAAGCTCAGTTTTGCTCTGAAATTCTCCTCAGAGCTCAACAGCACCTCAGTATGGAAAACAAGGCTAATATTTTCTTAATACAAGACCAGAGGCTCTCACTTTTGGCTGAAGTAGAAGAGAATGGGAATTTCCCTCTTGTTGGCCTACTGAGGCATACAGGGATATTTATGCTTTGTGATGTGGACCAGCTGTTGGAGAAAAAACACTGGTGTAAGTGTGGCACAGGCTTTCTTTGGCCAACACAGACAAAAGGCTGCTCATCTTTCCATCCCTTTCAATTGATCTAACCGAAGACCAGTCCAAAAAATGAGCTGTGCACCATTATCTTCTACCCATCTGAATGCTGGAAGATATGATAATCATTAGCAAGGTACTGTAAATATTAGGAAGTTCTGTTAGGACAAAATATGCCTAGAAATCATTACAGGCAGAGATGGGAAACATTTAACAACTCATACTTCCAGTTGTGTACTCAGTTCCCCTGACCAGACTTCCTTTAGTCAACATAAATTGTTTCCAAGTGCTGGTATTTACAGGCCAATGTGTTCAGAAGCATTGAAAATCTGAAAAGAAAAATTTCTGTGGTATAAAGTGCCACAGATATATCTTATTGAAAGGAAACCTTTACCATTTACAATTTTCTTTCCAATCTGGAAAAAGGAGGGAGAGAGGAATAGTCATCATAAACTGGGAAATAAATTTAGAGAGCAACACCCAAGTTAAGTCACTAGGGCAAGTCAAGTGTGTCTGAGAGAGGAAAACCCTGGGCCAAAGAAAGATACAGCCTTGCAGATCTTAACCTTGAAAAAAAAATCTGGAGAGATCAGCACAGTAACAAAAACAAACACACAGGCAGTATAGGGAATGTTGGGTATGAGGGAATCTCAAATATGTGTCTAAAGAGCACAGAAAGTGCAAAAATGAAGAAAAAAATGTTCTATTAGCTGTGGTTTTCCTTTAAACATTAATGCATCTCAAACCCAACATTTCTTACAGTTTCTTCCAGTCGTTAGCAGTGCATGCCAGGAATGCAAATGAGCAGCTGCCCTTCCCAGCCTCTATGTTGGATTTTACATAGTTGAGAGAATCTTTAGACCTTAGAGCATATTTATTCTTTGATTTCTTTTGCTAAAACAGACTGCAGCCTGGGTAAACACTGAGGAGGGCATGGAGCCAAGTGGTTTAGTCTACATAGGCAGCTTTTTGTTTCTCCAGCCTTCATTCAGACTTACAGCTGAGCAGTCAGAAGAAGTAGATGCACCCTGGAGAATTACTTTCAACCCACGCAAACAAAGCTGAAATCTGTGAAGTTTCCTTCCCACATCCAGATTCAGCTATTTCAATTGCCAATATATATATCAGATGATTTGAGCAACATATTAAATAATCAGTCAAAAACACTTGCCACCACCCCAGTCCCATGGGGTCCAACCCCCACCCCAGGTCCAATCTCAGTGCACTTTATGCTAGCACAGGTTTTTGTGGCACTAGCAAAGTTTCTTCTGATTTAGATCAATATAGAGTTGAATCAGAATGACCAAGGGCCACAGTATCAACTTTGTCTTTGACAATCTCAGATGAATAACTTGCCATGCCATTCCTCACCTGTAACATTGGCTTGAGCTCATACAACCCCAAATCACACTAATAATTCCTGTCTGTTAATAATCCTTGCCCAAAGTCTGGAACAAGCTGAGAGAAACCATAAATACTGAAGTACACCTAAGTACATAGCCCGCATTTTATGGATAGCCCCAACTTGTACTGCAGACAACTCTGTAATGGAGAGGAATCGAATCTAAACAGGATAATTAACTTTCAGGTTCTTGATTTCAGTAACTTAAATAATTTTAAGTGACATTTTATTGTTTGGTTTTCTGCAAAACAGTTCTGTATTTTCAGAGCTTTCTTTGAGGCAGCACTGGTGTAGCTCCCTATAGTCCATGGGAGGTCTGAGTAATTACCTTTTCCATTGGGATAAACCTCCTATTTCAGCTTTATTGAGAGTGTAAAAAGAAATCAGCAGCTGATCACAAGATGAATTTTTCCCAGCTTGAGACAACATATGCCTGTATTTAGATGGATGAATGAAATACACTTGCAGGGAATCTACTTGTTTAGTTTTAGCTGTATGACATATTACAGACTGAGGCTACAGAGAAGTCCAGAGGAAGAGCCAGTGGGGAAGAGTTCATGAGGGGTGTAAATATGAGACTGGTAAACCTGGAAGTGTATTCTACCTCTCTCTGAATGACACACAGCACTAGCCAGTCTATAAATACTAAAGACAAATATATTGGCACTGTCTAAAGGGAGGTGCAGTGAAGAGTCCTACAGCATAGGTATCTTTAGGTTCTCAATTTGTATGTCAATATGTGTGCCTAAATATATACATCTCTTATTTCAGTTTTGGGGGCCTAGGCTTAATATTACTACACAGAAGTTTGGAAATAACAGAGAACAAAGAGAAGAGGCAACTTACATAACATTATAAATTCATATGTATCATATCTACATGCATACTACATTAAAATATGGGTTTAGGACTTCTTTCAATCCAAACTAGCTTGAAATAATAAAAAAAGGTCTGCATTTTAAATGTTCTATACAGAAAAATTTGTTTCGTATAATTCTATTCATTCTCTTTATGCAGGTATATCTGGTTATCTTTTTAGTTTACACAGTAGGTTGATAAAGTTTTAAGCATGGTGTAGTAAGATAACAGAAGGCCTAATATTGGAAACACTGTAGGGATAGGGAAGAAAAAGCCATATTTCAAAAGGCCTTTTAATAATATTTGTGTAATAGATTTTCAGTTGAAGTAATCTAGTCCTGAGTATCACCATTATAATGACTGTCTTTTCCTAAAGCTTTGTTTCCTAGAGCCTCAAAAGAAAAGTCTACACTGTCATTTTCTTCTATTTGCCATGAATAATGTTAAAGCCACAAACAGTTGATCACAGGATCTTATGGAGCAAAATGGTTGTGGCAAATGTGCCTAACCTAGAATATGTCTCCATGAAATACACAGAAGAAGGATATTCCTCCTATTCTAAGCTTGAATGTATATTAAGGCAGAAAATCAAATTTTTTATTAATCAAATTCTTCCCAGTAGGTTATACCTCTTGATAGATCAGTATTATCTCCTTTTACACTACCATGAATCTACACTACATTGGGAGTTACCAAATGTTTAGCATAGGTTATAAGCTTGCACTCTTTAGCACAATTTTGTAGTAACCATTTTTGCCAATTTTCCTCCAGGGCAATTAGGTTTAGGTCACAGTGGCTGACTTTTATTTTGTCTCAGTAACTACTTCTTCAGTGTATTTAAAGCAGAGATCTAAGCTCTGTTTATATTTTCCTGTAACAATATCCTGTGCTCACATGAGAAAATGAAGAATTGGGATTTACCTTTGCATTGGCTTGAACAGGACCAACAGGACCTGCCAAGTGGGAAAGTGAGACAGGGAATGAAAAAGGAAAAAAAAGCCAAACAAACCAGGCCTTAGCTCTCTGCAAGGCCCTGGCCTTTGGGAAAGCAGCATAGGTGCAGCCAGTCTCAGTATCTCCTTTTCCAGTGTATTCATAAATGGAGTTGTGCTGCTGCACTGTTGCAATGCTGCACACAGGTGGCTGGGAGCATTCAGCAGGGTGCTTTAACCTGTGAGTGCTGAGCACTCACAGCTCCTGGGCTGGAGCTGGGGCTCTGCTTAAGCCTGGACAGAACAAGACAGAGCCTGTCTTCCTGACACGGCCCAGGAGTGGCAACTGCTTTGGCTCCTTGCTCAGTCACTGACTGGGAGGAAGAGAAGCCTTTGAAATTATAAGGTAATGCCAGAACTGAGAGCAACAGCTTTTAAAATTCTTGCCAAAAAGATGCTTTTTATGTTTGGGTTACATATAATACATATTAACATAAGGGAGGGGAACAAGAAGGATATGAAAAAATGAAAGAGGATGGGTAATTTTTTTCCCTTCAAGAAACAGTGAAAGTGATTAATTCCCAGGTTGTTCAGCAGTTCAGGATTGCATTGCTTAAACAAAACTGTTTCAAAATCAATATAAACTGTGGAAAACTCTTATATGAACAGTTAGGTTTTTTTTATTAGATGAAACAGGGCAGACAGATACAAATATGAAGAGACCAAAAACTACTAAATGCATCTTCTAGTGTTTCATTTTTTATTTTATTTTTGCTCTGATAAAGTTGGGCTCTATTTTGAAAAGGTGTTGTAGTAAATAAAGTGTTGTTAGTAAGTCTCAAAAAGCTGTAATAACAGCTTTTTCCTTCTAGTGAAAACTGTTGGGTTTTTTCCTTCTCTGTAGAAGTTATCAGCAGAAGAAAGATATAAACCTGCAAGCTATTTTCTGTCCAAAAACAAAATAATATTTTAATATTAATAGTTTAATTTTAATATTAATATAATTAATTTTTAAAAAAATAACCATTTGATAATACTGTCTAGTTGAGACTGTACCAAGTTAGGACACAAGTTAGGACCTCTTCTGCTTGCCTGCTGTGTTCCTGTGAAACAAGATCTATCATCTCTTCATTCCTTAGTTTGTAGCCTAATTTACAAAGTGTTTGGAAAACACTCTTCTTTACCTAAGAGAATCAGGTTGAACAAATGTCACTGGTGTAAAAATTAGTTTGCCATACTTTTGAAGGAAAAAGATCAGTGCTGATATGCAAATAAGTACAGTTATCTTCTGAATCTCAGCAGAGATCCTGACAGCTGGGAAAACCAAACAAACATTTGTTTTGAAATGAAACTTGAAAACTAATGTGGATCACTGCAGTGCCTTTTATGCTATTTCTTCTCACAGTAAAAGCATATTTTGGGCCATAGGACATGGTGAATTATACCTACTTCATGTTATAATAGGCAGGGAACCCCCAAATATTACATGAATGCACAGAGCAGTACAATATGCTCTCACACATCTTAGTTCAGGAAGCTAAAAATGTACTGTTATTCTCCACTGTGTCCTTTATTTTGCCTATATTTGCCATTAGGTCTGTTTTCTCACTTCTGCAAAGGTGAATAAAAACACATTTAACACCTAGGGTCTAGCTGGACCTTAGGTCCCAAAGACTTTAAAAAAAGCTTCTGCACCCTGATCCAGCCTAAACTCACAGCATGATTCTGGGATACAGCAGAGCTAGCCCAAGTGGCTGCTGCACAGCAAGTTCTGACCCTCCCCATCCAAGGCACACAGTCCAACCCGCTTCCCTGGGCTGGCACATCTCCAGGCAAATGGACCTAAACCAGCAGGAAAAGATTCCTCTTGTTATTTTAGTGGTTACTCTGCTGCCAGTTGAACTCCCTGAAATGACATGCCACAAGATCATCAGTTTTCTGTGCTGGTCCAAGGGCACAGTGGGATGGAAAGGTGGGGAAAATAAGCTCTCCCCCCATGGCAGCAGCTGCCAGTACAGTTCTGCAGCAAAGCAGTACCTGTCCCCTGTGTCCAGCCACCACACGTGCTCCTCACCCCTACTCTGGGGCAGCCTCCTCCTCCTCTTTGCCACACAGCCCCAGTGGGAAGGACGTGGGAAGCAAGAGGGGAGCAGGTGGGGATGGGAGAAAGCAAGGGAGGCAGGCAGGGAGGAGCTTCATCTCCCATGAGCTCACTCCATTGCACCAGCAGATGTGGTTTTGAAATGATGGGTCAGAAATCTTCGTGCAGCACTGCTGAGTATTTATAATTGAGGATTTTTCTCTGATTTTCTTTCTTTTTTTCTCCTGGAAAGTGTTGAATTGCTGAGTACCAGATTGTCCTCTATGACTTGAAATTATCAATATTTGCAGGTTTTTAAGATATATAGCTGCTTTTTGATGTTGAAAAGAACTGTTCTATGAATTAGTTAATTTATACTCACAAAGCCTAAATATCTGGACCAAAAATTTCTAAATTGTCTAACCCGTTTTCAAATTTTTTTTTCTTTCAATTTGTTTTCCCCCTTCCCCACAAATTTTCACCTGTTCATCCTGATTAAGGCTCGGAAAAGCCTCACAGATTCTCCTTCAGACATGCTTCCTGTGCATCTCTGGCTCTGAAGCAACATTAGCAGTATGTGTCCCCTTGTTGTGCTGCCCCTTGAGCCAGTTGCTGGAAAAAACTGCCCATGGAGGGACCAGAAGGAGCAGGAGCTACAGTCTGGATGCACCAGAGCCCCTGCAGGGCTATCTACAACCCTCACCACATCTCAGAGAATACAAGTGTTCTGGGACCTGAATCCCCAGACAATTTTTTAGCAGGAGCCACTCCCCACTGGGAGAAATCTGAAAAGAAAAATCCAGGAGTGGGGACTTAAAGAAATGCATTTATCCCTTGTTTAAAAAAGATGAAGTGCTGCAGGGAAGCATTGGTCTCTTGTGGGCATTTCCAAGCTGTAGCAAGATTTCTTTGTACTTAGGTAGTTGGCAGTAGATCATCTACTGCTGTAATAATGTGATTCTGAAGTATGATCCCTGATGCAGGCTTGGAGTTCATGGAAGAAAAGCCTTGCTTAGTTATTATTAACGCTCTCCATATGTCTTAGAGACAGATGAGAACTACCTTTACAGGTGCAGGTCTCCTGACAAGACAGTGATACTTGCTATCTGTTGTGCTGCTGCTGCTGAGACCGTTTATATTAAAGCTGGCCACCCTTAAATTCGGGGAGAGAATTATTTTCATCTAGTTGGGGCTAGTTGTTCCAAAATCAGTGGCGTATTTTAACCATATTTTAAGTCCCTACTGCTTACAATTAGACTGGAAATTCATTGGGAAAATACTTAGCTAGCATGACAGACCAGATGAGGTAAGAGGCATTCTTTTATCTCCAATGTGAATTATTTTACATTTCCTTACATGGGTGTCATCCTCAAGGTGATGGGGTGAAGGAGAATGGTGATCTTTGCAGCAGCTGAAGAGCAGGAAGTTGGGACAAACACAAGTTTTGCCCAAGTGCCTGTCAGGGGCACAGATACACACAATGGAGGGAAGCACAACATGCTGTTATATAAAGGAGTGAAAGGCTATAAATATTAGGTAAACAGGTTTTCATTTTTATGGCTCTACACATCTATCCATTCCTTGGATGCAGGACTTTGTTATTTGAAGAAAAATGCTGGACAAAATCATAAAGCTCCAAGTGCTTTTCAGTTGCCTCAATATTCCTTGATTGATATTAAGACCAAAAGGATATAAAAACAAAAGAAAAAAAATTGAAATGAGACTAAGGAAAAAAGTATTGCTAGAAATTAAATGTAGCCTTAAACGAGCTCACAGGTGCTGAATTGTGATTTTTGATAGGCTAGACTTGTGTTAGAGAGTGTTAATAGATACACATACTCTAAGTCAGGAAAACATGAGGGTGGACATCTCTCCTGATCAGCCTCAGAACTGCTTTAATGTAATATTGAGAAGGAAACTGTGGAAAGGGAGGCATGCTTTGCTGAAACACTTCTGGCCAGCTTTCAGGGCTCATCCTCTGAATATCAGTGTTGATGCAGCTCACTGTCAGCACTTGGTGTGCTGCATTGGCAGGCAAAGAGAAGGGAATCAGGAATCCAGCAATATCTTGATCCAGAAGGAACTTGATGCTAATCCATGAGAAATGAATTTTCAGACTCAGAAGGGTGAATTCCTGTGCTGTTGGTTAACATTCTCCTTGAATACTAAAGCACATTTTTGCCTATCTCTTCACACAGGTTTATGAGCAAGTAAAAATTAGGATTCATCTGGGTTAAAGTTCCTCATTACATTAATTTTTTCTCCTGAGCACTGCTGGTCAGTTCAAACTGCACCATCTGTGTCTGTACGTACACAAGACAATTCCAGACAAATTTCCCACATCTTTCCATCCTTCAGGTTTTCTGAGATTATAGTGTGGCCTGAGCAGAGGGGAGGGAGGGAGTGTGGTTGTTCCACCAGAGAGATGTCTTGGCTCAATCTACTGGCATGTATTTCTCTCTTTCTCCATCTCCTCTGTCCCTTCAGTGACACAAGTAATACACCCCTCTATACCACCCATGCATTGACATGTCATTCTACACAGTTTAGAGCCTACCATGGGCCATTCCAGCCATGGGTCAGATATTAAAGAGTGCTTAGTAGTGACAGTAAATCCTGAAAAGCTACTCCACAACAAATTGCAAGTTTGACTTGGCAAGTAGAGTCCTGGTTTATTGCTTATGGCAAAGCTTGTCCTAAAGCTGGTCAAGGAAAGATTTTTCGTTTCATGTATTTCAATGGAGAAAGTCTCAGAGCACTGAGCAGCTACTCCTGTGGCTTTTGAAAACATACTGCCATGGCAAGACACTTGAACATAAGGGATTTTCTTAAGTTCTTTCCCCTCACATCCACTTTCTCATTGTTTGTAATTTCTCTGGCTGATGAGCTGAAAATCAAAATCTCACCGCTGGAGAGAGTATACTGTACATCTCTTTCCAAGTTCAGATACTATTGAGATCATGTTGTTTGTGGATCTACAAAGACATTCTCTTGTTCTCATAAAGAGTAACGTCAGTTCTGTCCTGTTCCTGCTGTACACAGTTATATTGTTGCTGTTTATATTTCCCTTATTACTTTTGAAGATCATTGCACTTCATCTTGATCATCAAATTGGTGTGACATACAACAACATGTAGCTGCTTAATTATGCATGTGAGTGTTCATATCATCAAAACTACAGCTTTCATGAGCAATTCTCTAATTAGGAAATTATTCCTGTGTAGTTTTTTTGTGGGGCATATCGCTGCATGGCTTTGCAGACAGACACACCACTGTGTTACAACATTTACATTATAGCATGCTGCAGCCTGCCATAAGATGCAACGAGAAAACACAAAAATACTGCTATTATGTCGTGCTGACATTGTCTACTGTAAAATTTGTAGCAGCCACATTTTCCCAACTCAAAACAAGCTTCATCATGGAGACTAGAACAGAGGAAAACCCTTGGGAGAACTTCCAGCCATTGAAAAGCTTCTGCTGTTTGTCTGCAGCTTTGTTGTGCTCAATGTCACACCTGGGCAATGCCTCTGGGGTAGAGGGAAAAGCTTCCTCTTTATCCAGGTCAAGAGGAATTTCTGCTCCAGCACAATGACCCAGTACTCTGAGTCCAGACTAAAGTCAACAGACCTTCATAGCAAAAATCAACCCAGATGCCCCTCCTGTGGTTTCAGCATGCAGCTAATGATTGAGTAGCCCCTTTACTCCAGAAGTTGGCTCTATAGATATGCCAGGACCCTGCAGTGCCAGTCTGTACTCCAGGCACTGTGAGGAGAGAGTGAGTCATTCTGTCCAATTGCTCTCTACAACTTTCAACATTATTTGATCAAAATATAAAGAAAATGTAATATGTAAAATGTAATTGTCCTGTAACTTTTGTAGACTGAAGGATTACTTGCCGGCTACCTCTGTCCCCTTTGATTTCTGTATTAGATCAGTCTATTCTCTTGGACAAGGAATGTTATGCTTCTTAAGCTATGCTTCTGCAAAGAAGACCTAAATGATTTGTTTCTTTGGCTCATTAGCTTGTCCTTGCACTCGGGAAAGGACAGTGCTGCTTATGAGTTGAATGCCCACTTTGGCTGATGAAGAATGGCAAAGAGATTATCATGGCTTTATCTCCATCCTATCCACACTTCATGTTAAATTTCCTTCAGATTAAGAATTATGTAAAATTCTTAAATCACTGCAGAACACTTTTTTGTGTTGTCCTGTAGGTAGTAAGAAATAATACTGCAAAAGGCAGATGGATAGAACAAGGAGCTAGAATATGGCAAAGATAGGCAGGACAATGACACAGTGATAAGCAAAGCAGCAGGACAAGAGCCTGTAGATCAGTTTGGGAAGTTACAGGGAAGTAAAAAGTCATGATCAATATGTCATTTTCCTATGGACAAGTGTCTGAGAACCAGATTGAGGACATTTTCCAAAACAATTATAAGCTTTTTTTCAGTAAATTTTGTAATAAATCAGTTTTCCCATATCTTTATCTGTTTTTCCATGCACAATGGCAGATAGAACATGGAAGAAATTCCTCGTATGAGGTGAGTCTCAATTTTCAAAAGGTCCTAGTTGTGGACATCTTTTTCTTCTCAAAGCCAGGCCCCCTCTCATGCTGACAAGCTGTATAGGGACTCTGCCTGCCAAGGACTCATATTTTACATTTAAATCCCTGTAATTTTACATGTCACTCCAAATTCCTTTTTTTTTTAAATGGCTGCAAACTTTTTTTTTTGTTTTGTTTTGTTTTTTGAGTAATTAGACTAACTATGCATTCGTTCCTATTAGAATAGTATAGAATTTAACTACCCAAATTTTGTGCATCAATATATATGTCACTCTTTCAAAAAAATGCAACTTCCCCATCTTAACATTCAGTTAAATCTGGCTTTAGTTACTTCTGGGTTTGAATTTGTGATAGCTTTGGTGTCCAAAGTTTTAGGAAATTAACATATCAGATGGATTATCTCCCTTTTCCCTAGCCTTTGTGTAGAACCCTTTCCTATTAAATACAGAAAATTGGGATTCACTACTGTCTTTATTACTTAGACTATGACAGCTGATTAGAAACATGATTGCTGTCTCCTTTTATTCCTCTAAACAAGAAAATCTGCCCAGTTGCTAGAATGGATTTGTAGTGATTCATAATGGACTAATCATTCACACAACCCTACCAATTAACAATATTATACCAGGGATTAATTTGTCTTGTGACATTTAGGGCGCATGTTGCACTTACCAAGGGTGCATGCAGGTACACATTAGCTCCATCATCATTCTGTTATTAGCTCAAAGTCCTTCTCAATGTGAAAATCCACCAGTACCCATAATCACCTGTGTAGAAAGTCATCATAAAAAGTATTATCTGGGAAGCTGTTGCCTTCCATATTTTACATAATAGCTGCCCTGGTATTTTATATCATAAAATGTCCTTAGCCATAGAATACTGCCATTTTCAAATACTTCTGCGCATCAAATCAGAATGTGTGGAGTGTTTCTACAAGACTGCCCCCTTAAAGCTTCAATACTGCAAATGCTTGACTTTAGTGACATTTGAATGTGGCTATTACTCATGTTTCTAAGGTTGAGCATATTCATGTCCACCAGATCACTCCTTAGCTCCTGAGCATCTTGAAACAGGAATATTGCCTAGAGATGAGCATATCCCTAGGAATAAATTTTCATTGATGTGCTTCCATGCACAGTGTATAAAGAACCAATGATGTATGAGTTTCTTTTCTTTTAATGAAAATAAATCCATCCTGTGTCCTCAGCCAGACAAGTTTATCACCAGTACATCACAGCTAAATTAGTCACAAGTCAGCTAAGGCCAGTACTGCCTCCTCAGGCCTCAGCTCTGTGTCCCATGCTGGTTTCTACCCACAGGAAGCACAGCCTTTAACAGCACTTCATGAGGACTGACTTAGAGGAGGACATGATTACAGGTTCAGATCTATGTGTTTCATATATTTCAGGCAAACTCCGTCCTGTTTTTTATAGGTTCATGCTGAGATGCAGCTGAAACAGGGAGGTTTGAATTAAACTATTGTGGCAGCAGCCAACCCAATGAGTACAGGGCTTGAAAGGACCAGGGCTGCAAAAAAATATTAGTCACATATCATTATCAAATAGTGTTTCGGAAGAGCATACCTTGAGTTCATTCTTGCTAGTTCAGCAAAACAGAAGAATAAGTGCAGTTTGTTATTCTTCACAAGGGCATTTACCATTTCTGAACCACAGTAAAACAGGAGAGGATTGGGACTGCAGCACGTGAGCAGCAGAGCAAGAAATACACAGGTTCAGACAATCACAGCATTTTCATTCACGCAAGAAATATTTCTGTCTACCCAAAACCACCATTGAAATCAGCAGTCAGGGTCACAAAAATAAAGTTGTCACTCTAGATTCTTTGTTTAAGAGAAAAAAAGGCACATACCATAACCTCCAGTATGGCACTGCGCACACACACACACACATGCAGACATTGTCCTGCAATGCCAATTTTATGGACAATGCCAGCTCTGCTCCTGCCTTGCAGCTAGAGAGCAGAACCAGGGGCTTCAAAGACAAATTTTGCTTGCATTCGCACACACATACGGAAATAACAAAGGTATGGCTCAGAAATAACCCTCTGAGCGCTTGGGGCACAGCTAAATTCATCCCAAGACTCAGTAGCCTGAGAGTCACTGCTGCCGTGGGGGGGATGCCACACTCTCGGGAAGGCCTCATCGCATTCCAAAATCTCTTCAGCTTCTCTGCCACGGGAAACATCCCTGCTGCTGCTCCGCACACCCATGAGCATCCTCCCCTTCATCCTTCACCCCAGACAGCTCCCCCAGCCGCGGCGCTGCCGGTGCCCTCCGATCAGCAGATATCCATGGCAACCGCTCTCCGGCACCAGGAGGAGACAGCTGAGTTGGATTGGAAATCTCCTTTCTGCTCCTGCCTCCATCACGTGCGACGAATGGGCAGGCGAGCGTTTTCCCCGCTCCCCCAGGTTGGGAGATGCGTTCCTGCCTCCCTTTGTTTCCTTCTCTCAGGCCAGCGCCGCCCGCCCGGCGCGCTCGCCGGGGCACCCTCGCATCGCCGCTGGTGCGCGCTTAACCAAGATGCTCTCGGCTGGCGCTTCTCTCACACCCTCCCAAAATTAGCACTCAGTGGGCGAGCCTCGCAAATTGCTGACAAATACAGAGCCTCTGGCCATGCCAAGGCTTTTGTTGCACTGCCCTCGGAAAACAGGCAGCCGCATAATAAATATGTTCTTGTAACACAATTAAATTGGGGGAATCAAATAACTGTTATCATTATAAAGTGTTTGTTGATGCCACAGATATTTAGGCAAGATTACAGACTGCACATCGCTTTGCCTCTCCTTGCCAGTGGATCCCAGGAACCAATTTGCATGCCATGGCCCCATGGTTGGGCAGCTGAGCCCTCGGAGGATTTGCAGCAACCCTGTGGGCTGTGCACTGCTCAGCACGCCCATGCAGACACAACCCTTCCCACTGATTTCTGTTAATCCGAGGTATCGAGAGCCCTGGGCCAAGCCAGGCTGCCAAAAATTTTGAACTCTGTTTGGGGAGTGTTTCCATTCCCATTTGTAAACATATTTTTGGATATCCAGCTAAATCTGACTTGCAGTTTGGCTTTGTGATCCTTGAATGAAACTTTTTTTTTTTTTCACTCTGTCGCACTTCTTGCCATATCCTTGGAAAGAAGAAAGACAAAGGAATCTGATGGGCACAGAACCAGAACAGTCTCATCCCATCTCTGCTGCAGCAGTTCAGAGGCTGATGCTAAACCTCTGTGCTGTGTGCAGATTGTCTCTGAGTGTTGTATTACCCTAAAAGGAGGCTGAGAGACAGGCACATTACCTTACTTTTATCATGGAGAGACCAGTGCCAAATGTTTCTGGATCTACATTCACAAGAATCTGCCTTCCCTTTGGGCAGTGCTGACTAACCCCTGTGCAGCTCTGAGTCTTGGAAAGGTCTTTCAATATTAGTCACTGAATACACAGACTATGAACATGCCTTAGAATATACCTATGAAACATCTGTGATAAACTTACGTTTTAAGAAAAAAGCTAAAATTCATAACTATTTTAAATATTAAAAATTTGGGGTTTCCCCTAAACACACAGAAAATTAAGAGAATCTGCAACACGAAGAATCTCTTTATATATCCTCTTTTTAAAATACAAATTTGAGTGATGGTAGAGGGTGTGTTCCTGTTAGCTGGGATGCTTGAATGGTTTGGGGCATGGACCTGTTTCAGGTGACTGATTGACCTAACTGGCTAAGATGGCACCAACACACTCTTCAGCTGCCCTGTGAAAATAGCAGCCTACAGCAACATCAGGAACCTGTGTTTTCCCCAGACAGGTGCAGTGGATAGGCCACATATGCGGCATATTAATACATAGAGATGATATATACAGGCTCTTTGTCTCATCCGTCTAAAAAGGTTATTAACTGTCTTTCTTACATCTAAGGGGAGAGATTGGCCAGAGCTGTCACATGTTCCTGTCAGATTTTTCATACTAGCACTGCAAATTAGGGCTTTGGGGAGTTAGTAAAAAATAAAGATAGGTGGTACAGAGCCAGGAGGAGAGAAATGTTGAATGTTGTATTTGCATAGGGTTTAACACAAACAGGATCAGAGTGAATTCGTTCTCGTTGCAGAGGGCTGGCTTGAGACCCATGAAATACCCCATTAACCCCTGATGGCTCCACAGCTAATGTGGAGATAGATCCCTTGTACAGACAAAATACCCCCCTTAAAGAACAGCAGCCTGGCTTGGATGTCCACGGTGTTTCTCCAAAATGATGCGATGCAGTGTCAGAAAATACCATCCCACAAACACCATAAGGCACAGCTATCACTAGGACCTGCAAGGGGAGATAAATATATCATAGCAATTTTCTCCAAGGCAGGAACATCTATTATTGGCCAGGAATACAAGGGCTATAGAAATGATGAATTTCTGCAGTAGAAGTCCAGTTACAAGAATCCTCTGCTTTGGTGTGATTTGTTCACTGCATATGTTTACAAAAATAGTATTATTAGGTCTTATTCTTTCCTGCTGGTTATTTATTTATGATATTGTACAGGCCATATCTTGCCATAAGCCTGGGTATCTCAGAGGCTGCCCCAATGTACAATGCCTTCATGAAAGAGAGGGGGAGAAGGGCCACACCTGTTTCAGCCTGTTCCCACACTACAGTGAGGCATGCAGTGCTGTGGTCAAAAGAAGGAGAAACTGGCTAAAAACTGTGAGCAAATAGTAAATATCATTAACTGTCTGCGTCTGAAATACAAAGTACAGAATTAACAAAGGAGAGTTTATTTCCAGCCTCACCAAAGCTTCATTTTCTTTGTTGAGATGGTTCAGGGCAGCAGCTGGAGGCAAAACCAGGTTTTTTCATTACTCCAAAATGTCCCATTAACACCTCTTGCCCCATACATACAAAAGAACACTAATAGTTACAACAGTAGCAATGGAAGGCGTATGCAAAAGACTTCAAGACCCATCCCTGCCTAGTAAAAAAAAATAAAGGTAATCCAAATATGTGAGTGTAAACTACAAAGAAGCACTATAGGAGTCTCACTATAAGAGGGATTTGAATGTTTCTCAAAAATCTACTATGCATCAGTGGAAGGCTTTGCTCACTAGGAGAGAGATAAGAAGGTTTGTTCATGCAGCTAGCAAGTTGACTTTAACTATTTTACTCCCATTGTTCTGGAGATATTAATGTTTTCTTAAAAAAGAACATTTTCTACTCAGAACTGGGCTACTTCTGCTTGATTATTCAGTGAAGTCATCATAATTCTTCTTCATGATGCCAGTCTGTCACCATCTAAATAATTGCCATGTCACAAATTCAACATCATAACTTTACGGTGAGATGAAGCAAGAGGAAACAGGCAGTGGGGTTAAACATACTTGGTGAAGCAAGCCTTTGAAAGCAGCTTCTAAATGCCTTTGAAAGTGACCACAGAGGCTTGACAGAAAAAGATAAAACCACCTGAAAGGTAAGCAGATGTAGGCAATGACAAAAGTCAAAGTGGCCCCCAGTGTGAAAACTCTCCTACACAAGACAAATGAGAGCATTTGGGTCACAGAACAGTCACGTCTGTGTGAAGGGTGGAACATATGGAAATTTTTGCTGTTAATTAGGGTGTGCCTATGGCAAGGCCACTGCAGTTGGACTTGCTTCAATTTAGAAATGTTCAGCTCAGCATAATGGTCTAGTTGGAATTCAGAAAAGAAAACCAAAGGTTGTGGGATTTGGGTTTTTTGTTGTTGTTGTTGGGGTGGGTTTTTTGTTTGTTTGTTTGGTTTGGTTTGGGTGTTTTTTGTTAGTTTGTTTTTTTATGGATGCCAGAACAGACTATGTAGAAATCAGGAGAACTAACACTACAAGTGGTGGAAGAATGCCCAGAATCTGAGCTGGGAAGGTGATACCCCAGGTGAGACATCCTGTTTTGGGATGCCAGCTAGGACAGAGGTCCCATGCCTTTCCATTCTGCTTAGGGTCAGTTTCTTCCCTTCACAAAATGAGGATAGTGATTTTAATAGCCTCTGTAGAGTTCAGTGGGTTGGGAAGAAGGGGATCTGGGCTATGTTCTTGTCACTTCCATCACTGGTTGAGTGACGCTGGGCCAGTTCCTTTGCTTTGCCCTGGGTTCCTCAGCTTAATCAGGGCTAACAATACAGATCTCCTCTATAAAAAGCTTTCTAGTCCACAAAAATCTGGATGTTATTATGATGATTGGCAATCACATCATGAGAGTGGGATTAATTCTCTTGAATTCAGATGTTTAAAATATTTTAACTCCTTCCTAACAATTCCAGGATAAATCTATAGCCACTTTAGAAATTAACATTCTATTTGGTGTTTGCACACAATATTTATGAGACTTGATCCAATCACCTAACATAAACGCAGTCCAGAATATGAACTACATTTAGAATTACCTTTTGAAGGAACTGTTGAATATTCAGGCATTGAAATCTTAACCAATGAAGAGAAACACAAAGAAAGGTATAAAGGATCCAGCTTTTCTAGGCTTATTTTCATTACCAATGATTTAGTAATTAAGAGAAGTCTTACTTGTGATTCCTAAATAAATCAAAGCCATCCATATGTCTGTTAAGGTGATGGCTGTTTCTCCAGTGGAATGGGATTTTTTGTCGCTTTGCTCTTCTTTGAGCTGAACTTCAACAAAAATTCAAATTCAAGACTAATGGTGACATAGAGTTCTTTGGATATCCAAAGACATGGACTTTGGATAAGGTCTGTGGTGAACCATAGCACTGTGTGCTCACTGGGCCTCATACAAGCATGAACCTGTGTTTCACATGACCATCCTTGTCACAGCACCCATGATGTATCTTAGGGACCTGACACAGCATGACACTCTGATGCTCAGGAGAAAACCACAAGTTGATTTAATATAGTCCCTCAATGCTAATAAAGAACTTAGGAACTGATAGGGGATTTTAAATAAGCCTTTGAAATTATACTCTCTCACCTGGGCATGAATAGGTCCAAATTAGCATTTTGAATGAGATAAATTGCTGTGGATCCAAGCAGGTAATCAATCACACTTTATCTAGGCCTTTCCAGGGGTAGAGAGGGTGAATGAAACTGCAGTATTGAAAAGAAAATAGGCACAATACACCAGCCATGCTCCCTGCCCACTCCAGAGTAAAGACAAGGAGATTTTAGAGAGTTCCCACTACAAGGAGTTGCCCCTTTTTGTGAGTAAGCTTTATGAAATAAAGCTCCCGCCTTTCATTTCTTCTGCACAATCTGAGAAACGGAGCAAGCAAGACCAGCCAGTTGCATTCCAGACACCATTCTTATGGTCCATTTCCTTTGGGCATTTTCTGCTCCCATTTTCTGTTTCAACAGCACATACTCCCTAGTTCATTTGTCAGCCTCTGCTGCCCTGTGCACAGACCTGCTGATTACATCAGGCTCACTGAGGTTCAAGAGCAACTCAAACGCGAAAGAGAACCCTCATTTAGTTCCACTGTGATCTTGCAAAGGCTGCACAAAGGTACCTCTAATTTCCCCACAGGGAAAGACACATTGACCCACAGAAACTGGGGGAAACTATGATTTTCCATCTTTGTTTCAGGGGTTGAGAACTTGTAAGGGGTTTTTTTGGTTGTTTTTGTTGTGTTGGGGTTTTTTTTTCGGAATGAATAAACAATGGAAATCTACGTCACATGAGATCTTCCAAATATAGCCCATACTGATGAGAAGAGATATATTTATCTCCCTTTGTACTTTTCTGAGACCACCACAGATACAAAGAGTAGAGGTTATTAAGTTTGCTGTCCCAGCTGTATTAGCCTTTCTATACTGCAACTGAACACAGAGTTGAATTCATTGACTAGGCTTACATCACTGAACATAGCTATCCAGAAAACGATTCCTTCAGTGAACTGGAGGAAGAGACAGGGCTGAGGACAAATATATTTTGATTTTTCTTCAATTAAGAACTTGAAAAAAAAAAAAATTGAAAATATACGGCAGCAACAAGATGTCTTCCATTGTGTATGTATTTGCAGTCCAGTGTGTCAGTAAGTTGTGAAATTATTCATGGGCTTTTTCTCTGAGATAAGTCAGTGGAGAAAGATAATATCTCCTCAGCTACTGTTTCCCTGGCTTGAGATAGCCTCTGATGTTGACTGGCTTACTCAAAAGGCTAGAAAGATGAAATAGAAGACAAAAGTTGGATGCTTTCCCAAAATATACACAAAACCCCTCAAAAATGTCAAGAGTCATTCTTGTCATATGTGGGAAGACTGTCTACAGTGAGACAACATTATTCCTTATTTATTTTCATTGCTACCCTTACAGAGGACACTATTTATTTATTTGTTTCCACAGAAATGTAATTATGGTCATTCACTCTTGACTGTTTTCACCTCTGTTTTCCCACAGGGTAAGTGAAGGACAGTAGTGTCTCCAGAGCTGCTTCTGTTGCAATCACAGTTGTTACGTTGCAAGCAACAAATTTCATATTTTCTGCTACTCTCCCTTCAGGGTAGGTCATGTTTGAAGCAGTAGTTAGGATTCTATTTCACTGACAGCCATGTCCAAGAAGAATATAGTTTATTTGAAAATACTACGTATACTTGTTGAGTCAAGGAGTACAAAACTCTTTTTATATTCAGCTGAGCTGCTCATTGCTTAGGTGCAGAGTTATATCTTCTAGCATGGCTAATACCAGAATTTGGCTTTCCTTGGCCAAATTCTGGAAGGATTTCTTTAACAATCTAGACATGAACACTTAATTGTCCTAAGCCAGAAAGAAGATTACTTATTAAATAAAATGAGTTTTGATTTAATCACATTTCGGAACTGACTTCGATGGTCTGGAAAATCCAGGAGGCAGTGTAAACAGCTGCATCCTGAGGCCAGTGTGAACTGTAGCTATACCACCCCTTAAACTGTGCTCCTTGAACAGTTTTGCAGCCACAGTAAAACAAGGTAGCATTTATAAAACTTCAGCTGGTCTTCTACTTTGAGGCTTAAAGACAATTTTTGGGGCTTCTGTGGCAAGACTCCCCAACCCACATTAATGCAGAGGAAGGATGAAGAAATACAGAGGATTTGTCTGAAAATGCAGTTCAGTATCTGTTGTTGTCACTATCTGCACTTAATAAGTGTGACAGACTCTACAAGAAGTGCCAATATGTTATTCAAACAGTCCATCCTACTGGGAAATAGGCAGCTGTGGTAAAGGGATGCTTGGGCAAGCACTCTACATTGGAGGGAATTCAAAGCAAAAGGAATCACTCTACAGAAGCTTTGCTTTTAAGGGAGATAAACCACAGCTGTAAACAGAGGGCCTGGGTAGCAGGTGTGATCCACAAATGACAGCTCTGACCATCTCTTTTCCTTTCCCACACCAGACCAAACAACATTTGAAGGCAGCCTTGCAGTAACTCATGGCAGACTTCTCCACCTCATTCTGCCATTTGGAGCATGCTGCCATTCTCTCTCCACAGGCTGCCCACACGTCTGGTCTCTGTCCCAGGACCACAGATACTCATCTCTAGGCTATGAAAGCAGCTGCAAACTGCTTGGATATACAGAGCAGGTGGCAAATCCTTGAGCCATGCCAGGGCTGAAGGGATTCTGTTGTGGAGGTGTTTTAGACCTTACCTGCATTCATAGACACAGAAATGGTTATACAGCTTGCAGGATATAATAAAACCTGCTGTGCTAAATCCAGAGATGCAAAATGCAGACTTTGGAACCATGGCAGAGATCTCAACAGAGTGACCACAAAAGGAAAATGTGAAATTGTATGTATGATGGATGATGAAAACGGGTGCAGGCCGCTGCCCACCACAAAGCATAGGAGTACACAGTGTATTGGGCACAGAGGGTTATTCTGCTCTCACCCTGTCTTCTAGACAGTCCCTGCTACATCCCAGGTACAGGGTTTCCCCAAAACAACTGGAAGAACCAAGGATCACGTCTTAGCATATAAAGTAAAATCTACTACTTTTCTGAGAAGAAAAAAATCTCATTAAAGACACCATTTCCCATATAAAAGAGCAGCAACATCCAGAGTGCCACACATCTACCCATTTGGAAGGCAAAACCAAGATGCCCTCCCAGGTTCCCTTGCCTATGGAAGAAAAGGTGTCCTCTGCCCCAAAACAGGAGCCAGCGCTGATAATCTCAAACTAATAGGTCAAAACAGAAAGACATGCTTGCACACTGGTGGGTTTACCAGAATAATTTATGTTTTTCAGCTAATTCCTGAGCAACAGCAACAATATTCACTGCTTACTGAGTGACTAAGTCTGTCAAGGGAGTAATTTTCCCCATGAAATATGTAAGCAGTTGAAGGAGCAGAGACGGGAATAGTGGATTTTTACATTTCAGATATATTTTTGCTTTGCTATACTGATGGAATTTCAAAGGAGAGTTAAAATGTCGGGTGTGACTCAGTTTACACATCCGTAGGTGTCAAAGGTCCAGCACAGTACCTGTTTGAAATGAGCTGCTTCCTGCCACAAAGGACTGTGTTGCCTGTACCAGGGGATGGAGTCAGTACCACAGTCACCTTATTTCCCCCTCTTTCACTTTTATCAGCTCATAAATTCTAAGCATACGCGAACACATCGTTGTCTCAGACAACAGGCTTCAAAAACAAGGGGGAAAGATGTGTTTTCCCAGGGCTAGGTGGCTCAAAGGATTATACAGCTATAAAGATCTATTCACAAGGGGATTCACATGAGAAGACACACAGGATATGATGGTGGGAAATTAAAAAGAAAAAATCAAGGAAGCTCACAAGACTAAAGAAAAAAAACATTAAAAAATGTAAAAGTGCCCAAACCTGATGCATTTCAGGATCCTAACTACTAACTGCTGAAGCTGTGAGAAGACAAAGATCATTGAACTGAAATATTGGTAGTAGTTTTCTCACAAGGGAATGAAAGGTCACAATGACGTCTTCTCTCCAAGATGTAGTTTCCTAATTTTCTCCCCAGGACCACGAATGAATTCACTGAGAAAGCTGTGCCCTTGTGGAAGGCATGAAATCTTCTGCTTAATATTTACATCTTTACTGTGTGGTAATATGGAAAACAGGTTCTGGGATTGTAGAAGCAGGCAGCTTGGGGAATATCCTGGCTTGGTCTAAGGCTCTGCAGAGGCAGACAGCCATCTACCGCCAACAGATGAAATAGAAAGCAGCCCCACAGGCTTCCTGAGAGCTGCATTTGCAGAAAACCATGCCTCACAGGAAACAGCTTTGCTTGGCATGTCAGACTATCCATGCTAGCCAGCATCAGGACAAACCTGTCTCAGGAAATGTAATATTTTCTTCTCTCACTGACATGTTCGTGCTGCATCTAGGGGAAAAAAATCAGGAGCAGATGATGGAATGGAAGCCTTTTTCATACAGATATGCTGCAGGTTTTTGGACTCCATTTGTGGAAAATCCCTTCTCCCCCTCTCTCCACCCACCTCAACATGCACAGTCAGATTCACAATGAGTCCTCACAGACTGAAATGCTCTGAGCTCTGACAAGGGCGGGCAGCGAATGAAGGCCAGCAGCACAAATTGGAGCACTGGGAGCACACCGCAGGTAGCTGAGTATCAGATTATCCAGGCACCACAGACTACAGCTTCCACCTGGAAGGCAGAGAAACAAAAGCCTCCCTTTGTGTCCCAGGGTTTTGCAGGAATTAAACACAGCTCCTCTTTGTGGTAGACCCAGACTCTCACAGGGAGCGGGGAGCAGCCAGTAAACTCCCAGGCTGTCCTCAGGGAATGGACTATTTTAAGCTGCTTGCAAACATCTCCCTGCGTATGTGCTGTATTTTCACGGAAGAATAATTTAATCTTCATTGCCATCATTAATTTTTGACAGAGAGCACCATATGACATCCTGTTTACAGCCCACTAAATCTCCATTATGAAGCCATGCTTACAGAAAGAACAATCTGAAGAGCTGTGTTAACTTTTATGATTATATTCCAGCCTTGAAATACAGAAACATGATTGAAATTACACACACACATACTAAAAAAAAAAAATCTTATGCTGTTTTCAGGATTCAGAGGAAAAGTTTCCTGTTTAAATAACCTGTACTGATATAAGAGATATCTTTAAAAAAAGACCTGCATAACATATTGGCATTAATCCTTATGCAATATTTACCCTGTTGTTTCCAGCTGTGTTGAACAGCACAGGTAAGTTCTACTATTTGGAGAAATTCTATGACAGCAGCAGAGATTTAACCCTAGGGAGCAGGATTTTGTTAAAACTTGTACTTACAGCCTTTCATTTAGAAATCTAAGTGCTTTGGTGAAATCTGTTATTTTTCTCTGGGGCATAAAACTACTCAGAACTAAAAACCATCATCAGCAATGAGAAGTGAGGAGAGCCAAGAGCTCCAGAAGTCTTCTGACACAGAGGCATCACAACCACCAAGGTTCTAAGAGGGACTTGTAAAACCAGCAGCCACAACAAAACATGGCACAATTGCACCAGTTCAACAACAGGGAAATCCCATATTTTAGGCCTAGATTTAGGCAACTAAGTTAGGCACACCCAATTAATTTAACACTTCTTCAAAAGTTAAACAAGAGAGGTCCCTCCAGGAAGCAATCCTAGTCTTAGGCTAAACTACTTAAAAGATAACATAAAGCCAGGATTATCCTCTGGAGTTCTTCCACTCTTCCCCTCCTGCAAAGAGTGCACAGAAATACTCAAATAAGTGCCTAAACAATGTGGGCTGAACGTGGACTATAACTGTCCTCTAACCCACCTCCTTTGAGATGGGACTCTCTCTTTGCAGCAGTTTGAAAGACATCCAAGACACAGCCAAGATTTCTAGTCCTGCCTAACTATTTCAGGTGAGACTATCCTCTTCCACTATCTACTTTAATAAGTATATATTCTATTAAGCATTTTATTAAGCATTTAAGTATGTATTTAATACAGTACTTCCTTTTCAATCCTGCTCCTAGCAGCAATCATTCTTCACATACACCCAATCTCCTTTGGATTTAAAAAAGTTGAGTCATGGCTTAATACTGTAAAATGATTCCCATTAATATTAGCTCCCAGTCATCAGTTTCTAAGGAAAACCTCAGTGGCAGTATTGAAGTGACAGCTCATGACTACACGGGGCAACCCCGGTAGGGGTAACTCCAGTCAGTGCGAGTCCCTGGAAAGTATTTATCTGGAAATCAAGGTGATAAAAATCAGACACTACGGCCAACAGACAGCCCTGTGGTTAAATTAATCTCCAGAGATAACCCAAAAATTTCTATAGAATTTTATTGTTGTGCGTATTGTACAAATTTACACAAAGCCTGGGGTTTGAATTTATTAGTCTTTTCAGTTTCCAAAAACCTAGCAGCAAGTACATGTAACTCTGTTAGGGGAATTAATAAAAATGTGAGGATTTTTTTTGTTTACATTTTTTTGGTTTTGTTTTTTATTAATATTTGTTTGGTTTTTGGTTTTGGCATTTTTTTCTATTTGGGTAATAGAGACAAAATTAAAACCAACAGTTTCGACTGTTTCCTACCAAGTTCTCTTGCAGTCAAGGGCTTTACAAAAAAGAGCAGATGTTTTTATCACCATCATCAAGTACTCCATAGCACAAGACTACTGATGGCTATCAGATATAACTATATTTTTCTTTCTTTCCTCCCCACCCTTTTATTTATTTTTATTAGTAGTAGCCTATTGAACTTCACAGTCCGGTGAGGGCATTGCACAACCTTCATCTGGGAAACACTGATGTCCTGTTTGACACCTCTTCCATGGCCCACATATATGATCCCTCAATTCTGTTTTTTGCCTCCCCCATCCATTTTCTTAAAGAAAAGGTTGTTCTCCTCTCTCAAAGCCTATTATTCCCAGCTTCCTCCTGCCTATTTCCCACATCAATGACAAGTGCCCTCCCCAAGACTTCTCCCTAAGCCCTCAGTACCGATGCTCCTTTTCCTTGGAGCCACATTCCCCCTTCACAGCCCAATCTCAGCCATCATCAGAGGGCTGCAAAGAGCTGGTGAAAGAGCAAAGGAAAATTGGGAGTGTTCCTGAACCCCTAAAGAGCCTGCTTTGCCTTTGCTGCCCACACTCCTCTCTGGAGCTCTCTCTGCTGCTGCTCCACCACTACCCACACCTGCCCCTTTGTGGGGATTTCCTTGCTTTTTCTGGGAAAGTCCCCAAGGTGTTAAAAGTCCTTTTCCTTGCCCAGGAGAAGAAAGACGTGCAAATCTTCGGTCTTCAGATCCTTTTATTATTATTATATCTTATCTAGAACACAGTTCTCTCTGTCCTGCCGAGATCTTTCCAGCGCGACAGTCCGAGGCTATTCTCCGCCCGAGAGGTGGTGGTTTATCTTTTATACTAAGAACTACGTGTACCTTATTTACAATTATTCTCCAATATCTATCACCTACGTTAGACAGTGTGTATTCTACTCAAACCAATCACCAGTGCCACCATCACAGCAGAATCATGGAGGAGATGAAGAAGAAGGAAGAAGCCTAAAAGCCATGTGGTTCCTCCATCTTGGCTTCACCCACCCCCATGTACCAAAATTCAAAATCTACTTTTCCACCCTGTGACAATCTTAATATTATTCTATTTAAATTTGTGAGACTTGTATTTTTTCTTTTAAAGCTGGCAATCTCTCCCAGGGACTAAAATCCAACCCACAGGTGTTTTGGGCTTGTTGCCAGGGTTTCTGAGCCCTCTGGGCCTTCTGCACAGGTCCCTGAACCCCCAGAGCAGTCAAGGACAAGCTCTGGGTTCCCACACCCCTTCACTTCAGGCTTCAGGGCTGCAGCATAAGGAGCACGGGGTAGGAGGCAGACAGGGAGGGCACATCGACATGGTCCTGTTTTCTCTGAAGTTTACCTCTTATCTCAATTGCCTGGGTCATCTCTGTCTCAGCCTGATGCCCTGCTCCTCTACCCCTCCTGCCACAGCTGTGGCGAACCTTGCTCTCTACCTGAGCTACCTGACTTCCTTCTGTCTTTTCCTCCAGCATGTAGAGCACAGAGAAAATAAAGCTTTTAGTGCAAGTTGTGGCCAGGAAAGAATTGAGTGAAATGGTTACTTTTACTGACATTTCTTTATTCCCATGGCTATTAGGGGCAAAATTGAATACAGGGATAGGATTGGTGATCACATCAGCTCTACACTGTGGTTAAAGGGCTGTGAATCCTGCTGAGAAACTGGTGATCTTCTTTTTCCTCCCATCTATATCTAATGCATTTCTATCTAATTGCTCTGACATTTACCTTGTGGAGATCAGATGTAGGATTTGGAAGACAGAATAGTTTCAATGAATTTAACAATTAGATTATGTAAATGAGAAGAGTGCTTAAATACTTAGGTAGCAGACTTTGCAGAAAGCTCAACATCCCAAACCTTTGCAAGCTCAGTTAATCCTACATGGTATAATAACCATGTGTGGCTTTTCATGTGAAGGCAAAGGGAGTAATAAAAGCTTCTGTAAAAGGATGACTAAAGGAAGCCACTCTCAGTACACAAGTTTTATTGGCCCTGCAAAATCAAAGAAATATGCTACGCATCCTTGATTCCTCTGTAATTAAATTATATTTATCATTTACATGCACAGACCAATGTATATTCTGACATTAAAGAAAAAATAAAAGTTCAACAATCAGACCATAAGGGTGCTGTTACATTTGGAGTGTTGTAAAAAAGCTAATGCCAAGGAGGTTTTGTGCTCTAACTGCCTGACTTGGCATTTGGATTTTTCTGAAAACAAGAGTTCCTCTCCACCTGCAGGTCAGAGGCCAAGCCAAAGAGATACAGGGATTTTGTGCACTGGATCTTTGTTCAAAAGCTCACCTCCTCCTTTTCAGGACTTCTGAAGTTTTAAGTGAACTTGCTGAACTTGCTCTTTGGGAAGAGGAAAATGTTTTACCCACTTCAGTGTTAAAGTGACTTTGTGTTTGTGGCAAAACTTGATGTGTGATTTGTTTCCTGTGGGAAAAGGAACCCTGTTTGTGGGGAGCAGTGATTGTGGGTGCCATCAGGGTACTTTAGGGCTACAAAGGATTTTGTTGGTAGGTGTTTTCTCCTCCCTACATTGTTACTGTGAAAGAGCAGTAAACACTATATCTTGAAATGTTTACAGCTTGAAGGGGGCTGCCGGCAGAGCTCTAGAGAGATATCCCAATCCAATTTTGACTCCAGACTTTATGGGGACAGGCATCTCCAGCAGGTAAAGAGAAGTGGCATGGGTTTCTCCTCACATGCCCAATGCAATCCTTGTCCTCTCCTGCAGTATATGTTCCCTCCTGCTCTTCTGTTTCGCCTTTTCCTTCCCTGCCTCTGAGCCATTACACTTTTAGTTGTGTTTGAAGTGGTGTGCCGCTGTGCACACACAAGAGATGGTGATAGAGCACACAATTTTTTGGTAACAGATGTACAAAAACAGGCCCGAAACTCCAGCGTGCTCTATCTACTCAAGGCAGCAGCAGGAGCAAATCCTTCTCTTTCACCTTTCCCTGCAGCTCCAGGCAGCAGCAAATCCTCCTTCACCTTTCACTCCAGCTCCAGGATAAGTTTTATTGCTACTTATTTTCCTATTGCACACAGGATTGATTACAGTTTATTTCTGTTTTCAAAGGTTTACACTGAGACTCTCTTCAGACTCAGACTCCCCTGAGATGATGGAAAAGGAAGAAAATAAAAATGATAATAAACCCCCCTGCAACTACTAGCTTGGATGACACTGCAGTTGAAGAATAGCAGTTTTGGCATGTGTGGAGAGACAGTGATAGCACCACACTTCCCTCTTCTCCTTTTCCTGCCCTCCCCAACATGGTGACTAGAGATCCCAACTTTGGAGTCTGGGAGCAAGAATGGGCTGGAAAGCCCTATCAGGACTGAAGCTCACACAGGGGAGGGAGCACACTCAAAAGAGCAGAGGATCTGCCACAGCCTAGATAGCCTGAGGGTTCATGTTTTGTTTAATAGCACGTTCATTATAATTTCCCTCAAAGCACACCATAAATGGGGAGGCAGGGGATGGGAGGGGGGGGAGGGTCCATTACTGAGATCCTTTGAGGGTTCAGTCCTGTTCATTATTTGAACCTCTTAAGTGTAAGAATAAACAAAGAGGCTGTGGAAGCCGTCTGTGTTACGTTTCCACTGTTGGAATTTTTTCCAAGATGCATTTTTGACCAGAAATCATGCTTTTTGTTTCCTTAACAATTGTGCTGACCATTAGGCTATTATATAGAGGGTGTGGAAAGAGGGTTGCACCAATATACTTTTCTTGCTGGTATTTGCAGTGGATTGGAGAGAAGGAAGGAGTAAATTTTTTAGGACTCATCATAGCCAAAATAAGGTGGACTTCAAAATTAGGTGAATAAGATTTACTCTTTGGAGGTGTCTCTACAATGTCAGTGTTGACTCAAAAAGCTTGATGAAGGTTAAATCAAATGATCCCAGCTCTGCAAGCACTTACAATACAATTGTACATCTGCCTAAACTGATCATAATTGCCCTGGGCTGATGCTGCTCTTCCCACCTCTTTGATTTAATGGTAAATTTTTGGGACAGTACACATCTTTCCCTGTCTTACAAGATCCATGTTGTAGCATCTCTCGAGACTCTTTTACATCACAAATAAATATCGTTTCCTAAATGAAGGGTTTCTCTCTTAGCAGCTTTGCACCATTTGAGTGCTTTGGCTCTCCAGGATGCTATGATCATTTCAGGTGGTGCTTCAATGTATACTTTTTGTAAGGGGTAGGTAGGACATAAGTCAAGAAGCCAGAATTCCACAAAAACTGACATGGTATCATGAGCTTTGGTATAAATAAGCTGCTATAAAAGGACGAGTGTTTGTCACATCTATTTTATGATTTCCTACCTAATTCCATTTCTTCCTGCCCTCCCACACACAGCCTCTTTACACATCTCCAGCCTCCTCAGCTGAAGTGTCCTCCAGGGCTGTTTAACTGCATCAGGCTGTCTTCTTGAGAAGATCTTTTAACTGAGAGACAGTTAAAAATAAAAAAACCAACACCTTCATGTACTAGGGGTGTTACTAAGATCCAAACCCTGGACCTTTTAATGACTGGCCAGCTGTGGCCAGGCATATGAAACATCCCCTGGCATTGCTTATGCACAGTTTCTGCAGAAGCATGCAAACTAACCCCAAGGAACAGCCAGACAAGGCTCTCTGCCTTTTCACAAAAGACAGAAAGCAATGTTACTGTCCTTTGAGCTGATGGAAGTACATTTTTTAGGAAAATACAAGAGCTTAAATGCTACATTTCTCCAGCAGGCTGAGGTTGGTAAGAACATCACTCACGAGTCAAGCAAATAGTTGAAAGTGTCACCCTTTGTGAAGAATGCAAACAGGACTACAGTGGCTACACATGTGGGCACCAGCTGGCCTAAAGGAAAAAAAAGATCTTGTCCTCCTGCCAAGGATATTAAGTACTGAAAGCAGTTATGCCACTGTGAGTAGTTTAGTGGCTCGACATTCCTCATTTCCCTTCCCATTTAGAGTAGGAAGGATATAGCTTTTACCTGTCTAGGATAAAACATGATAAAATTATGTTCTTCCAAAAGAACAGCTACCTTTCCTCCTCCCACAACATGCAATACCAAAAGTCAATGCAAAAATACCCATTTGAGCCTATCAAAGCCCTCTGAATTTTCCAGGAACACTGCAACAGAAGAGGACACAAAGGTCACAAATTTTGGTCAGGATGATGGCTTGACAATGCATCCAGCCTCAATATCTGTGACTGCTCAGCAGGCAAAGGGCCGCAGGGAATCAGTGCTCCCAGAACTGTGTAACCCCATCCCTGCTACCAGGACCCCAGGCTATGCAGTATGGAGGCATATTGGTCACTGAATTTTTAAGATACTCTCTCCCTTTCCAAAGCCTTAAGCACTGCTGAAGCTAATGTTGTTCCTAATTATATCTTAAATAAACATGTGACATCAAAAAATTACTCTATAGATTCTCCCCCATCTATATTTACTCAGGCATAATAGCAGCTGCCTACACGATTCTTGTCTTGCTAATGCACAGCAATAATCATAGAACCACCCACAGCCCATCTATTTTGGTAGAGTGCAGAAATAGACATTAAACCTATAAATGTCAGAACATGCCTTCATTTCAGATGTTAGTATTATTTAAATTAGCACTTGAATGATGTTTCCACAACGTGATAGCTTTTCAAATGATGGCATATTGCACATGAAGTGCACTGGCCTTGCTTTAAGCACCTTCAACCCATTAGGCCCATCTATAATTTGGTGCTTTTAGAAAAGCAAACGCATCGTACAAGAGCTGTGGTCTTTTTGCTTATGCCCAGAGGTCCCCAGGGAATTGCTGATGCCATAATTACCTGAGTATGGTTTGAGCATGGGGCTGTGGTCAGGAGGTAAACATGACTTGTGCTTGTTGTCCAGATGTATTTGGGAACAGCTGTGTCTGGGTGGTTGGAACATCACATTATCTGAACATGTCCTCACATTTCAGAGTGAGCACAGTGCTCACAATGCCATTGGAGGGAAAATGTGTTAACTGGAAAACAGAAGCAACAAATCATGTTTTCTCTGTAGGCCTAGGAAAATTGGGAGCAAATCCTCCACCTCTCTTTTGACCACTGAAACCCAGTAAGACTATTTAAGAGAAAACCAGGAAAAAAAGAACTGATTATTCAAGATTTAGTGGACATGGGAAAGCTTATTGCAAGGAAGCCTTGTTTCAAAAAGACAAAAACAGGCTAAGGGTGAAATACTTACAGACAATAGTTAGACCAAATCAACTTGATGCTGCTTTCAAGAAACACAAATTCTGCTCAAACAGAACAGTGCAAAAGGAGACACCTGGGATCAGATTGCTGGGAACAATATATGCCTGTTTTAGAGAGAAGTGCTTCCATAATTCTCTTACAAGAGAGCAAAGATGAAACACTGTAAGACATCCGTTTCTGAGAAGGCCCTATATATCATTTAGTAAGCCCTCTCATTATAATAAAGTCTTTGACCACAAACATCACATTTTATTCCATACAGCACGCAAATAGCACATCATGCTTCATCAGACAGGAGACTAAGTTCACACTGCTCTCTAAATTAAGAGCCACAGCAACCACCAAGCCACCACACACACACGAGCTGCGCGTACAAAACCAACAGTGACACCTCGTGGGCAATGTTCAAGCACAAATCGAGTAACAATGCCTTCTTCCAAAACATCAACTTTAGCAGATTGATCATTAAAAAAAAAATGAAGGCATGTGTTCTTTTGTAGCACTGGGAAAAAAAAACAAACCATCCTTTAGTGAGTGCTGCAGAGGATAATGCAGGCAGCCTGGCAGCTCCACACAGAACTAGTCTGGTATCCAGCAGGAGCAGGAGCAGTACCAGTGGAGGCAGTCCTGACTGGCACTGAGGCCAGCCCACAGCAGCAGTTTGAATTAGAATCAGGCGTGCACTTCAAAGGACATCTCTCCCTCATCCCGTCTTTCTCTGGTTTGATTTGCATTCCAGTGCTGTCCTAGCCCATAACACTGAAGTGGAAGACAGCATTCAGGAGCACAAACTGCACAGGACAAATGGGCAGGCAGTGCACAGGCCAGGCTTGGCCTCACTGCAGCAAGGAGCCTGAACATGCGGCACGGAGGTGATGGTGGCCAGCCTGCCCAGAGCCGCCCCCAGACTGGTTCTGGGGGTTTGGCAAGTCAGGCTTCACACGGTGTTACTGTGGCTGCTTCTGGGCTCCAGCTAGCCTGGATCTGCACCTCACACTGTCCCCCAAGGTATCTCTAGTCCCCATGTCTGCTGCTGATATCAAACTAGGAGGAACTGTGGACTTCTCCAAGGGTAAAGGGACATCTGGATAAACTACGGAGCTGGACAATCACCAACTGTATGAAATTTAACAAGAGCAAGTGCTGTATTCTCTACCTAGGATGGGGCAGTTCTGGTCATATGTACAAACTGGGGGATGAGAGGCTGCAAAGTAGTCCTGCAGAAAGTGATCTAGGGCTTTGGGTTGATGGCAAGTTGCATTTGAGCCACCAGCAGCTATGACAGCAAAAGGGCCAACCATGCTCCAGGGTGCATCAGGCACATGTGAGTTCCAGCAAGAAATGATGGATGGCATTTGTGTCATCTCTCACCAAAACTAAAATCTATATAATAAATCCTTCTTACTTTCCTTTATCAGAGTGAAGATTTGAATAAACTGCAATTTGAGCACAGAAACAGTCTGGATAAGCTCCAGAAGTTGGTATTTTTTTTATGGTAAGACTAAAAACAACAATTAATAAATCTCTTGCTAAAAGTGGCTGTTGAGCAAGAGTTCTGAAGAGAACAGTTAAGGACTGGAAGACTTCTCAACTCAAAGGAAACACCAATAGAACATTTTGGGTAAAGGTGCACTGCCAACTCCTTCCTTTGGTCCAAAATTAAGGTCAATATTAAAACCAGAACAAGTGCCAGTCTGTCCAGATTCTACTAGACTGCAAGCCAGTCAGCACACAACCTGTCAGCTGCTCAAGGCACATTGTCATCTTTGCTTCACTGCCCAGCTTTTTACTGTCACTGCAGAGCTCAACACACTTTCAGACAGAGTGAGCTAACACGTTAAACTTCAGGCACATGAACTCTCTCTTGCACACTGGAGCAATGATTTAGCTAAATATTGGATATGTCGTTTTTGAGAAGAGCATTAAGTTTTGTTTTTTCTAGTCACTAAAAAGACTGAGAAAGGAAAAGCATATGTTAAATGCATTCAAGAGCTAACACTGACAGTAAAAGATGAAGCACAGAAATACAGAATCAATTACAATTCCTCTAAAGGATGGTGTAGCCTGGCATAAATCTTGACATGCTACAGCCTGTACATGCCTGTCAACACCCATCTATGACTACAAAGACTGACTGGATAATCACTATTAACACCACCTGGGGTTATTCACCTCAGCACAGAAAAGGCTATTCACACTAATACCTATGTGGTTTCAGGTTTAGATTAAGTGTCCAGATGCAAACCCTCTGGATCACAGTAGTAAAAGCCAATTCTTAGATAAACTGCTAAAATTCTTTTGTATGTTACAAATTGTTCAGCTTTCTTGTAGTGCTACTGAGCTAAGAAGTGACATGTTGAAGAGGGCACAATCAAACCACTTAACCAGATTTGTGATTTCAAGTAAGGCCGATTTTCTGTAAAATCTACTGATTTTTTTTAAACAAAGTGAACAAATGCAACTTTCAGGCACCTTATATAAACCTTCCTCTTTTGAGGAGAAAAATAAATACTCTACTTTGTAGGAGAAGAAAAAGAACCCCAACAAACAACTTTCTAGCCAAGTTTTTCATCCAAAAAAGAAGTGAATACCAGAGTGTCCTACATTAGCCCTTCTTACCAGTCTGACTTATTTCAGCTCTATTCTTGCCAAGTTTGGTACTCTTCACTTACCAGCCAGTTTGTGAGCTAGAAGGACGTATGCCTTCCCAGATTTTGAAAAAAGCCCTCTACCAGCAGAAAGCAGTCTAAGTCACCTGTTTCTGCAAACAGCAGATACTTCTCCCTCAAGAGTTAGCTCTACAGAAGTTGAGAGCAAAAACGGAGAGCTCTGTTGTGATTAGCTCAGAGAGAACAATAGCTTCTGAAAACTTCTTTCCCATCAGAAAAACATATAGAAAAGATATAGAAATAGAAAAGCAATTTTTCTTCTCAAAAAGCCCAGCCCTTCTCCCAAGGAATTACCCTTGCAGCTCTGCCTCTGGCCCACTGCACCTTAAGACTTCCCTCCTCACAGCTACACAAGTGCAACTGCAGAGAACAGCAGTAAAGCTGCCTATACATTACAGATGGACACAAGCACACATCCTGTTCAGTCCTCTAGATAACCTTGTTAGTTATTCATCTGAAGATGGTCTGGATTGACACACACCTGCTTGAGTGCAGACTTCAAGCCACACAGCCTAGAGATACCCAGTTAGGAGGCACTCTTGGGTTCAGCATACAAACTTTGTCAGAAGTGTCCTGACACCACGAGGCACTTACACCACTGTGGTTTTACTTCTGTAGTTTATTTCCATGTGTGGTTGCACTCTCCTCCCCCTCCAAAGCTAGATACACAAAGTTCATCAAATTACTATTCTCAGCATGCAACTGGACTGCTGCAGAACAAAAATACATTTAAAAATTTCATCTTCAGTTAAGAACAACATAAGATTATTCTCCCTGAGAAGAATATGTATCCTTGTACTCTGCGTACTTTTACAAATCCTACAGGTTTTCTTCCCCACAACTAGAAACTAAAGCCAGATCCTTTTCATATTTCATGTGAACAGTACTATTGAGAATGAGATTGGCACTTGAAGTGTAGAAAAATAAAACTAGCCTGAGGCTATGGGAAATGCAGCAATGACATTTATTGGAATTTCTCCAGGCATTACATGAAAAAAATTTAAAGTGAAACAGAGGATAAAGCTCATTCAGTGCATCTTTAAAAAAAGATGTATCTGAATAATCTTGGTTCTTTGTAATAGATGCTGCTGCAGTTCCTGGGATTACTTTTTTATGTACACACCAGCTAAAACTCACTCTGAACAAAACTGCAAAGAACTGCTTTTTCATTTGGCATTTCCCCATCTAGTACAATACGACATTCTTGAAATATCTAGACAGATTCCACATAATTTTATACACAGTGTTAAGATCTTGCACCCCAAATGTAAAAAGAGAGACTGTTAAGTAAATCAGTATCTTTAATCAAATAAAACATCATGGAAGTAAAAAAACAACAACAAAAAGCCCAGGAGCTTCGAAGCCCCTGAGTTCCACAGCAGTGTGCAGCAAATAAGCATTGTTGTTCCTCACTTTTATGGTAACATAAAGCATAATACTTAGAAAGCAGTGATATTCAGTCCTTGCTTTCTAAATTGGACAATCTTATGCAAAAAGATACTGCTGTATTTGGCACTTGGCTTAATTGGTTTTCTTACTAAAAAGAATAAGTGTTTCCTGAAATACAGTATAAACAGAGATAACATGAGCCACTGTAACACGCAATTAAGGGTTCAGACATGCACTCCAAAATACTCATCTATTACTCATTTGTCTAAGCCTTCTCAAAAATTCCACTCAAAAACATTTTCAAATCTATATGCAACTTTTTATACCTCTATAAACATAATTTCTCTTTTGAAATGATCAGAGTTTATCCCACCTTCTGTCCAGAACACACAAATTCATGACTTTTGTTTTAAAAAGAAGACCATAAAGCAGTATTAAAACAGGAATAGCCTGGAAAGTGTTATTAAAACTGTGCCTGTACTTCAGGATCCCCTTTGAAATGTATAGCCACTGTATATGAGAAAACTGAAAGGTACATAATATCTGAGACTTGCTTGGTCCTCTCTTGTGCACTCACATTTAACTTCCTGCAACCTATGTCAATTTTCTTCTCAAATAAAATTTAAAACAGCTTTCTGCATGCCAGTAAAATTAGACAAGGCTTCTTGCAGCATTTCTTTGGTTAAATGAGAACCCCTGACACACCTAACTCTTACAACAGGCAAGTCTCCGGTGGAAAATTACCATCAGGATAAATCTCATCCAACTGTTGTGCTTCCTTCCTCTCCTCCTCAGGCTCAACCCCAGGACAGGTGGAAGCAAACAGGCCAGGAAGGAAGTGGCAGCCACTGCTAGCTCTTGCCTTTGCGAGCTCTGTGAGTGCGTGCAGACACCTGTTCCTTAGCTCTGGGTTATGGAGGCGCAGCTATGATGGGACACTTTTGTTTCCAGTTCCAACATGCATGTGGAATTACACTGCTGACTGGTACAGCCTACAGCCCAGGCAGCGGGTGGCACTACAGCTCTTTCTGTACAAACCATGTCATGATACTTTCTCTGCTTATTGGTCTGTGCTCACAATGTCAGTAGAATTAAAAGTGAGGCACGCATGAGTTCACACAGATTTTCCACAGAAGATGTGAAACGTGCTGCTCTTTGGAGGGAACATTACATTCTCCTTTTTTTTTTTTTCTTCAAGTATTATTCAACATATTCAATATACATATATATAAAGACACACTATCCTCATTTCACTACGAGACAAGCATATCCAGAGTGAATTTGCAGATCACCATTATCTTTGTCTACTCCAATTTCTCCTTTCCTTTAGGTCAACTCTAAATATACATCTACTGATCATAATTACATGTGAGAATCCTTTATTTCCCTCTTGTGATTTATTTACATAATCATAAAAAAATTAATAGCCTGAATTTGCATACTGACACTTGAAGGCCCATCTGTAGCTATGAGTGTCCCAGCACTATTTTTGGGTAATACCATTGCCTATTGCTAAGTAGCTATTGAAAGCAGCATACTCATGTTTTCGTTCCCTTTTTGTTTGTGAAGAAATGCTGCCTAGCAAACTCTGGTTTATGGCTTACTCCATATTTTATTATTTGGGTTGTAGTTTACTTCCTTCAGGAGCAGTTCACAGTCAGACAACACTTCTGCTGGCAAATACTTCACTATCTGCTCAAGAGTCTTTTGATATGTTATCTTCTCCTGTTCCAGGGACTGAATTACAGTCTTCATTTTGTTCTCTCGCGTCAAAACAGTCTCCAGGCTGGATTCCAGACTCTGAATTTTAGCGTGAGCAACCTGTAAATAATAACATTATAATAAATTCTGAAGAGTTTTCTTTTAATATAATGATAATGATATAGTACCTGTTAAGGAAATAATTACATAGCTACTTCTAAAAGCCATCCATGTAGGCAGACGATACAAGGAATGCATACTGTGTATCATACACAAAATCTCCTCATAGTGACCAGATCAATCTGAGGAATTTCTCCAAGCTTTACAGAGGGAAGGAGACACACAAGTTGCAGCAAGCAAGGCACAGCTGAGAGAAACAAGGAACTGGAGCCAGAGGGAGAAAAAGGAAATCAGCAGCTGGAGTAGCACTGGAAGACATGACCTGTCTGACAGTGATGGAACAAGGGGAACCCTCTGTGATAAAGTTAGAAGGATGGAGAGGTTGGAGGTAAAGGAAACCTCAACATTAAGTCTAAAAGCAGACTGCATTCCCTATTCTCTAAATAAAAACCTACAGCTTCCTCTGACTAGTCAAAGAAACCTTGGACCACAGCAGCAGAAGTTCCCTCTGTGGGAACTGGAAGAATTCTGATTGCTCCTAGGAAAGGGTACAAGCAGAGGAATGAAATGTTACACAAACAAAAAGGTGAAGAGGTTAAGCACTGAGAAAGATGCATTATTGTAAGGCACTCTGAAAGAACAGAAAAGCTTTGATAGAGCCTTTTAAATCAGCCATTCAATTATCCTATGCCTTTGGTGCATTTTCAGAACAGAGGTAAAAGCCATAGCTGCAGTAAATAAATACAGAAAAATAAAAAAGAAAATTTAATAATAGTAAAAAGTTCAAGTTATTCCTGCTTTCAGTATCAAAAGAACACAGTACTCTTAGCCCATGAACACAAAAATAATGAGGACTTGATCTTTCCTTTTTTCCTTCCCTTTTCATGTTTCAGAAGCTGAAAGTGCCTTCTGAGGTCTTTGCAATGCTTGTGCAATTTAACAAATATAACAAGAAGTAGCCTGATGATGGAAAAAACAAGAACTTATATTTCAAGAAAATGCAAGACAATACAACATGTTGCAACCAAAACAAGTTTTGGCGAAGCTATGAGACAAAGGGCAAACAGTGAAGGAGGAAAGGCTTTTTTAAAACACAGCTTCACCAGGCAAAGTCTGGTGGGCTTTCAAACGTAATCAAGTCTGCCAGGAGAGACCACCTTCCAAAAGTAGGACTGTGAGTTTCAGCAGAAGGAAACAAAACAACACTGCCTACAAAGGTCTGGACAAAACAAGTCTGCTGCCCTGTGGATTATTTTTAAAACTTCCCAATAGGGAAGCAGAGAGTTGAACTCTTCGGTAAGATACACAAATTTTGCCAAAAGATTTTATGGCAGATAAGGGTAGAGAGATTTTGGGAAAAAAAAAACCTAAATCAAGAAGGAAAAGTCCAAGGAATGACAAAGGAGTTATAAGTATGCCTAGCAGAAGTGAATCACCGTAATCAAGAGAACTGCTCAACTGCACAAGGTCTTGCAGTAAGAAGACTTCTCACATACACTTGAAACAATACTTTTTCCTCTATTGGCTGAATCATGGAAATTACTTCTCTGTGAGTCTAAGTCGTTCACCTGTAGCTTCTCCAACAAATCCATGTTTTGCCTCTTCAAATGATTGTTTGCCTTCTCCAGCTTCTCCAGAGGTTCACCTTCATCACAGGGACTCACATTTTCCTGTAGCTCATCCTGAAGAACGTGGTACTCTACTTCATAGGCATGGAGCTGTTTTGAAATATCCATCTCAAACACCTGCCATGAGACAAAAGGCCATTTTTAACTACAATAGGGAGGCTTAATTCCATGTAAATGTTTGACTAAGAATCAACTCCTTTTGATTAATGCTTTTCCCGTTCCCTTCAAAAAAGTATTTTAAGGGGATGTCTAGACTAAGAGCATTATAACAGAGTTGTAGACATAATAAATCATAGATTTCAAAATACATTGGATCATGCCTTTCACAGTTACCAAATACCATCTCTTACTATGAGATGTATCAGCAGAAAAGCCTTATTCAATCCAAGAATTTTATAATATGACAGTTTTATTGACTCTTGCTCAGGAATACTAAGAAGTTCAAGACAAAATGTTTACATTTGGGATTCATTAGATCTCAGCCTTCAAAACTGGATCCCTTGACTCCGAGAGTTCATTTACAGACTTCTGTAATAACATTCTTCACAGCTACAGTTTCCATGTGCTCTGTCCCTGCATGATGACACACTACTTTCTTATAGGGATAATTTAGGGACAAAGCATTGTGAAGACTACAGAACTGAGCCTCTAACAATGGTGGGACATACAACCCTGATCTGTTTACAAATCTAGTCATAGACTCTCAGCTTTGGAAAACTACCAAAGATTTTAGACTAGTATTGGAAGGATGTCTACAGTGACATCAATTTTCTGTTCCTTATCCTAGAGATCACAAACATTCCATCAACACAAGAAACACACAGATTCCCTGAAAAACCAAGTTCTGTATTACTTTCACTGTTCTATTCTATTAAAATGAGATAAAACTTTAAATTATGTAGTGTTCAAGCTGGTTAAGTACCATTTTCTTCTACATAGCTACCTGATCAATCATCTGTGTATTACAGATCTGCATAATGTCTACATTTTTCTTTCATTATCCATTATAAGGAGATGGGCCTGGGAACTACAAAAAAACTGCTAGCCTGCAGCCAGGCTGGGTAGCAACAACAGGTTACAGGTAGTCTACACATGAATGTAGATCTGGAAGGCTGCTCAACATGAGACCATACCACAGGCCAGCAGAGCTGAGCTGAGCTGCCCTGCACATAACCCCCATTCATATGCAGGCAACATAACCAATCCTTTACTCTATCAGACCTGGCTTTGCACAAAGCCATTTCTACCCTGCCCACACAGCACGGCTGCTCTGCAACCCATGCAGAGCACAGAAGGGATTTAATGTCTAAGAGTATCAAAAATGTCAAACTACCATCTCTATCATTCCCAAAATCAATGAGTTGTGAAAGACATGAAAGTACCTGACACGGGTTTAGCATGGCAATGACACCCAATGCAATGAGGAAATGAAGATTAACATTGTCTAAAAATGAATTCTTATCTAACAGCACCTGAAAGAGTCAAACCTTAACAAGCCACAGGAATGCAGAAGTGTTTACTCCACTCCTGCACATGGACATGGTTTTTTAGAGCTCTTCTGTTATCTCTGAACTACCAGCTGAAAGGGGAGCATTGCTTGCAGCTTCACCATTAAGGTACTTGACTGAGGCTCATCCTAAATTTGTCGCTTCAACGCAGAGGAAGTTAAGTTATAGCTATGAAGATTCCAGACACTGACAGTACTTCTCAAGAAGATTTACATATCTTCTTCTGAGAAGACTTTTGCATATAGTGTAAGCATGATTCTTTTAAAGTAAACTAAATAGGGGAAAAAAAGTCAAGAGAAAAACATCCTTACCTGAGTAATAATTTTTTCCATTTGAGGTTTAGTCATATCTGGAATAGTGGTTTTAAGAAAATCAACGATGTTTTCAAAATTCTCACACCCCATTATAGATGTCTCTTGACTGCTAAGTAGGCTCAGTGCTACTTTAAATATGACTTCCGTTCCTTGAAGAAAAATAATGTCTAAAAGAGAAAATAATTAAAGAATCTTGAAAATGGCAGCTAGAGTCATTGGATTAATACATATATTTACAGGCATGTTCTTTGTAATCTATCACAGTGTGAATGTATTCAGTTCAGAAATGCAATCTGTCTTATTTCAACATGAGGATAAAGCATGAATTTTCTTTCATCTTACAAATGTGAGAGAGCATTAAAGAAAATACTGCACGCTTATTTTGTCTGTAGCAGTTATCTGCAACAAGCATTTCATCACTGTCTGTTAACCAACAGCTAACTGGTTTGAAGTGCTCCTGTGACTGAAAAGCAATTGGGGAGCAGATCACAATACAACTGTTTTTGACAGGCAGAAGCTAGTCTTTTAAAAAAAAAAAGTAGATTCCATAACCAGTTATATTATTTTCAAAATTCATAGTAGTGATCTTATTGGCTATAATCTAAACCCCAAACCCTTACTTTGAGGTATAATTACATGGATAAGAGAGAAAAGTCTGGGCTCTGCAGGTCAGTAGACAAACTGTACAGAAATGAGAAACTTGAAGACAGTAAATAGAAATTCTGCCTCAGAATCAGTGGTGGACTTGAAGTTATTGAGATGAAAGCAGCACATGGGAATTTCAAATAAACCTCCTGAGCTGTCAGCTCTGTCACACCACTGGGTGTTTGTTCGGGGCAACACAACTGAAGAAATTCAGTTCCTGATCCTGATACTCAAGAGGTCATCCCCGGCCTAATCCAATATCACACATCAGCACAAGGACACTAATGAGGCTGCCATTTCCCTCAAGTGCAGTTCCTGAAATGCTCCCTTCTCAAGTCTATGATGAACATTCAAACAGCACAAATACAAGTATATAATTTGTGAAGGGTAGACAATAGCCATTTGTTCCTTGTATACGACAATGGCCCACAAGACACGGAAAATTCAGGAATTCAAAGCATTAAGAATTCAAACAACACAGTAGCTTTTCAATTATAAAATGGGAACCTGGCTTGCTCAGTTTATTCACAGAGAATTGAACACTCCTTCCCATTTTCCCCATTCATAAAAAAATCATTCAGGAAAGAAGAAAATCAAGTAACAAAAAAGAAAGAAATACAAAATGCTCAGGTGTCCCAGAACTCAGAAATCTCACCAGGACTCAGATATTCATTAAGAGAGAGATACACCAATCATTTATGCACCCAGACAGCAGCCAAAAAAGTTTGCTGTAAATGGAAAAAAAAACCTCTGCAATTGAGAAAGCACTGGGTTAAAAAAAAAAATTAAAACTTAAAATCCAAAAAAAACCACCCCACCAAAACCCTCTTCCCACCACCAAGCAAACACAACACACAAATTGAGAACCTAACATATTCCAGTACTAAAACATGAGACAAAATCAGGTTTAATTTCTTAAGAAAAAAGGTGCAACATGAAAACAGAAAGATCAAAGGGAAAACAGTATCTGATTTATAAGGAAGCACCTTACACACACATTTAAATTCTTGGCGCATATACAAGTACAGTGAGTTTTGCACTAATAAATAAATATAGATTTTTAAAAAAGGTGCATTACTAGAGATGTGACTAAGCTGGAAGTTCATATTTATAAGAAAAAAAACCCCAAAATAATTAC
>VYXF01010456.1:335649-426323 GCA_013397295.1 Polioptila caerulea
GACATCCTGATACTGTAAACACTACCAGGCATAATCAATATTTAGGTTTCTGTACTGGACTTTATCTGAAGAGGAGTTTTTAATGAAAAAAACTATCTAAATTAAATAAGAGGCATATTAAGACTTGGAAATTGTTCAATATATACATGAATACCTAAACCAGCCTTTAACTTCAAATTTGCTTGGTGTTTTTTTTAGAAAGCACTTTAGAACCAGAATTCAGATTTTTTTTTTTCAGTTTGCAAGTTCAACAAGATGAACTTTTCTATTGATATAAATTGGATATATTTGCAGAAAATGCATTTGAAACAATAAACTTTCTGCTGTTTACACTTCAGAAGTCTCTTAGGTAGTAAGAGAAGATATAATTATTTGCTCAAGTCTGATGTTTCAAGAAATATCTTTTGAATTTTCCTCTTAAGAAGGAGCTGACATCCCACCATGAAAAGTGTTGCTACTTGCCACCCACAATAGTCACCCCAAATGTCCCCAGCATGTAGAAAACTACTCAAGGAGTGCTTCAAAACACAATGGATATTGTTCTGTTTATTATTTCAATAGAATAAACTTTCTTACCAAACACTCTGGCTACAAATCCTAATGAAAATTGAGATGCAAACAGTGTGAGAAACCATGGTGCAGCATAAAGACTGGGACTGATTTCATTCTCCTCAAGATGATTATACAGGTCTCTGTGATAATCATGCAGAAGCCTTGAGAGCTGATACATCTGAATCTACAGTGCATGAGGGGATTGGGGGGAGAGAAAGTAAAGAAAGAGAAGTTCAGCTTTATTCAGTTTTCCAAATCATTCATATTTCATTCAAGGGAAATCAACTGCAGTACAGATGGCACAATAAAATGAATCTTAATTGCCTCCTGGGGCCTCGAGTGGTATCTACTCCCATATAAACAACCTGCCAATAATGAATTAAAACCAATAGGGCAGTCAATAACAAAGAACAGTTTGAACATGATTACTAATGAAGTATCATTTCAGATTCACAAGCTTAAGGTAAGAAGGGAATATATTGCTCCAACTTTGTAAACAAACCAGAACTTCCAGTCTTGCATCACTGAAAGTAGTTGTACCTCTCTCCCAAGACGTCAAAACTCTCCATGAGTTACTTGTTACTAAATTTACACATTTCAGCTTCCATTCTTTGAATTTTTGCCTTATTTTTTGCTGCATTGAAAACTCCAATGCTACAGTCATCACTTTAGACAGTTTCTGTACCTACATAAAATGCATTTTACACAGAGGTAAATATGTACCACATACATATTTCCCAGCACATCTTCCAGTGGTCCTGTGGAATTTAAGATACTGACGCAAAAAAGTGTTGCTGTACAACCTATAAAATATTGCAAGGGAAAATGGTTAAAAGGTGCTATTCATGGCTAAAAATATCTAATAATAATTTACTCTGTGGTAAATTATTCCCTTGCGACGCTCCTCTCAGAAAGCAGATGAGAAGCAAACATATATTGATTGGTTGTCAGGTCCAATTTTATTGTCAACAGTGCTTTATGCTTAAGGTGAATCTGCTCTTCAAAACCAAAATGACTCTTTAGATCCAGCTATTTTCCTATTTCTAGAGTTCGTGCTTGTTCTCTACCAAAAGCTGAGTGCACTCCAAGCTACCTGTTTGTCAGCACTGTGCACAAGAAGAGGGATCACTTTCATTTAGGCAAATCAGCTAAATTTGTGCATGAATTTGAGTTCTTGCTTTCATTGTGTAAGACACCAATTAAATCCAATTTGGACAGTGTCAATACAAAACATGTGTGAAGTCAGAGTTGCATCACAGAGCAGTAAACCAATTGAGATAGCTCATTATGAACTAAAGATCTAGATTACCACTTTTTCTAGACAACAACTAAAAAATCTAAGTTAAATACGTTTTGATTATCCTGAAAAATCATCCAACATTTTTCTTCTACAGGACTGAAGCCAATTCTGCCTCAAAGCTTGCTTGTGTTTCACTACTGTAAATGTAAAAGAATTTTCAGTACTATACTCCTATTAGGAAATAAAACCAAATATAGTAAGATCCTCTAAGTCTTCTTGCCTAGTTTGTCTTGAGCAGACAAATTTAACAGAAGAACTGCCTAGAAGCAAACTGTGGGGGAAGATAGGTCATTTAATTTAAAAGGCAAACAGTACTACAAGTGGTAAACTTCCTCAAATTCAAAAGTGTTCTTACTATGAGGTTCTGACAAGAAAAAGTCACACTCATTTGAACTAAAATGTCAAATCCTGGACATGTGAATGCCCTCAAATCATCAGATGCTGGAAGTCTACAACTGCAGAATAACACACAAACACACTTAGACAACATTTACTAGGTAAAAAAAAACAAACACAAAAATGCATTCATCAGACAAACCTCTCTGGTTTAAAATATATTTGTGGGAGAAAATGGAACAGGAGGAGGTAAAACAATGCTTTTTATGGCTGTTGACTCTTAACTCATCAACAACAAACAACAACATTATAGCATGCTTACATCCAAAGTCCTCTACTGTTTTTGGAATAAGCACATACAGTTTCTTTAACTACAATCAATTCCATCGCTCTGGACATTTGCCAAATAAGTACCTAAAGTGACTGGTCATGAAAAGTGGGCTGAAAGCTTAGTTTTATAATTTATAAAATTATAATATATTTATAATGATATAATTTAATACATTATAAGTGTTTGCTATGCAGGGAGCATCAGGAAAAAAAAGGAGACTTTTGTATCTGCTGCTTTGTTTTCTCTTACTCCACTGTAGATTATAAAAGCTGTAACTCATCAGTGGTATATTCCTTTTTAATATAAGGGGTTTATAGACTATTATAATAATTCAAATCAGTGAACAAATGCATGTCAAGGTGAAAGATTTCTCAAACTTTAAACCCTGAAATTTATAGAGATCTGAGAAATTTTCTGTCTCCCTCCTAAATAGTCTTGAGTATCTATAGCTAGCTGTTAAATAATACTGCAGAGCACGCATCATTGCATAAGATAATTAAGCCATTAAAAATTCATAGTTTGTCTCTCTCTTGAGGGTGATGAAGTAGAAGACAATGAAAGAAAAAAAGGTGAGATGATAAGTCAAGGCAGAGCAGCCCCAAGCAGAAATGCCTGCAGAATATATTGACTGGCCACTGTGTGTCACTATTGACTTGACTTGGCCTTACAAGAGAGAAATCTACATCCAAGTGCACTGAAGAGAAACAAAATCTAATTAATTTTTAAACTCCATCCATACATGACAAAGCATATTAGTTTTTTCTGGCTTAAGGAAGAGAGAGCGTGAGGAAGAGAAAAAGGTAAGGGTAAAATAGCAGAAAGCCAAATTTCTGAAGAGATGACAGGGCTGTGTGACAGGAAAAACTTTGAAAGTTTTAAACTTCTCTGTTTGCAAATTGAGAGGCAGAGAGGGGCTTGACAGTAAAATACACATGTACCTCAAAACCTCCAGAACAATGTAAGAAGCTTCATAAGGCCCTGGAGAACCTAAGCAAGCCCTAAAGAGCTCAAAAGTAATTTAAAATTGTGGTTTGCTCCAGAAGGACTGACTTACCTGTAGCGACATCATGTCTGGCCTGTACTGTTTACGGAAGCCAAGGTCGTACATGAGGAATTTGAGCATTTCAAAGGCCTGTTCTTCACTCATATGTAGAAGCAGCACTCCAGCTACAAAACTTATACCTTGGCAATAACCCACTTCTTTGTCCAGCAAAGAGTATGCTTTCAAGAGATTAAACAGTGATAGCTGCCCTGCTCCCAGGTGTGTGGAAAAGTAAGGGTGTGTAGGGAATGTCCGTCCTGATGCAAAAAGAGAAGAGTAGTTGATATTCAATTCTTCTGAAGAAAAACCCCAATCCATCTGACAAACAGCATTTCTCCTCCCTCAGACTGTTTCTCTTTGCTTTCATATGCAGTTTGCCTTTAATCAGATCAATCTGAATCTTACCCCTGATTTTGGACTACCTTTTGAACCCATTTAATAGTCTCCTCTGTACAGAACTTGCAAAAGCAACTGCTTGACTTCTCTTCTCAGACAGATGCAGAAGGGCATAAATATGAATGGCACAGACTAAGAAATCATCTGCATACAGGGCTAAGTGGCATACACAACATGTATCCTGATGACATAGAAAATGGAGCTCATAGAGCAGCATCTATCTTCAGCAGCAGCTTCCACTATGACTGGTGTGTTTTTCACTCAAAGTCCCACACAACCAGTTGGAAAGAACAGACTTACCTAGATCTACGAGGATGGCGTGCTGTTGAGCAGTCAGTTGTTTCAGAAGTTCCTTGTAAGAGATGTCGGGAGGCTGCTGCTTGTTTGGCAGCCGGTGCCTGACTCGGTGTTGCACAGCCAAAAACTGCCAAATTTCTCCCCGACGACTTTTTGGTACACCTGCAGGCCAGTCAAGAAACAAGAGGCCTAAGCAGGGGGATACTTTTAATGCTACAACAAAAGAATTTGCTATGTCATAATTTTGGCTGAACAACTCAGGAGGATCCCTTACAAAGTGAACTCCACTCTGCATTGCTTTCACTCAGTAGCCACGGCTCAGTCCCATAAATTAACACGATGTACAAACTTATGGGCATTTACACTGAGCAGTACCCTGAGCAACTGAGTTGTTCTGCCACTTCTGAGCTGTAAGCCTCCAGCAGGAAAAGATGCACAACTACACTCAGAATGTAGAACGATCTGTTTAGAAAAGCTGAACTAAATTCACAAGTGTAAAATTCAGGGAAGCACAACTCCTCTTTCCCTTTGCAAAGGGCTGCTCATGTCAGTCCATAGATGTGGAGAGATACATCTCCCTTTGATATCTGACTCTGTAAACCAACCTTTGAAGTCAAAATGTCAACTCTGCTAATACCTTCTAGGTAAAAAATTATTTAACAAGAAGATAAGTTAAAAAACCACATCCTTGTTCCCAACTCTGAACTGCAATCCAACAGCAGAAAATAGGATGTCAAGGTAAACAATTTGTTGGCAGACTTCTGCAGGTCACTAACAGGAACTGCTTTATATCTACAACAATTTGCTGTGGTAGTAATTTAAATTTCCCTTCTGTACCACAGCCAGATTACACTGAATTATTTTTCAGCACCTATAACACAGACATGAGATTCTGTGGAAGAGGGCAAAGCAGTGCAATCAGGCTCTACAAGTCAATTATACTAACAAGGCCCTCTGGACACCCTCTTGGTCTATGGCTAGTCCACAGGAATATCTACCTCAAGACTAAACCCCCAGCCTTTCATTCCAGGAAATTAAATACAAAGTGACCGTATTTCAGACTCTCCAAAACTTGGCTCTGATTCCTCTAGGTTTTGGGCACAGTCCACAGTAGACATTATGGTCCTGCCTTCTCAGTAAGCATGTAAAATCAGAACATCTGAAACTCAAGAGTCAATTGGATCCACTTTGGATTTGGATCATAAACCAAAAGGTCACAATGAGAGCCTGCAGAGGCTCCAAGTTCAATCTTGAATGTAATGACACATGGAAACAAGTTGCTACTTTCAGGACTATGTCTATACATGTTTCTGCATGGCTGATGTTGCAAGGTGCAGACACAGCAGAACGTATTATCTGCTCTGCAGGAGAAGGAAGCACCTTTGTGAAAAGAAGGCAATTTTTTTGCTACTGGTAAAAGTGTATTGCTGATTTCTGTTGGTATCAGAAGGGAGCAAGAATTATGATCTTGAGAATTCAGAGCTAAAAGCCCTCCTACATAATTACCTTCTTTTAAAGTGGAATGAATATCTTCCATGTCACAACGGATTTTGGCTCTGCAGTTTAGTAACTTCTTATCCCAAATATTTATGGCATCTTTCTGACATGTGCCAATTTCATCATAGTCCAGTTTTACTTTTCTTGATTGGAGCTCATCTCTGCTTGCTAGAACACAGAACAAAAAGGAAGAGCACATGGAAAACCAGAATATCAGAAAATTACAAGACAACAACAAATACACAAATCCCACTCAAGTTAGATACATCTATCCAATAATCTGACTGAGGATAAATACATCTATGATTCATTAGTGTATAGCTTAGATGGGGCCAGTTGCCATAAGATGTTGCATATAACAATTTAACTTCTCTTACTGGGTCATGAATATTGGCAATTCATGAAGCACATAAAAATATTTTTTAAAGCTTGGGGCAAATAAACCCCACTCAAGAAAACCTCACAGCACCTGCTCTGCAAAAACACCTTTGATCATTTTATTTTTGTTTATATTGAACATTACAATTGTTTGAGTATGGAAAGTCCCAAACATATGAATGTTTGTATTAGAGATTTAGGCAAGCAAGCTAGGCAAGTCTTCTGAACTGAAATCAGTCACACTGGTTCCAGTTCTTACATGTCCCTTAAGAGAGGGAGAAGAGCTCCTGGCTCTGCTACCTGGCATCATTGGGCTGACCAGTGCAAGCAGAATGAACCAGCATGAACCATATCCAGAAAGACACATTTGTGCTGAAGCACAAAACTCTTGCTGTTATAAACTTTAAAGCTTTTCTGCATAGGACTACCTGGTACAAAATATTTATTACATTACTTCTGAAATAAAACTGCATTGTCACCCTGGCATTTCATGGAGAAGCAGTTTTCATCTCCATTACTAAGAAAGAGTAGCAATTCTGCTCTAATATTCTTCTAATACTCTGGGTATTTTCTTATTCATGATGCACATGCAGAAAAACACTCCAGTTCCTCTCAATACTGGTACAAAAAACTGAAACCAAGACTTGAATGTGTCCTGATTAAGAAAGATATGTTTAACTGTCATTGGAGTGAACTGTACATTTCACAACATCACCTCTGAGCTGCAATTGAATTTATCCCAAATTTGCCTTGATCTGTGCACACTAGTTCTTGCAGAAGCCCTCTTTCTCTTACAAATGTACCCAGCATCACCTCTAGGTGAAAGCAAACTCTCGCTCGCATTTTCACACATCCTGCAAAACAAGGCCATTGTTTTTTGCTCCTTTGCCTACTCATCTCACTTCAGATAGAGTCAATATTGGACCAATCCACAGGATCATTGCCTAGCCCACTTCAAAAATTACAAATTATTTCCAAAAGCTCAATGTTACACCTCTGAGATCTTACCCATTCAAGACTACAAGGGCTCCTGCAGAAGCAGGTATTGTGCAAGGTGCAGTGCACTGCCATAAAAATGGGAGTGTGATCTTACCACAGGAATTTACAGTTCAGCTGGGGTGATTTCAAATGCTACCCTACTGCTGCAGGATCTCACCCAAGATTTCTCACTCTTGTAAGCAGCATGCAACAGATTCAAGACAGTAGTAACCTATTTCAGTGTGCCAACAAACTCCCACACTAACTGTGCAGTTAGCCCTAGTGAAAGCCAACAAGTTTGCCTGTTGATCATACGTGCCCTACCTACTATCCTATCCTTGGGTGTTTTCTACCATCCTTGTTAGTTTTCTACCATTCTTGTTAACATTTTTCCTAATCATTGCTAGGTGGCCTGCTACTTTTTCCAGCTCTTATATTTTTAGGTGACCTACTGGAAAAAGGAGTTTCTAGCTTCTCAGAAAAAAGAAAGGAAAAGAAAAAGAAAGCAAGTTTGTGCAATTGACAACTTACCTTCTGTAAAATAAAGAACTAATAGCATTCAAGTCTCCTCGACAGCAAAAGGAATAGGAAAAGAGGTGCTATTAATATTTTGTACATAAAAGTCAACAAATTATTAACAGAAATCCACTAGAAACAGATTCAAAGAAATTCCAATTTTAAACCAGTCGAATATATACAGCTAATAAATTCACAGCTAGGAACCTGGCTGCAAGTAAAGAAATTTCTGTGTTTCTTTTACTACACTTCCCTTTCCTGAGATGTACATTTAATTGTAGGCTAGGATGCAAAGAACCACGCAAACCTACACCTGTTTGGAATGTATCAGCTCTGCACATGTCCTGTCCATAAAATGGCCCATGTCATAACAGCCCACAGGAAGGAAACCTAGAGACAGGTGTTAGAACAGTTTATCTTCACCCTTTGAAAATAAGATTATGAATTCTAGCTAGCAAGAGCACCAGTTTCACCACAGGTACTCATGAACCTGAATACAAGAATGGAGACATGCTCCACAGAGTACAAACCAAGAATGTGGGCTGGCAAATGTGTCCCAGTTTGGCATCTCCACTGCCAACTCTCCTGTTTTCACCATAAATGATCAGGTAGGAAGAACCTGATTTCTACATATCTGTTACAGAATGGAAGCAACTTGTAACTGAGTCTTAAGGAACTGGACTGATTTAACAGTTTTCAGAACCCTCAGCCACACAGGGTAGTTAAAGCAAAGAGTTTGCCCCTCAGCAGCTCAAAGTAGCAGAGGGAATAACATGAAATTAGTCAACACAGCAGATCTCCAGCTTCCTCACCCCACAAAAATAGACTATTTGCTAAAATGGTTTATGAGATGAAGATTTTGGCTGAAGTTCTCCCTAGATGTACCCTATGAATACAGGAGTTTCCACAGAACTGTGTGTCAACAGGGAGACAAACTAGAAAGAAATAGCACTGAGAAATTCACTATGTGTGTAGGAAATACATTCAAGGATGTGTGCTTGTAGGGACATGGAAAGACTCTGTCCTGATGTATTTCTTTCCTCTCCCTGCCTTCTCAGTAAGCTAGTCTAAAGAAGGAAAAAGAGTTAACTGACCTTAACAAGATCATTATGTTTGAAGTAGTATGGTAGTATGAAGAATCATATAACCATATAGGTTATACAGCATCAAGGGGAAGATGAAGGCAGCAATTGTAGAGAGGATACTTGGAATTTTCAACTTGCACCAAAAGCTTGTTAGTCTATTATCCTGAAGAACTTCTATATGCTAGGATAGACACTGCATCCTATCTTTTACTTGCATGAGTCTTGACCAGTCTTAATAAAATATCCTAGCCAGAAGCTCAGGCAGTTGACAACCAGAATGGTCAACTTTAGATCCCTCACTAACAGCACTCAATTTTCAGTGTACAGTGTTCATGTTCCAAAAAACAGAACTTTCTGACATACCTCAAGAGCCAGTTGCTCAAAAATCATATTTGGATTCAAGCATTAATAAATTACCACTGTGATGTGGTTAATGAAGAACAAAAAGCCTGGAGAGAAAGGCCATGAGCTGCAAAGGACTGAAACGAGACAGAAAGGGTAAGGTTTACCACACCTAAGTGTCCACACAGCACCTGTTCTCCTCACTCCACTTCACATTAGAACTCTCAGATATAACACAGACTGTAGCATCCTTTGTCTAACATGCACTCAAAAAGGAAAATTTATCACTTTCTTCTGTCACTAAGATAACTCATTTAAAGTCAGGTAGACAGAGAACCTGATAGACTGTGAGACAGGACTAGGAAAACACAGGTTTTTTCTAGTACTTTTAACTAAAAAGTTACAGAACCACATCTCTGTTTGAGGTGCCCAACACCAGAACAATTTTCATCTTCAGGCAGCAGAATCTGCAATAGCTTTTAGGGGTATTTTCTAAATAGCTAACCTTCCAGCTTCTGGTTTTCTTTTTCCATTCGAAGTAATAGAATTTGTTGATGGATGGCTTTTCTCCACAGACTTTGCAGTTCCTCTGAGTTTTTCCTCTCTCCAGTTTTATCTGGACCATCCTCATTTTGCAACACTAGAACAAGAGGGTCCTCCTCCAGGGGTGGAGCAAGAGGGGATAGGGGTAACAATTCACTTCCATCATGACAATCTGCAAAGAATCAGAAAGCTATTACAGGAAACTCAGATTGTTTGACATATCATGAAATTCTATGTCATAGCAGAACAAAAACAGCTGTCTTTCACATTCAGCAGTGACTTGCTGATTCCAAAGACAGAGGAAACACAGTGCAACAGTAGAGAATTATTTTTTTTTAAAGTGCTTTGTTCACATTAATAAAGTAATATTTAAATTAGGTAGAGTTAGATAAAGGGTCACCTAGTATTTCAAACCTTTCCCCTGCCACAGTCACTACAAGACATTTATCCATAAAGCTTCCTTTACAGTTGAGCTTGTTTACTGCTATGATTTACCACAGGTTTTACATTAAAGCTACTTTTTCCATCTGCTAACCTGAACTACAGAGTGCTGTAGCACAATGTGGCCACTAAATATAGAGTTTGTCATTTGCCTATGGTTTTGAATTCTGTCAAACGGGACTTTATGAATAGCACAATTTCAGCTATTTCAGAGGTTTCTACCTTAAATGGCTTAATTAAGAATTATTAACACACTCAACAAGCACTCTGTGCACTACAAGGACAAGATATAAAATTTGCCATTTTCTGCAAACACTTCTATTACATACACAGGTCAGGGTAAAAATTTCCTAACTGTTAAAAAGAATACCTTTGTCAGCAAAAGACCTGTGTCAATTTCCTTACTACAGAAGCTATGGCAGATTGCAATTCATTTGATTTTGATGTCAAAATCCTCTCTTCAAAGCAACAAAAACCTAAACAGTCTAAAGCCAAATGAGCACAACTGATCTCTGGTAAGGTTCTAGCATTTGTACCACACTGACTCCCTTCCCTCTTTCATACTATCACACCCTGCAGTTCACGAAAGTATTAAGAAAACAACTGCTTGTTTATTTTCTTTAAAAGCACACACAGACCTGGATGCTGCATCTTGGAAGGAGATTTATTCATAGGTGAAGCTACCTGCAGGAATATTCTCCGCCGCCAGGAGATGCGGCGAGGTGTGAGCGTGGCCCCCGCAGCATTTAGAGATTCACTGCTGCAGAAGGTTGATGTTCTTTTCTTTCCCTCCCCATCACTGAAGGAAAGAAAAAGCAGATGGGGTATTTAAAGTCAGTATTCCTTGTAGGGGGAAAAAAAATCCTTTATTAACTCTGTCTAATCTATAACCAGACCTGGAGGAGCATGTGGGGAAGCTTAAGAAGGCAAAGCATGCTAGGTGTGAGCTTCACCTTGTATACTGAAGTGCCCAATTGTTTTCTTGTAGCACAGTGCTGTGAAGTTTGCACTATATAGCACCAGGAAGCATTCATGGCATTCATACAGGGCTCAGCTGGAAGAACAGAATAAAAGTTTAACTTTTTGAGAAGCTGAGAGAGAAACATGGTAATACTTAGCCTCTAACTTTGACAGCAATGGGTTTTGTTTTGCCATACATCAGTCTTCTGGGAGTGAGCTGATGTAACACCCCTAAAACGAGAGATGCTGCTCCAGTGGACCACAACACTCCATTTAGCACCATTTTAAATGTAATGCTGAGCTCACAGGTGAATATTTCATTGGAGACAATGTTCTGCCTTCTTATATAGTCTCTTTCCTAAGCTTTGAGAAGGGGATGCTTCACTTGGATAAATGGGGACACAAGTCCTCATGTTTCATCAACTGCAGGAACAGAGACCCTGCAAACAGAGGGCAGATCTCCCCAGCTGCCATGTAGAAATATAATTACACATTAATAGTATCTTATGCTGCTGGAAGAAACAAGGAGAGGATACAGGAAAGCTTTACTGGGAGGACACATCAAGTACACCTTCCTACTGACTACTGCCAGAGGAAAAGACATTTAGCTTTCATAAGTACTTGATCAACTTCTGGAAATATTTCCAAATTTTGCATTTATGCTAGTAAATTAGGTGCACAGATATGAAATAGCAATGGGCACATTGATTATCTGCCACAAATCCTTTCATGTAGTGTCAACAGCACAAGGCACAATTACAAGCTTTTAGGAAGAGAGCATCAAATAGGGGGAGCAGTTTCTGCAGCTTCACCTTCATCACAGGGAAAACTGCTATATCAAAAGAATAGCTACATTTAAGCCTTCATCCTGTAACAAGTTTCCATGCTATAGCGCAAAGACCCTAAAAAGCTGGATGAAAGGGAAGCCCAGCCTGTTCACTGTTTTTAATGGGAAGGCAGTTGCAGGTGATTGCAGTTTGCCAGCTGCAGTCCATCCCCCAACATCTGGCTTGCACAGAAGAGATCTGCAAGGGAGAGCTATGAAGTTTCAGCTGTATCAGTCTACCAGCTACACTATCTCAATAAGCAGTTCATGACTAAAACACTGCGCTGAATAAAAGTGCTGAACTCACCAAGCTAGGAGTGGCCTTTTTGGTGACCAAAGCAGTCACTCTGCTAATGACCTACAACAGCTCCCTGATATCTGTAAGTCTGAGGGACCAACTGGAATCACTATCATATCAAGGTATCAGACCCACCTTCTGCATCCTGGCAGAGAAATGACCATGACTTCAAATTCACCTGCCCAGCACAAGGCACCACCCCCTGTTCTCCTCTAAGAACACTGCAATCAGCTGGGAGCCCTGAATGACACATAGTCTGAATTGTTTTCCACTCCTGATTTAGGTTCCATAGTGCCTCAGTTCCCTAAAGCATCACACTATTGGTAGGTGGCCTCAGTAGATTCCCCTGTTGCATAAACCTAATCTAATCTTTTTTGTCTAACTCTGTGTCTTTGATCATGGGTAACCACTGCTCATGGTAGCTGAACAGAGACTAAGATTATAACACTCATTCTGAACTTATAAGTGCTGTTTTTTAAAGATGTTTCAGTCCAACAGCACTTAGAAATGAGATACTGAGTTTGGATATATATAACTCTAACTTATGTTTCTACAAATAACAGTAACAGAACTACTTCTTACTATTTCAAGTCTTACATATCATCACGGTATAACACAAAAACTGAGTCATTCCAGGGCTTACTAAACACATGCTACGTAACAAGGGAATGAAAAGTTCTTTTCTACTGCTATGTACAAAAATCTATGTTCAGCTACTGTGCCTCTAGACAGTCCTAAGAACAGTGTTCAATTTACAGTACCAAAAATCACAGAAACGTCAGAATAAGAAGGTGGCTATTTTAGGGTATGAAACTAACCTGTTTACACCATTTGAGTCACAGAGTTTACATTGGGATGAACTAATCACCCATGCTACCTCATGAAGTATGCAAATCATACGTTCTAGAGACCTGTATTTCTGTTTTTAAATCCTCCCTTCACAAAAATCCCCTGTCATTTTAAGCAGCTAATATTAATCACCTTCTCTTTCAAAGAGCTGTCCAATAAGTGATTAGAAGAAAACTTTTGCAAGGCTCAGAAACACACCTTGTCATATTAACCTAGGAAAACACAAAGACTCAGCAAAGGAAGGGTAGAAAGGGAGCAAAGAGAGTTTCCTCATTTCAAGATAGACAACTCCTAGCTTAGTATCAGATCTGAAGGTGTGAAAAAATACCCTACAGAGAAAAAGTAGGAAGAAGTCAGAGTAAAATGGTAGTGTCTCCTACCCTAATGAAAAGATTCAGGAGCCTGGTGCAAAAAAACGTTTTTCTAAACAGAGTGGAGGTAAAGAAAAAAAAAATCGTTATCAGCTCCCACAAAATGTAAAGGTTTATTAATGTGAGTGGAGAGACTAAGCCAAAGCATCTCCAAAACAAGAAAAGCAACTTCTTAAATAGAGTTTAGTCATTGCTACCGAAAAGCAGAACAGAGTTTTCACTACCACCTAAGCAGACATCTAAGGTGGACATCTTCCCATCTACATGGGAAACATGCTGCAGGGTCATGTAGTGGAAGAATCCCCGGAAAAAGATAACAATATAATATTCTGTGTTTAAGACCTATGCATCACAACTCAGTTTGGAGAATAATGGTTCTCTGTAGGGCTACTTACCCAACGCTTCTGACCCAACACAGAAACCAAAATACATTTATCAGCTGGTTTACAATAAAAAATGAACAGCTGCAAATTCAATATAATGTCTCAAATATTTCAGTCTCTGTTTTCATCCTTAATCTGTTCCAAGCAATAACTCAAGTAGTCAAGAGCACAGAGTACTGATCATGTAAGGTTTTATCTCAGGTAACTGCAACTCAGTTTCCCCCATTCACTATCAGATAATGCATAGCATGAAGATGAAACAGCTACTTCAGGGGAAGAAAATAAAAAAAAAGAAAGAAGAAATCTCAGAAAATTGGTCAGATTACAAATATGCTTATTGCTTGGTTTTAATTATCTAAATCTCTTCCCAGAATTGTTCTTTAAAATGCTCCCGAAGACTGATATTTTAAAAACCACAATGCTACCCCATTTCTTGTGAACTCTTTACATAATACTCACCTGAATTATTTTGCACTTGAGTCCATGAAAGCCAAATGACTCGTGACTAAATACTGTTGTCGCTCATGCCACGACTTGTATTTTTCCCCATTTTGCTTTCATTCCAACTCCTCTTTTAATTGCTCTACGTAGCAATTGAATCAATGCAACCTACTTTGCAATTTGGAGGCTGAGATAGCACAAAATCCCCTAGATCAAGTCTAATTCAACTTTCCAGCACTTAAGCTGGCAGAAACCTATACGTAATACTAATACATGATGCATTCCTCCCATCTGGGAAGAAGAAAAACCAGTTTCTATCAGTTTACACCCCTCTATTGGTTCTCACTCCTGTCATATATTTTTATTCTGAATAATTACTTTCTGCTATTTTGTTTAAAGAACATTCTCAAGTAATATACTTCCTTCAATAGACACGAATCTGTTTTAAAAAAAGGAATCTGTTCAAATTCGAATTCAGCTTAAATTATCCTTGCACAGCAACACAATCGACAGAGAAATTGAAGGCTAGCCAAACTACAGTGAGGATTGTTCTATTTTTAAAAGTACTGCTTCTGTGTTTATATTAAAAAGCCTTGTTTACCTTTATATAAGGTTTTTTTTAATCCTTATCTGCAATTCTGTTCAATGTTGCACAACACACTTGTCAAAAGCCAAGATTAGGTGGAGACCATTTCCATCCTAACCTTCTCTCCAGAGAAATGTATAGGCAATGCCATAAAAACATTCTGAAGGCACCTATAAATATTATGTTAATGTCAAAATTTACTACAAATTTATTTTTACTATAAATTTACTATATTAACTCCTTAAAGAAAGGAACTGTATGGGGGGACTGTGACTAAATTGTCTTTATGGTCCCTTCCAACCCAAACCATTCTGTAATTCAATTTTAAAAAGAAAACAAACAAACAACAAACAAAAACCCAACAAAAAATCCCACGCCATTCTATAACATTCTGTTTGCATCAGCCTATCTGACAACTACAATTCAAAAATCTTTCTAAAATGAATTCCCACTGAAACTGTCTCTGCCCTTGCACATCTAAGTTTGCCAGAAAACCAAGAACAGCTGCCTGCTGCAGCATGTGTAATCTCAAAGCTATATGATAAAGAAGTGAGACTCTACAGAATTTTTCTCCAGTGCAATAGGAATTCCACACTTCATGAATGTGTAGTAACCAGGATTATTCTGGAAAATGCACTGAAGTTTTAATTAGGGTTCCTAACAGTCAAACAGTTTAGAGTCTGCAGATTGCAAAGCACTGACACACTGTGCTTAATTACAACTTATCACACACTCCCTCACAGAGGAATGCTGAGAACACCTCACACAGATCCTACTGGGATAGATGGGGGTCCTCTCTGAGAAAGAGAACCAAAGGAAAAAAAACCCAACAAACCAAAGAAGAAATCTACAAGAAAAAACATATTGTAAAAAATGAGAACTTCTTTGCATTCCTAAACCTGATGGTATAAAGTACATTTGCAAGTTTTAGCCACTGTCAGTTGGACAATATATTTCATTTTCCATTAAGCAGTTGAAGTGATGGATTGTCTCAATGACCCTTATCACATCAGCATTATTCCCTCAGCACTTCTTTCTGACTACATCTGTTGTATTCCCTTCACAAATCCAACCAGATGCTAACAGTGCGCTCTTGCTATTGCAATTTCCTCACCATGACAGTTCAGGCCCAGCTGCTCCCAGCAAGTCCTATAGCTAATGAGATCACATTTTCATGAGAGTCTCCATAAAAACTAAAGATCAAATGATATCAGAAATGTGTATACTGTAAAACCTAAGCAGACACATGGTGGTCTTCTGGGAATTACTCCTTGAAGATCTCCCCCTGACTCCCAAGAGTTCAAAACTCCACTATCATGAAACACAGTACCTTGACCTGTCTGCATAACCAATTCTAAAAAACAGTATCTCAGAAATGCCAGTTTGGAATTATCTGGCATTAAAATACAGTTTTCACACAACACTCAATCCTTCATTCCCCAAATCCAGAGAGCTGGGTTTAATGGTGTCCACTGCCTGTACAAACTGAGCTGGGCATTGGTTCAACTTGGACCAACTCTGCAGTCTAAAGGGAACACAGAAACAAAGCTGTACTGGAACTCAAATTAGAGGCAGTATGCAAGAGACAGGTTTGGGGGGTTTTTTGCCACTTTTCGTACCTTTGCTACTTCACGAATCCTCTTCCACTGGAAGTTATTTATTGATTCTCTCTAAACATTTCACAGTTAGTATCACCCAGTTAAGTTGGTGTTTCCCCTTCCTCATGCACAGGCATCCCACATTAGTACTGTACACTCTTCACATTGCTCTTTTCTTATTTTCACATGCCAGTGATCATGGCAACACATGCTGGTTTGCATTCAGCAGAGAAAGCATTAAATTGGCATAACGCTCCTAAAATCCATTGCATTTCATGTGACAAACCAATGCAGCAGATTTGCAACACTGCAACAGAAATAGGTGACAGCTATTTGATGACAGCATAGAAGCCTCTAGTTTTAACAGGCTTTTTTATCCAAAAGCTTGTTTGCCCATTTGCATCACGGAAGTCTGTTAGAAATGCAGGAGCACAAGGCAGAGTGGGAGAGATGCCATGTGCTGCATTCCACTGGGAATCCTGCTGTTAAGCTAGTGGCACTGGAGAACTAGGCAGGAGACAATGCTCTCACCTCTTGGAGAGGTCACTTTCTGAGTGCTGGAGCAACCTTCCTGAGCCCTGGTAAAAGGTTTTCAGGAAAGAAGGGGCAGAGAGAGAGGAGGGGAGACCAGGTGACGCAGATTCACTCTCACTGAGAGCGCGCCGAACCCCAACCACAGGACTGTGCAGGCAACAAGAGAACACAGCAGATGGGTCAGCACAGATTCAGATACAACAACAAAACCACCAGATTACAGACACTGGCTGAATACCTCATCTTGGCTTACATTAACTTTGTGTCCCAGAAGATAAAATGTACCACGTGCACTCCTGGCAGCTTCCCTGGGGATATTGATTTTGCTGTTACAGCTGATTTCTATTAAAAAACTTTTCAATGACACTGCAGAACAGGGAGACCATTTTATTTCTTTAGCTTTATTTATTGCCAAAGCAAATTCAGAAAAGAGCATCTCTTAAACGTTCAGAAAATATCCTTAGAAACATTCTTCCAATAATATCAGCCACATTGTTTCTTCCCATTCAGTTTTCTTTTGCTTTTGTAAACAACACCTTCGGAAGTAGAGATTATTTAAAAGTAGTCTTTCTGGATAAATTTTTGTGAAGTAATTAAATTAAGAAAGGTAGTCCTATTCCACAGTTAAACATTACTTAGCAGTAGTGATAAGTATTGGAGGGGACATAAAAATTAATTCCGTTTCTTTTGCTCAAAATTTATGACTAATCCTCAAAAGGAAAGAATGAAAAATCCCAGCCTAGAAGCACGCTGCTACAAACTGTTTTGACTAAAAATCTGCTGATAGCACTTAATCAGCGACTTGTTATATGTTATTACAAAGTAATGTAGTCAGCAAGTCCTCCACTTTGAACTGTCAGTGTTTCCTGTTTGCATACAACACGGTCAGTGGGAAAAAAGTTTATCTCAGTAAAAAACACATTATTTATCTCACTAGAAACACAATGTAACAAAGGCTAGTTTCTTACCTTTCACTCCCTTCCATTCTCTCAAAACAGAATAAAATTTTTTGTCTTTCTCTACTAGCTGGTGCAGTATTTACACTGACATTTTAATGTAGACATCAAAGAGGTGACAAATTACTATTTAAAGCTAATTTTAGAAAGAGCCCACAAAAAGTAGAACTATAGCCAAACACTGAAACAGACAATAGGCTGGAGAATGTGATCCTCCAACAGAAAAAAATTCAGCTCATCTGGACATGAGTTTTGTAAAGGGTTTGGAGTTTGTATAGTCACTTACTCCAGGTAGCCAGCCTAGAGAAGAAAAAGAAGGCACAACCAAAGAGGCCCACCATGAACTGTGGGGACCTCCTCTGCTGAGTGAAGGAACTCCTGAAGGAACATTGTTCCATATGTTAATAGCTGGAGAGTCTCCAAAAAGGAAGCAGAAAGAAGTTGCAGAGGGAAGCTACAGAGGGAAGCTTGGAGAAAGGCAAATAGGGAAATCACATGCCTCAGAGTTCAGTGGATGTGTTTAGTTCTTATGTCCTTTTGCAAGACTCCTCACCAGTTTTAATTCTGGGCATCCTCTCTGTCAGATTTGACTAACACGGATACAGACACTTGAAGCTGTTAGCGCCTTTTTCATCCCAGCATAAAAGTTTCAGGCTGCCATCTCTGCCACTTAAAGCACTGAGGACCTCTTTTCCAAAGGGTCTGACTAACAAGACTGCCAAAAAGGGTCAGCTCAGAGGTGACAAATAAATAAATAAATAAACAGATTGGTGCTGGCATGTGGCTGAACCATCTGTTTGATGGATTGATAAGTCCCTTGAACCACTAATTTGGGGACTATTGAGTTACTGCAAAGTACCAAACTACTCAGAGGCAGAGAAGACAGGCTGAAAATAAATAAATGAATGAACAAACCAATCTCGGAGAAGTGCAGAAACCAACCTGAACTAAGCTCCTTAGGTAGTTTGTCAGAAGCAGGGCTGCAGCAGCCTCCCCAGGGAGGGAGGCGGCTGAGGCAGGAGCACCGGGCGGGCAGGGCCCCGCGGGCGGGTGGCACGGCGTGCCCTGACTCACCTTGCTGCCTCCACGCAGTTCTGCCGCAGCAGCGGGGACCGGGCGCTCTGGGACCTCCCGTTCTGGAAGGTGATCCTCCGTCTGGCACTGGAGGGCGGGTGGCTGAAGGTGTGTGCGCGCCTCCTGAACTGAGGGGAGTCCGAGCCTTCCTCGGGAAACGTCTGCCAGGCCGAGGACACGGGGGACGCGGGAGGAGTAGCTGGCGGGGAATCGCCCGGAGAAGTGTCCTGAAAGGAAGTGCTGGCGGAGTAAGGCCTGAGGCTCTGTGCCCTATGAGAGTTCTCATTTAACCCACGGGCAGCCAGCATCAGGGCACCAAAGCCTCTCCCCCTTCTGGGTCATGGCCTATTGTATGCTAATTATCACCCAAACCAGACATCCTTTGATAGCTCACTCCAAACCAGCAGCGTCCTTCTTCCAAAAAGCGAAAGCGGAGGGAGGAATAAAACAGTATACGCAACACAAACAACATACTAATTACTCCAGGCATCCTCTCACAGGGATTGGCATTCCAGCTACCAGACCTCTGTCTCTTTCAGGAAAACACAGGAATGGAAAAGGCTAGGGAAACTGCTTTTAGCTAGTTTTCTCGACATATCGCGAGCATACTTCCTGTACCGTCACAGCGACATCCTGGAAGAGAGACTGTTATTACACAGCCAGTTTATGAGTAACTGTAGCAGGAAAACCATAACAGAATCTTCACCTCCTGGGAAAACCAGTAACCAACACTCACGTGAGGTAAAACTTTAAAAACAGGAAATAAAAAGAAAGTGAATAGAGTTCCGCCCTCTTGCTACCATACAGCATCCCCAACAGCTGGGCTTAGGTCAAAAATTCTTACTTCCCTAAAGCAACTATTACTTACAGAAAGGATTCTTCACCTTCAGAGCACTTCCTTTTGTTGAGACATGACCTTACTTAATTACTTCAGCAAAACAACGCAGAAACCAGAAATTCCTTGCTTTTTGTAAAAGCAAGGGAAGTGCAGGGAAAAAGGACGGGCGATCAGATTAAAGGTGAAGTTTCAAGTCAGCACAAACCCCAGCTTTCTAACATGCTCTGCCTCCCAGTGGAAACATCTTTGAGTTTTGTAAGTTGATGTGCTTTGTTCCACTTCCTTCCAATTAAAGCAGAGCGCCGCGTTTACGCTCCATTGACAGCCGTGTATGAAAACACCAAGCTCTCTACGTACTCTGTCAGAAGCCAGGCTGCTGCAGCGCTCAAAGCTGTCCACACTTCCCAGACGGCCTCGCATTCTGTTGGCTCCCTGCAGGAAAAAAGGCAAGAAATTTCATCTGGTTTCTTCCCTCTTTTCCTGAAGGTTAGGCAAAGAGGGCATCACCTGTGCAAGTGAACACAGGACAGTTCAGGCATGTGACATGTCTGACACAAGACCACAGGTCATGTGACAAACACTGGACTTTACAAAAAGTGACATCTTTAGCTGGCCAAACTGCACCTTCTCCCACATTGCTCCCAGGAGTTTTAAACCTGCAGCTCTACTGTTTGAGGCAAGTGAGTATTTCCTGACACTTATGAGGCGAAATAGCTAAGTCAACTTAAACAGCTGAGTTCAAAAACTCCAGAATTCAGTACTGTGCATGCAATGCTCCTGATGGATGCATCTGACACACTACAGTTCCATGAGATACAGTTTATCAATATGTAGACATTCCAGACAAATTAAGTCCACCTGGGCAAAAGGAGTAAAAGTATCAAAACTGGGGAGAAATGCTCTCCTGGCAGCAAATCCAGCCAAATAGCATGAGATAAGACAAGACAAGACAAGGCTTTTCATTTATAATGCAGATAAACTTGATGCAAATTTGCTAGAAATTTATGCTAAAGGATCTTTGCTAAATTTGTAACAGTCCTTTAGTTTCACAAGAATAGGCAATCGATCCATAACATCTTTGATTAGCTTTCACTCCAAATGTTAACTCCCTGGTGATGCTTGCTGTTGGTCACTTCTGACTGCTCAAGTAAGTTGCTTTCAGTACTTTATCAGAAGAAAAATAGCCTAGGTTTTAGGAAAAGTATAGACAGAGTTACTCTTGGTATGCTTGCAGCTCCAGGGTTTCGTCAACATCATCAGAATTTATTTAGCCTACTTTTTCCTGGTAAGAGTTATTTTCAAGACTTAGAGTGCCTTTAAGTACATTATCCCACTTAAGCACATTACCAATAAATACTCTGCCTGAAGCATCTCTTCACCGCATCTCCCAAAAAACCAAAAGCAAAGTATAAGTTGGAAGTTTCTCATTACCTTTGAAAATGCATACTTTTGGCACTGTAAGAAGGACTTTTTGTTTAAGAAAGAACAACAACAGAAGAGGTTAGTGCAGCATGGATTGGATGAAATCTGATCAAGAGGTCAAAGAAAGGTTGTATTTATTTCTCTGAGGTACCTCATTAGGAAGTCTGTTTTTGGTTCAAACCTCACAAAAATAAGATCAGTACAGCAAAACAAACAAGTCAAGAAGTGACATTCCTCTGGAACTAGGTGAATCCAGGGCACAGAAACCAACATGTTCTCTAAGGCAAGTAGTGAGTGGCTTAAAATGTCACTTGATGATATTTACCTAGCTAAGAAGCCATCCACTTAAAGTGTTCCTGGATGCTGGTTACTACATACTTCTTTCTTTCTAACTTTCCTAAGATTGAGGCCAAAACACTCTCCAACTTATACTGACTTGTAACTTTTATTTTAAAATTTTTATCTATAAGAAGATGCTGAATGCCAATTTAAAAACACAAAGCAAAACAAAACTAATTTCTTTCTTGGTCTCTCTGTTACTAAATGTACTTTTAAATAAATATAGCAACTTATGCATAATTAGCTCTATTGCATCAATACCATCTGCACCTGGCTTAAGGGAGGGAAAACCCACTATATCAATAGGTATTTAGTGCTTAAATACCTTTAAGAATTAACCATGATCTCTTAGGCTTGTTGCAAGAGCCTAATGAAGAATAAGAACTACTGAAACAGTCATTGTGTATCACATGTATGCACACAACACACAGCACACCTGCACAGAGACACTTGTATGTGCCTGCTTTAAACAAATAATTAGTGGTTGAGCTGCACTCCAAGTAATTTTTCTTGGTCTTGCGTTGTGTAACCTTTAGGTGGATCTGCAAGGATAAACCCCAATGTGTATCATGACTCACTGCAACATACTGCTGTTCTTGATCTATTGTACTGTCAAGGTAAAGATGAGACAACCCTTCTCACAATTGCAAATCTGCCTCATAAACAGCAAATTTGAAATGGCCCTAATTTAGATTCAGGTATCTCCTTCTCTTGAATTCAATCATGGCTGTGGTAGAGCCTTATATTATAATATGCAGTATGTCTCAGTGGCCTCGGTGAGAAGAAACACACCATACCAAAAACCCCCTAACATCTACTTATAAGAGATTTCCCTTCAGAGATTTTTCAATTTAAGCAATGTATTTCAACCCAAATGACTTTTCCTTGACGTGACTGGAGTGTCAGCATGGCTGTAAAAGCTTTATTTCAGTGATGTCTTCTTTCACAGCCACCACAGGGTTACTGACCCACCACTAGAGTCAGGTCACTTGCCAGTCACATGTCCTTCAGATGTGGAAAAGAAACCAGGCACATCAAAGGCATGACTGTAGCTGTCACCATTTGATGATATTCCAATCTGCTGAAATTACCCAAATTTTCTGACTGCCTTCACTCTTTTGCTCTCATTTACATACAGTCACTCGCTGTTTCTCTCTCTCCATATTCAGGTCAAGTCTCTAGTTTGTAAAATCTGCTACACAAGACAAGTCAAATTTGACCAGGAGAGTGTAATGCTAGTTTCAGACCTAGATCAAACTGACACCTACCTGTAAGTTCTAAGGATTCTCTCTGGCTAAGAGTATTCTGTTTCCTTTACAGGGAACATCTGTGGCATCCTACATTTGTAGGTTACTTTACGATGTGTCCATGTAAGCTGCAGGACAAGTGCAACTTAGTGTTTTTCAAATTACTAGCAGAAGGAACTTAATGTCACTGGTCCAAATTATCCCATTCTCAGCTCATCACATTTCCTCTGTAATGACACACTGGATCCCACAGCCTTCTTCAGATACTTCAGAACACAGCCTTCTTCAGATACTTCAGAACACAGCCTTCTTCAGATACTTCTCTACATGCCTCTTCTCTGACTCACCCTTCTGAGCAGAGGACACTAAGCAAAACTTGCCATTCAGACTTCTTTACCAAAAGACTACTTAATGTAAGAGAGTTTCAGTGATTATCCACAATTTCACATCATATCTGGCTAGGAATATTAAAATGAAGATCAACTCACTTTTTAGGACTATTCCTTTTTTTTCCCTGCAAAAAGGAACTTTGTTACTAGTTTCTAAAGATTCTTAGTGCCTAATATGAGCAATTGTAGCTATGACCTGGAAGGTATTACTTCTCAGAATAGAGAGATTTTCCCTATACACAGGCACATTTATTCACACTTTGCAAAACCAATAACATGTCTCTTTATGGGATCATGCAGCCATCCTGACTGAATTTTATTCTGAAGCAATGCATCCAGCAACACTCAGCTAGTTCACTTGCCACCTACAATGAATGTTCATTATTCAGAAATTTGTTTTTTCCCCTCAATATGTGTGGCCTTACAGTAAACTTTCTAGTACAGTTAAGTCACAATCAACCCAGCTGTAACTCTCAGATTTCACAACAGGGGTATTGCTTCATTAAGCATTTATCAGACTGAGGACAAAACAAAGAAAAATCTGATAGGTCTTTACTGTCAAGGATATCTGGCACAGCTGATGATAATGAGTTGTTAAACTTACCCTTGAGAAGATATTTTCCAGAGAGCTAGTCAAGGATTTCTTCGCCTTGTTTTTCAGAATGTCAAGTTTAAACCGGCCACCACTGGTGGTGCTTTCTGGAATTGCACTGTTAGAAATGACCTGTTGAAATGAGCAAGGACACTCTTCAGCTTTGGCAATTCTTTTTTTAATTGTGAAGGCTATTTCCAAAGTCTAGAGCTGAACCAGGTTACATAAGAAACAAAATACCCTTGGCCTTATTAAAAAAAAACCCAACACAAACACACTACTCTCCTTAAAAAAAAAAACAAAAAAAAACCAAAACACTGAACAAAAAACCAATATAAACTCCCAAACAAACCCACAGTTAAAGGTACATTCCATCCCAAATACTATACTGTAGAAGTATACCAATTTAACTATACTGTTGCCCACTTCCTTTGCAAGTTCATAGTTATTACTAAAACTGATGCCCTCTTAGTTCCAATTCTTCCTATACACTATTGCTTGGGTGTGGGGATCAAAGGGGAAAGAAAAAGAAGAGTTATCCCCACACTATAATGAAATGCAGACATAAAATTATTACTTGTCTTTCTTCCCGTCATGTCCTGTCAGCTTACAAAACCCAGACAAGCCACTATAAATTAAATCAGATTTCTTTTCCTGTACAGTAATTTCGTAATTATAATACCCAGTTTGAGGTACTCCTGAAGAAATCTAGCAGAGGTCCAACAAGTAATTAAGGCAGTATTTTAACAGGCTGGGAAGGGGCAGAGGAATGATACAAAACCAAGCTTTACCGACGGTGCTTCCCCAATGTGGATGTGCGTTTTCTGCTTAGTCTCACAGAGCTGACGGAGATGTAAGATCACAAGCTCGTTTTCTTCCTGGTCATTGTCTGGCTTCATTTTCTGCAAGTAACAGCAAAGAAAGGAGCTTGTCTTTCAAGTCATGATTTGCTTATTTTTCCTTCCTAAGTAGTTATTCCATGAAATTAATATATTGATACACCAAACACCAAAATGCACTGTTATTATGTCGAATTACAATTCTGTCTGTGTGCCTTCACAGTCCTGAGCAACATAGAAAAAAAACTGAAAAACATTGCAGGCTGTAGAGAGAAGGGAGCTTTATGCCCATACATTTTGTTTTCTGAGATTGTCTGTTTTATACAGCTTTCCAAGTGGCATAAGGAAACCAAGCCACTCTATTCTTCAGTAATCCAGAGAGGAGCACAGCCCTTGGAAGCCTAAATCACTGTAGACTTCATCCACCAGAGTACATTGGCACACCAGAATTTTGTGACAAACTAAGTCAAAAAAGACAAATTCTGAAAATGCCGGACACGTTCCTGACAGCTGCATGCCCCTCCTGCTCTCAGCCTACTCCCACATCACTTTCAAGCAGGGAAATCTATTTACAGATGAAAAACTAAGCTCAAAATATATACTCTACATAAGAACACAGAGTATCTCAGCAAATTTGGGAAACAAACCTTTTCCAAAAGCAGCGTATCATACATGAGGTTAAGTTGGAACATGCTATTTCAGAACAATTTTTGGTGGAAAAATAGTAAATTCTAGATCAACTAGACAACATACCAAACAAATCAAAAGCAAAAACATCTAGTCCATTTTATCATGGTCTTTTTCAAATTAGGAAGAACAGCTTCTAAGGTATTACCTGGACACGTTCAAAAATGTCTGCTTGCTCATTGTCAGTTAGTGATGACAGATGTCTCTGAATTACAAGTTTGGCCCTTGGTGGATAGAGTCCTAGGAAAAGAATGGACCATTAAAGATTCTCAAATGATCTCCCAAAACACTTTTGAGCAAAATGACAGTAGAAGATATAAACCTGCATTTGAGTTTATACAAGTTAAATGTATGACTCTGTACAACCAGTGTATACATGATACCTAATAATTGAGGTTTTGCTAATCCACATGGCTTTGTCTCCTTTCTTTAGCAGCAAAAATATAACCAGCAGCAGCTAAGTGGCTGGCTCCTGTGTAAAAGGTTGTGCTCCCTACCCCACCAATGCCTTCTGTCTGTCAGCTGGAAGCCTGACAGCTGTATGGGAGAGGAAAGGAATGGATCGGGGCTGTAACGGGAGAGATAATCAATACAAAGGATACTTGGAAGTTTTCAGATGCTTTTAACTGAAAAATTTAGATGCCTTTCTGCCCAAGGAAAGGATAAGGTAGAGATCATACCAGAGAACTGAAGATACTTTTTAAAGAAAGAACAACATAAAAGCTGTAAGAACAAAGGAAAGAATTTCTGATAATAAAGTGCAGATTTTGTCACAGAAGTAATTCTAGGAAGCTACAAAAAATGTGAGTGAAAACAAACTCCTCGAAACAGATGAAGATTTCTTTTTTCCATCTAAGGTAGATATTATTCCTTGAAAATTGCAATCAGAACAAATAAAGGGTTTTTTCAAAATCATGCAGCTTTAGGTTTGACTTTGCTAAAATTCCAGACTCAAAGCAGATGGATTAAAAAAAGGGGACACTAAAACAAGTTTTTTGGTCACTAACTAGAAAGTTTATGAAACTACTACTACTACAATACTGTACTTGTTTCCCCTAGAGTAATTTTATTTTGATACTGGGTACTTTTCAAGTTACTTACACTGCCTTATACAGCAGCCTCCATAGTTTACCATTTACAGAAAACTTTCCCAGCTTAGCTTTACCACTTCTGAATACCTGTTGTTAAACCCAAAAACTGTAAGTCACAGCCTAGCAAAATTTCCCCCCACTAGGATTTTACACTTGGCTTTTCATCCACCAGAGGGAAGCAGGTGACAACAGTGATGCTTAATGAAGAGGAGAACTGTAAATATAACACCAGAAAATGCAAGACTATTTGCTTTTTTGTAATACAGTTGCTTTTTTTTGCCTTTTTTTTTTTTTTTTTTTTAATACAATGCTTTGCAAGGACACATAGCAGTGTTTATATTGACTATAAAAATAGGATCCTAGTTTTTAAAAAATTCTACATTGTAAGACTTTTTTGCATGTGTTCTCGCATACCTCACTTCCAGAAGTTTGTCTATTCATAGCTGAAGTCAGGTAGTTTCCTTAACTTTCTTTATAAGATATTAATCTCCTAACTTAATAATTTATTTTCTCATAACTAGATTTTGAAGTGTGTGAGGGAATAAACACAAAGAAGGAAAAAATAACCCCCACACAGGAAAGAAAGAACACAGAGGAAAGAAAGATCCTTTTTGATCATGACTGTCTTTTTATGAGTCATTTTGAAAGCATGCAACTTGAGAAAAAAAACAAAACAACACAAATGGAAGATCAGCTGGTGGGTTTTGCTGCTCTGCCTAAGAAAGGTATGATGATGAAAGAGTGTGTATTTATAACAGAAGCTACACTATATTCTGTTGCAGTATCATTACTGCTAACACTCCACCTAAATACAGAGAATGCAAAGCGACAGTAAGAATTGCATACTGGCATACTTCTCCCTCTGCTCGTACATTGTCCAAGTTATTCCTCTAGAAAAATCAGCAAACCACAATTAGAAGATAAACTCAGCTGCTACCTTCAATTCTCTCACAAAGTTTGTGCAATGAATGCATAGGGCAGGCCTCACACAGTTTAATTTGTGTCTTGGCATTTTGCAGGGCTGCAGCAGTGCTGAAGGCTTGCTTCAGGGTCAGCATTACCTCATCAACCTATATGGGAAGGAGGAAAAAGAGTATATAAACAAAAATACATGCCATAAACACAAAATTAGATTTATAAACCACATCTCAGACAGATGCTTTACAATTAATGAAAAAGACAAAACCATACAAACCCACTTGCTGTTTTCTAAAGAGATCAAGATTGAATTCCCAGCTTTCTGCCTTTTCTGTAGATGATCACCATCTTTAAGTTCTGCCAGACAGTGTAATTTTGATGTCTAACTACAGCTACTCAAGCTTACTGGGAAAGCACCCACTATTTTAAGAAGCTGCAAGTGAAAATTTTTGGTTTGAATATATACTGGCTAAATAAAAAGCATTAATTTCTTTAGCTTCAAGTCTCTCCTGTAAACTGCACATGTTCCCTCTTAAACTCTGTCCTCCCACCACGAAACCATTTTAGCACCAACCTCCACAGACCCATCCCTGCTACCAGACGGGGGCTTCCCCCAGCAGTTCACTTTTCTCTGGGATACCAGACTGCCTACCAGCCCTATTACAATCACTACATAAGCTTGAGTACTCTTGGCCTGCCCTGCAGCCTGCCCTGATCTTTCCTCTGCCGCTACCCCAAACACAGCAGTGCTGTGTTCCCACACACCAGCACTAGAAAAGCTCAGCTTGTGTTAAGAAAGGTTGAGCTCACAGCATACCTCCACTTTCATTCAAATATGCTCCCAGACCTGGCAAACAAAGAGTTCCCCTCTCTGTACTTCAGGGAAATACAATGCTTATTAAAAGTTGCTTGCTCAGTCTCGGCATCAGCAAGGAAAGAGGGAGACAGCAGCTTGAGAACAACTTTAAGAATGAAATCAGTGTTCTACTTCAGAATCAGGTCCTCACTCTGCTTGTTACTTTGTTTTATAAGCAGAAAGAAGAAAGCTGAAATATCTGAGACCAAAATCATGCAGTTTAACATTAAAAACATACAGACTTTTTCCAGGGTCTGTCACCTGGGGAGGGGCGGGGGGAAAATAAAAAAAAAAGTAGAAAAGGAACCTGAATGTAGAAATTTGAACTAGTTTGTGTCCCAGTATATCTAGGTTTGTTTTGTTTGCTTTAAACCTCACTGTTTTAAGCATTACCAGTAATTTCTGGCTGCTTTCTCTTTTTACCAATACAGCAGAACATTGAACAGTGAATGTCCATCTTGCAACATGGACTGGTAAGTTTTATAAGTTGGCTACAATCCCTCTCCAATGCAAGATACACAGAATAGTGCTAAGCATTGGATTATGACTACGCTAAAATCATAAGAACTATAGCACAAACTGTAACTAGTCTTGGAGCAAATATACACAAGCCTCCCAACACAGTCTGCCTGGCATTGGAGAATCTGGAAAGCTCTGCCCTGCCATAGTCAAACTGCCACCAGGATCTGAGTGATTGCTTCTGAAAGTAGCTCAGGAACATTCATTTCATACTGCAGTGTGGGTATACCCACACATAGCAGTACTAGAATAAGCAAAGAGGTTTATAAAAACATGGAGGTTTTATACCACTTAAGCCTTTGAATTATGCATGGTCAGATTTATCACTAGGTCAGATGTAACATTTTCTGTTAGTACAATGATAAAGCTGATTTCATAGCAAGCTCCCATTTTGTCAAAAATGCAGCCTCAGCTGCTACTATACATCTAGAGCTGTTAGCTCTGTTTGAAGTTTTATTGATGTAAATGTATTCACTCTCAAAATAGTCAATGGATTAACAAATTACGTTTTCAGCTAGCTAGAAAAGTGATTTTTAAGTTTATCTGAGAAAGAGTTAGCAGCTGTTACCAGTGTCATCAGAAACAAACATGTTTCAGAACAGGAAACAACTTATTTTAAAGTGTCACAGTTTTAAAATAAAAATAGTCAAAATTATTTCCTGTATGCATCTCACACTATTAAGCTACTTGTTGTCAGTAAAATCAGTGGCATCTGGAACTTCAGTTAATTGATATATTATACAATGTCCTATGTACTTTTTTAATAGTTATATACATCCACAAATACCATGGTTTTCTTCTTCTGTGATCAGATGCTGCTATTTTCTTCTCCTGAGGAACAAAATAGACTACAGGGTAAAAGCTAAAGCCAGATCTAGGCTTAAGACACATGCAGGATCAGCCAGTAGTTTAAACCCTACCCTGAAGGGTATTTTTGGGTTTTATCATCAGCTTTGTTACTGATTGTCTTTACATGTTTCATGAGGAACTAAGTCTCTCCACAGTTAGAATTGGAAGAGTTACAATCAAATACAGAGCTCAAACGTGCTCACAGTCGACATGCATGAACACACCCACATGGATTCATCTATTTGTTATTGATATATTTATTAGCAGAGTGCCAGGATATGGCTGCATATGAACAGAAGGCATTTCCTATTGCAAATTTGCATATACACAGCTGACGTCTTGCACCTGAGCAGATGTGACCACTGACGCTCAGCTGACACAGCAGAACAACAGAGACTCCTATTGTTCAGGAAACACCTTGGAAATGCTCTGATGAAATGGTTAGGATCATTAATAAATACTCACCAGAGACTCACTTGCACACTGGAACACATAGCAAACATACTGGCTTAACCCAGCTTCCACAGATTCCCGGCAAATAAAACCAAAGTGATCAACGTGTTTTATACCCTAAAAGAGTTTAAAAACAGCATAAGTGGACCATTTTATCAACAAAATTTTAATAACTATAAATGCATACCCCAAATGATCTATTTTACAAGTAGTATAATTATTTTTTAAATTGCTTTTTCTATTTAAGCTATATAAAGATCTTCAAACAATCAAAACCAGCATTATACAGCAATATATCTGGGCCAGAATTTCTTCCATTAGCAAAACTGGATTTTCATGGAAGCAAACTAAAGTTGTTACAACTGCTGGGTTGTATTTGGAATTGCCTCCACAGTGAAAATTTGATGTTATAAGCCCACCCTAAAACACAGGATTGGAGAAGTATCAGGGCAGCAACAGACTTTTGCTTTCCTGTAATATACGTTAGGACTACACAAAAAAAAAAAAAAACCAGAGGGAATGAGTGGCAACATACAGAATTCCAACTAAATTCCAAAATAAATTATTTGAGACTGAATTACATACTAGAAGTTTCAAGACTTATTACACATTACTACCGACACTTTTTTTCAAGATCTTAGTATAACAGCTTGACAGGGAACACTGCCTTGCTAAAAACAGCACTGAGAAGATCAAAGACAGCTGCTTCCTAAGAAGCACTATATTCCCAGTCTCAATTCATGGAACATGACTCACTATTGTTAAAGCCTTTGCCAATGTTTTTATCATCTGAGTACGGTAATAGTAGATTTTCTACAAATGAAAGCCTAATCCCTCAAGTTCAAATACAACAAAAATCAGAACACGGCTGCTTGGATCCATCTCCAAAGAAAACACCTATATCATAAAAGAGAGGAGGAGGCAAAGCAACTTGCCTGTCACTACAGAAAACACTCTAGACAAAATTGGAAATGCAGTACGTGACAGACTGAACATATTGTCACTACACACTGTTGTTTCTAAAAACAAAATTCCAGAAGTCACATTTGTGCCACTTATAACGTAAGAGGTGCAGAGGGTTGCTAAGATGACACAAATGGCATTAGTTGAATCACAGTCCAACTAGTCTTCATTTTCTCGTGACATATGAAGTCTTCAAAAGCATAAAATAAAAAGGTCAGCTGTATATACACGCTGATCCACAGAACAGTGAAGTGTTGACCTCTGTTTTGCAAGAAAACATACTTATTAAAGGTGGTTTGGTGAGATGCCAGTTCCCTCCTTACTGACAGTGCCTGAACAAGTCTACTGCTGTCTTGACTTCTCAGTCTCCACAGAAGAACATTTGTGGGGGGAGACAGATGTGACATTTGCCCTACTGAAGCACAACTAGGACAGCATGTTCCTAAATCAACAGTACTTCCATCACATTTCTTTAAGACAGTGGCTTTAAGAGGTCATGACAAAAGAGCCAAATTTTCTGTTGCTCTGGGTTCCCTCAAGGGGAAGGCTGCAACAAGAAAACTTCTACAATTATTTGATATCTGAGTTTAGACTGCACACACAGAGGTTTATCATCAATTATGTCTGCTGCTTGACAATTATAAGGCGTGTGGATAATTACTTGAATTCAGCAGCTCAACCATGCTTAAGCTATAGAATAAAAAATACCTTTATTAGACCAGATTAAGAAAATCCAGAATGCAAACTGGCAATAACATCTCCTTTTCATTGTTTGTAAAACTTGGAAGTACAAATACTCCTAAGCCACAGTCCCACAATACACAGTAAATCACTGCCCTATAAATCTGTAACAGAGGAGCCCCGGGGCTAGCACCAAGTTCTTAAAGGAAATACTGATGAGGTTTATGCAACCAGCACTTAGTCTTGAACAAATTAATATTTTATTTCTATTGAACACAGAATCCCCTCAACTTCTCTAAAGTAACTGTTTTGTATTAAAAAAAACCCAACCCCCCAAAAAAACACAAACAAAATCCCCCAAATATTGTGACTGCCTCTTTGAGTTATTCAAGAATGTAAATTCGCTCCAAATGAAAGAGGTGAAGTGCAAAACACCTCCAAAGCCCAGCACACAGAATTACCTGACACCATTTACTGTACAAAGCTATGTTCCTGAAGGAAAGCTGGGCCTTGAAGGTTTTCCGTGGTCTTGATGGCCACCATACTGTAAAGTCAGCAGAAAAAAGGCTGTCCCTGCTTAGGAGTGTTCTGTTTGACTATTTTAAGTATGTATACACAACCTAGGAGCCCAGTACCTAAAGCTGAAGTGTCACTTCAGTACACTTAAAAAGCAGAAGACCCAAGTCGTCTGCAAATTCTGCTTTCCAAAGCTCTGCTTTAAGTATAATTTTGATCTGTATTTATTATAAACCTATTAGTACATTGTTTGATAATATTGTCCCATTCTGTATTTGCATTAGCTTATTTCCTCTACCAAAAGCAATATAAATTGTAGTTAAAATTTAGAGTCAATTTAAAGACCTGGACCTTTAGTTGGTAGCTTAAGACACCACTTGAGTTACAAGTATTGCCTAATTCCTAATTTGTCTAAGCCCAGTCATGCAAGAGCAGACTTGTTATTAGCATTAAAATGAATGCACTTGGGGGTGAAATACAGGTTTAGAGAATGCCAAAAGTGTACTTTAAACTAGAATAATCATGTTTAAGAAGTTGAAGTGTTGATGTTGAAGTGATGATGGCATGGCAAATGCTGACAAGTGATAAAGACCTCAAACCGAAAAGTGTCTGTAGTAACTGGTGGTGAACAAGAGCAAGATGGAAAGGTGAACATCCTAGCCTTGACATCTAAGGTTACAAGAAATAATTATTTATTACTGAACATAGCTAGGTACACCTATTGCCATATTCTCCAGAAGAAATTATGCAGGTGAACTGCTGTTTTTCTGAAGGGTTGATTTGATGCTTTCCTCCTTTCATTCTGAAGGCTTTCAGGAATTTATCTGCTCAGAAACAGCACACTCTGAGCATCCTAAGTGGAGACTAAACTGCTTCCAAAAACATATCCAATACTCTCCCAAAGCAGAACAGTTTATACTTTGCTGACAAGTGATTGAAGTTGCTGCTATTACACAGCTCAGACTGGTTATTTTGCACTCATATTTTCCGGACTTTTCTGGAAAAAGAATTCTACTTATTTCTTTTTTTCTCCTGCCTACAGACCAGCAAGGCAACACAGCTGAAGAACAAATAAAATCTTTTTCTCCTGATGACCTACATATTGCTTCTTATTAATGCTTACCTGAGAACATGAGGAGATATCTTTAAAATTCTTTTCAAACACAACAGATTTGGTATCTGGACTGATGAGGTTAACTTCAAACCTTCCAACCTAAGAGGAAGAAAAATAAATCTAATTCATGATCGTCTTGGGGGCATAGCATTTACAGCAACAAAAATGTCAGAATCTCGCCCTTTCTTGTTCACATAGAGTACCTTTTGGCACAACAGCTTACTCAGCAGGAACAGGGGTGCCAGGGTGCTCTAATTCTGCCTATGTTGAGTAAGAATATTTCAGCAAGAACAATACACTCAGTTGAATAGCAAAAACGACTTGGAAAAAACAGCTTTTCTTCCCCTTCCCCACCTTTTTTCTTCAAGTTATTTTAGTCCAAAGATCACATGTTTGACAGACAATACTAAGACCTTTAGGAAACAATGCAGATAAATTAAAAGCTGGGAAAAAAAAAAAAAGAGAAGGGAATTCTTGGTTTTTAAATTATACCATAGATTAGCAGAGAAACTAAGATGACACTTTTTGGTTTGTACTAATTCCAAATGAGAAAGAGTAGATTCTGCAGCAAACTACTTTTCAGCTTTTCCAAACTGCTTTTCAAGCCCATGGAATTTATTCTACGGGGATTTTTTTCAGCTAAATCCTTTTCCTTACTATTGATAAGCTGTGGCTTTCTGAAGGGCAATGCATTCTCACTTCATTTATGATTTCCCCTTAAATGATCCTTAAAACGAATGGAAAGACAAAATCCAGGCATTTAGCCCATTGTTATTTCCTTTTATGGATCACCTCCTTTATGCGTCCTTCTGTTTTCTCAAAACAAGTTCCAAAGATGTGAAATGCACTTCAGGCAAGAGAAGAAATAACCATTGGAGTCTGAAGGAAGAAGCCTTCAGTGCAGAGCTGTTTGAACACTCATCTGGTAAAGAGGAGACATTAATACAAATTATCAAAAAGAGGCTGGCTCAAACACACAGCTGTGGAAGTCTTATGTGAAGCTATTTCTTTTTAAGTGCACAAAAAAAAGAGGTTTAGTTTGCACAGTAGTCTTCATTGATTCTATTTTTGAAAGAATATTCATGTTTTTCAGCTAGAAATCACCAACACAGGCAATCCAGAACTGCATATAAAATATTTCACAAAAAACTCTGCTCCTTTAAGTGATTACTCCATAAATATTCTTTTCTTTAAATTTGCCTGAGCTCATGAGTTGAGGTTGAAAGTTCAGCTACTTGTATTCCAACCATTTATGAACAGATACCAAAATATTTATGACAAATCATGAAGCCATACTGGATACATATAACTTATCTTGTAAAACTTGTCTCAAACTGCACAGGGGAAGAAGACGATACGAAAAAAAATATTGTTCGTCCTACAACGCACCTGGAACAACATTGTCCTGTTCTTCTCAGAATCAGAGGGCTGAACATGACTGGGTGCACTTGCGTGTCTTCTGCGGGACTGTATTTTCAGGTTTGTGTCATGAACCCTCCTCTGCATCACTGCAGTGACACTGCTGCACCGGGAGCGAAACTCCTGCTGCTCGTCAAAGCCTGAGTCCTCTAAAATCCGCTCTGGAAAGAAGCCACGAGTGCTGGCCAGGTTGGTCAAGTTGGTCTGGCTGCCAATTGTAAACATTGCAGCGTGCCCTGAGGTGCTGTTTGGGCTGTCCAGCTCCTCAAACGGGCTGTCCAGAGGCGAAGCTGGCACGTTTTCCTCACACAGGGGCAAGTCCAGACTCGACTCATTATTCCGCTGCTCGTTCAACAGTTTCAGGCGCTGGCGCTCATGAAGGCTGAATTGCTCTATGCAGTCGTCAATCAGAGTGGAGGGAGCTTTCTTGTGAGCCACTGTCACCTTTCCACAGTACAAGACCTCAAATTTTTGAGAGTCATAGAAGGCATCTTCACTATCCTTACTTGGTTTGGCATCTTCTTTCAGTGCTGCTTTAGAGACTTGTCTTATGCTGCTGATGACATCAGGAACCTAAGGGGACAATGTGAAAGGCCTTTTTAGTAACCACAAATGAGACAGCAGAGACACTGATGCATCAAGCATTTGTTAAGGTAAGTATTTATACAAGCTATTTCTCCAGCAGAGTGCCACAAGCTTCTTGGCAAAGAATATAAAACTAAAAAAGTCTAAATTCTGTACGGACAATTTATGCAGTGGAAGCCGAGCAAATAATTTCTAATTTTCTTCCTGGAATGTCTCCCAGTACATAAGGTTTTAAATTACCAGAAGGTCAATTGGCAAATGTTCACATGCTTTTTTCTTTTGTTTTTGTTATTTTTTTACTGAGACTACTTTCTCTTTTCCATTGTCCTCTGCCCACATTGGCATGTTTTACCGCTGTATTCTATAAAGGGCCATCACGTTCCTTTGTTTTTATTTTGCAGAGACACTTTTGGGAACAGTTTTGTGGAAAAGAGACAAGCTATCTCCATCAGTTTCAACTCAATAGAGGTAGCAAGAATATGGACATTTTACTGAAGTACCAAGTACAACTGCATTAGGTCTCAACTATTATCAACTATAAAAACCTTGCCCCATCCATCCTATGACACAGCTCACCTTAAGGTCACACTTCCCTGCTTCCTCAGTCATTGTGCAATTAAACAGCACACACAGATCTCTCTTCTCATTTGCAGAGACCCTTACTATACCCTGTAGGGCCAAAGTGCACATCTCCAGAAGACACATGCAATTTCAGCCTTGTATCACACAGTCTTTCAAAGACACCTGATTCTTTCTCTTTTACCCAATCACCCTGGGAGGAGTCTGCTTTCAGTACCAACATATTTAATATGCGAGCTCATTTTTCATTTTGGCCTCACGAAAGAAAACAAGGACTTACCCAACTCTACTAACAGCAGATCAGAGTGGTAATAGTTGCTCTTTTGACAATATCTACTCTTTTGAACCATACCTCTTTCCCACATATCCTATTTTCTCTAGAAGTATAATGAATGGCATCATACTACATGCATTGGGGAAGTTACTAGCGACAATGAGATAAAGAGAGAACATCAGTCCAATTTTCTTTGCAAGAGAAATTCGTTCTCAATATTCAACTAATCCAATATAATGAATCAACAGCTTTTGTATTCTAGACATTATTCTATAAATAATATTCTCACTACAATATTTGATATTTTTCAAAGAATTTTTCTATTAAAGGAAGATAACTTTAAAGTCACACCTTAGTAAATAATCCATGCTCCCTACAGTATCTCTTTCAGTCACATGATACCAGTTGAAGCTTGTTACTGAGGCAGCAATCTCATACACCAACACTTTTGCAAGTCACAGTGGAAAATTACCTCATCTTAATCCCCATCTCCTATTACACACTCCTCATCCCTTGGGCATTCAACTCAAATCTGCTTCCAGTTCATTTATTGCAAAATGAAGTTCAATTACCCTAAGGTCTGCTGACCGTTTGGCTTCTATCCCTTTACATGTCACCATCATCTCAGTTTTCAGTGAGGCTAAAAGCTAAGTCTAGATCTGACACAGACACAACAGTGTAACTATTCTTCCCTCGTTTTCACTACCGGGCTGCTTTACCATCACCCAAGGTGCATTTCCTCCCAGCATGGCAGTTCAGCTGGACACATCCTCACTTTGCATTTGCTTGTTTGTATTCCAAGGTGCAGCTCTTTTCCCACTGACTGGTCTCTTATTCTCTCTATGGTCTGTGCTTAAAGAAGCTCTAGAGTTTAAATTCCTTAGTTCTCTATTTTAACAAAATTCACAAACTAGCTATCTTTCAATTAAAATTTTCCGTTTTACAATCCAGAAGCTGTTACAGGGCAATTCACATACATTTTTATTCAATGTGCAATGACAAATGATAATTCTATTCAAAATGCATACACTTTACACACAATCAACTACAGTAACCACTGTCAGCTCATTAATCAGCAATTTTAAATTTTTTAAAAGTGTGCCATCACTTTCACTCCAATAACTGGGTTTTGCCTCCTGGTCATCACCTCTAAGACAAAAAAATCTAGATATTCCTAAGTCTTTCTAAAAATACTCACTAGCCTCCTAATACATCCTTCTCCCTCTCTCCCCCACCAGCAAATGTCCAAATAGGCTAGGGATAAGATTCTACCCCAACAGTAATACCAATTCATTTCCTCTTCTGTCAGAGATCTCCCTCACAAATGCACAGAGTTTTGAGTAATTGCAATTCTACTTAGAAAAACCCACCACCCTAAGTATCCTGCCGTTTATCACTTTTATTTCCATTTTTTTCCAGGTTATGTATGCTCTTCAGACATTAGTATTTAAGCCACACTTATTATTTCAGTATCTCTGCTCCTTAGAAAGCTTTTGCAATACATAAATTGCTACAGTATTTTCACTTATGCATAGAGGGATCCTAGCACTAGAGCAGGGGTTTCAACTCACAGCCTGAGCAATACTTATTCTCTGCTTTGTTTAGGTAATCTTTTTTACAGGCTCTGTTATTTTTTTGTGCGCTCCCTCATCAGCATTCACTTTTTTCTTCTTTTCAATCTATAGACAGAACCAAAATAAAATATCAAAGTGAACATTTGAAGACCTGTTAAATCTCTGTAGTTATGAATACTTTTCTTATATAGAGATGAAAACAATGTAATTAAATACAGGGATGTCACAATTGATAACTAATATCTCTCAGACAGCCCAGAAACAGTTCCAGATGCTTGTTAGTTGTTTCACGGGGACTCTCAGAAGCATGGTGTAAAAAACAGCTTCAAGTAAATAACATTCAAAACAGATACTAGCATTGCCAGGCTATTAGTCGTGCACATGAATGAATTTTATTGGTCTTTAGTGCACAGGAACAACTGTGTGCTGCTGCTGATGTACTCAAGGACTGACAAGGTGCCAGCCTGTGCTGTTAGACCTGACCCTCTTCACTCCCAGAGTGACACTTTCTTATCAAGAACCAAGAGCTACTTCTGAGAAGTACCTGATCAGAGTACAGTATTTTCATGTAAAGATTTGACCTTGATCAAAACCCCTAAGTGGGATCAAATGGAGTCTAAACAACAGTTTGCATCTTTGCTTTCCTGAAATGCAAGACGCAGGAAAGGTTACATAATTATCAAGCATACATCCCAGTATGGCTTTTTACACAATTCTTTGACATGGGTTTTGACATTTTGTTCCTCAGTGTATCAAGAAACACCAGTCATAAAAGTTTCACCATCATAGTTGTGTAACTTTTTTGGATTTGGATATTAGCTTATTATCTTTTAATGTCAAAATTGAAGGGCAAAGTTAGACAGGATTATAAGCAGAATGGAGCTTTTAAAATACGGAATTACCTGGATGAAAACTGTTAACTACTTTTAGAAATCAGTTTAGGAATATTAAGATGATAGACTCTTAACAGTCAAAACTTACTAATGTGTTTCTATGTTCTAGTATTTCCCTGGAGAAATCTCATTAAGCAGCCAGAGGGAAGAAAGGGGATTCTTACTCTTGAAACCCACAGGGCCCATGACAATCTTCCTGGACATCTACTACCAGCTGTTAGAGTAGAGCAAAATTAAACAGTTAAATGAGTTATTGTACAGGTTTTCAGTATTCACCTGAATAGAAAGAAATTAAATCCTTAAAATGTTTAAGCAATTGATCTATTTAACACACTCAGATTTTTTTTTTTTGTCAAGCCTTGAAGACAGTTACATCAAGAAGAAAGACTGGATTAGACAGAGCTACATAGTGTGCTCTGAGGGTGAGAGAGGCACACTTCCAGCCCAAACAAACTCTGTGGTGGGACAATTCAAGAAGATTTAATTTTCCTAGACTTTGCCTCTCTCAAATCCCATGGTCTAGGGATCTATCATCTTTTTCCAAATATTGTTGGACAGAGAAGGAAATGACTATGTTCCAAAGGGAGCTGCACAGGGCTTCTCCATCCAGAAAGGTAAAAGCTGATGATGGAGTGCTGGAACAGCAGTTCTCAAATGCATAAACATAATGAAGGGCATTATTACAGGTTTTATTCATGAAGTTTCCCTATAGTGCTGAATAGCAGCAGACTATTTCATGAACCAGAACATGGAAATTACCCTCCCACCCCAATACACTTACTCAAATATGCTGGAACAGCACGCAAAGCTTTCTCTAATGCAGCAGTGACCTCATGCTTAAACAGACAGGCACACTGAACCTTCTCAGGTATTAATAGCCTGATACCAAACAAAATGTATCTGAGAGCTTCAGGTGAGCTTTCTTCCCCTCCAGGATGCCAAGAGCATCCACGCCTGTCAGGATAAAACAGCAGTATGTATACTTCAAGACCCTTGAAACAGTGCTCTTAGTAACTCCTCGATCTCAGAACAAAGCCAAGAGAACTCAAGAGCAGAGCTCCTTCCTCAGGGCCTGCTCCAAACAACACCCTCAAATTCAAGAGGCCAATAAGACAAGGATGGACAGTGGGTACCATAAGTACAAAACTAAACCTGTGATGTTAGTTTGGCTCTTCAGTGTGAACGACACTACAAAACTTGCTTGAGAAAAAAGAAACCAAAAAAAACAAACTCCAATACCAAAACCAACCAAACAAGACTGCGAATTAAGAGGCAAATAATAAGTGCTCTATAATGTCACTGAAGAGGCAATATTTCCCTCCAGGGAAATATATTTGATCTAAAAAGAGTAATTAAAGAAAAAGAAAAAAACAACCCCACACTTAGGAACCCAAATCAAATTTGTTATCCACATCTGAGTTGCCTAAGATTGTATGAACCAGTCTTCACCCAAACTGATCTGATTCAATACATGGTGATTCAATAAAGAAAAGTTAGCTGTACTCAAAATCAGAACAGATGGCACTGGCCAAGCTCTGCACCACCTACAAGTAGATTCTGCTCTGAAAAAACAACATAGTAGGTAAAGCATCACACTGACACAGAATTTGTTGACCACATGCAGTAGAGTTTTGTTAGTTGAAACTAATGACAGCACCAGTTTTAGCCAGATAATCCCCAGTCTCCTCTATTTGTACCACACACCAACAATCTTGGATGGAGACCTTTTGAGCTATTGCAGCACATCATCCATTTGGCCAGACAGTGTAGATAAGGTGGCAGCACTCAGCTAATGCCTGCTCTGCAATTCAAGGGCTTGATCTAGTTCTGTCCCTTGTGACTAGATCTGTAACAATGTTAATTCATAAAGGAGAGTAAGCACCTTCCTCATGCATTAGTACCTCACTGCCTGAAGGGCATATGATTGGTACTGCCAAGAAATACTCTACTATACATCAAGACACTTCCCTGTTTTTTACAGAGAATAGTATCTTCATATTGGAAAGAAACATCACTTTAATTGATATAAGAATTGCAAGCGCTTTCATTTGACCAAAGTGTAGATTAAAACCAAAGGGAGGACCACAAAAAAATAATTACCACCCAAGTCGTCTGTCATGTAAGTGCGGTTTTGTTAAAATTAATTCCAACTTCCACAACGCTTAAAACCTTAAAAACAGAACTTCAGTTATGAGTATTTATCATCAATATCTTTAAGTTGCAAAACAGAGAGACTCTTAAGCCTACTAAATCATGCCTGATGCAGAATAATGGAACATTTTGTCACAAGTCTAGAAAGGGCAGGTAAAATATTTTGTAACACTACATACTTTTTTGAACAGCACTGACAGAAGTTGAAGCATTAAAACAAAACAAACAACACCCTTTGAATTTACAAGAGTCTCCACTGAACAAAGGTAGATGTCCCCTTTTTGCTGGAGTGATAACTTTCAATTGGTAATAACTTTTCAATTGGGATAACTTTCAATTTTGGTAATTACTAAGCAGTGCTTTCAATTTTAATCCAAATTTAGAACTTGAATGCTATGTATATTGTGAAAAAAAGAACAAAATTCGCTGGCTGGATTCCATTATTTACACAGATGAACAGAATTTTGCTCTGCACAGAAGCTGCAGCTCTTCCTCATTTGTGTCAAGCTGTCACATGGAAAACTTCAGTCTGGAATTTATTAACAAAGCAAAGCCCCTCTTCATATCATAAGGCTTATAAACTTAAGTGTGACTGTGAAATACTAATCTAACAAACATGCCTAACAAATGTGGCTACTTAATGACAACATTTCAAGCAAGGCAGTTATTTTCAAAACAAAGAAAAAGCTCAACTCCTCTCTCACTCCATCACCACACGAAGTGCAGTGGCAGATCCCTCCCACCGTACAAAGGGACAGGAGATGAATGAACTTCACACACACACGACAGGAGCAGTCAGTACCTTCTGGTGTGAGATCCAGCTCAGAAGCAGAGGCATGTCCAAGCAGAACTGTCACCAACCCTCAGTGTCATGAACAAGACTCAGGAACAGATTCCTGGGACAAGTGAGTGCAGAAAGGATCCCACTCTCACAAAGGGCTGGCAGTGCTGTCAGGGCATTTCCTCATGATATCATAGCAGAGCCAGAGATCCGTGCAGCAGCCGTTATTCTTCAAAAGTCAACTATTTCCTGACTTGGGGCTGGAAGCATCTGCGCTGCCTCTGATTTGAATAATGCATCCCACTCATGACCAAGCTATGTACACTTAAAAGCAAACAAAAGAGAAACGGGATACTCTTCAGACATCAACACTCTGTGCTTTGCTAATTACCAGGAGTTTGACATCTATCAATAAGAAAGCAACGCAATGTGAGAAAAAATTAGGAGCAATTGGAATGACTCTCCTCTTAGTTAGTGTGAACTTGCATGTCCACAAGATAGGAGAACCCAGCCACAACAGTGAAACATGAACAGAGACAAAATAAGCTGCTTATCATATCCTGCTATGTACCAGGCATTTGACAAGGAGGCAAAATTCTTATCTTAAACAAAAACACAACCAAATGCCAGCCAAAGTGCAGATATCTGTAACTATTCTCAACTAGAAAGAAGGGTGGGAGAGGGAAAAAATTGTTTTCCTTTAACTGCTATAAATGTTTTTACTGCCATCCAGTAAGTCCAGCGCTGATCATTCAGACCTGTTGTACTTCTAAAACTGCTGCATTCTGCTGCTTTCCACTCTGGTGACAGTGCTCCACTTAACAGTTTTCACCATTAAAAATGTATCTTTCCAATAAAGAGATAAAAGACCAGCTTGGCATGATTCAACTTATGCAGTCACACAAGCAATTGCTGACTTTGTTTCTATTAGATATTTAGAACCTAGAACAGAAGAATCTGCCTCCATCAGCTGACTTACTGCTGAACGAATACCGACTATCTTCTTTTTTACAGAAATAAGGAGGATTTGCAGCCAAGAGAAATGGTATCACAAAGAGAAAGGAGTACCAGCCAAATTACTAAGCATTTCTAGAACCCATCCATCTGCACTTACTGTACAGTCTAAAAATAACAGCTTAGAAAACTCCAAGTCAGGTTCTCAGCAGGCAGCAACAAGCATCTGCCATCAACTCCAATTCATTCTGCTGCATGTCTGTAGCCCAGTAGCAGAAAGCTGGAACACAGGGGCTGGCAAAAAAAGTTTCAGTGAAAGCAGTTTTTGGAGCTTCAAGCTAACTGCCATCCCTAGCAGCTAGTGCTTTTCCATTTCTTCTCTACAGGCTCATGAATTTAGTCAAAGCTTAAAGCATTAGAAAACACATTAAAGGTTTGCATAGAGGAACATTAAAGGATTGCATAGAATAAAGTTTTGCTCTCAGGAGACAGTCTTCCTCCTATTTGCCCAGCCTATATTTTGCCCAGGTGACTGGTCAAGACCCAGTAAGGTTTGCTTTTAGAGAACTGCTACGGAGCACTGCACATATTTTACTCTGACATTCAGCTTCATGCCAAATGCTGGGGAGACCACATACTCCTGCCAGAGGCAATGCTGAACACTACTACTACACCACCCTAAAGAGACATCTTTTTTTAGACAGGAAAGTTAAAATAAAATTCAGTTTTCAAAATAATTTTTAACCAAGACATACACCGTTGAGTTTTACTACAGTCAACAAGCAGAAAAAAGTACCAAAGTAGCACAGCATTTATTTAGCAAACCATCATAGTATCTGATTTGCAGCTGGAAACTTGTGGATCACCTAACACATTCTGTGCACTACACTTACACACACAAGATGCCTCTGTGCCAAATATCCAAATTTAGGTAAGCAGTATAATGATAGAAGGTGGATCAAGTTGCTTAACAGGGAAGAATGTCTAAGAGTTACAAGATGGTTTAGATGCCTGAGCAGACAATAGGTGCCTTTCTTTATACCTCTATGCAAGCACTCTACAGCAGTGCATCAAAGAACTTCAGTGATGGCAGTGACAGCTCAGCACAAGAGGAGCAGTGCTTAAGCAAGGAAAGTTCTTGCACTCAGTATCTTGCTCCTATGTTTAGGTGAGTCAGGCTTGATGCTTTTCCACCTTTCAGGTACAGCTCACATTCACTCAGCTTGAGTACTCTGCAACCCACAGAAGTGTCTGTACAGAGGTCTCATGACAATTCTTATGCTCTTGAATATGTAGATTAGTAAAACAATTAATCAACCAGTTTTATACTTTAAGCACATGCAAGTTTGTTTCCAAGTTTAGGACACAGTCCCCAGAGAAAGACTTTGCAAAGTACAGCTTGCTTGGAACAGCAGTTCTTAAACTTCTTTAACCCAAGTTCTTACAAACTATAAAAGCACAAATGGAGATATCAGCTAGGAATTTTCTCTTTAAAACCATGTTTTAGCTTAACTTGGCAGTTCTAGTAAGAGGTTTATTAAAGATGTTGTTTTTAAAACTCCATCATGTTTAACAAATACCCTATTTTTAAAAGGACTTGCCTGAGAAGATAAGGCTGTCACGTGGACAATCCCAAACAATTAATGCATTCTCTGCATTCATTTCCTTTTGGGGGGGTGGAGGGGAAAGTTGGAGAGCTCATTGAAGTACTTTTCCCATTTATGGTCACCATGTACTTCTCCAATACAGATCAGAAAATTATGAACTTCATTTTAGCAGATTTAAAGTGGCAATACTGAAATAAATGCTCCATGAACCATGTTTAAGAAGGTGGCAATTTTTTAATTCTGTAGTTTCAGATAGAAGTTCTCAGGATTTTAAATGTAAAATATTAACTAACATGTTGATTCATTATGAAATGAACACACTTTGGTCTGTTTTTCCTTAGTCAAGAGATCAAGATTTCAGGACTCCTATGTGGCACATCATGAAGACTCCTAAAGTGAGTATCATCCCAGATTTGGTTAAAACCTACCACTATACCCATGGATTACACCACTTTTATAACTCGTTTTCTACAACACCCACCTTCTTCTAGTATTACTGAAGTAGAAGATGGTAAGTGGTTTAATTCAGTGCTGACTCTGGGAGATGGGGAAAGTTAGATTCTATTCAGTCTAGAAGATGTGGGTATACTTGGTCCAAAAAAGTCTGGCGCTGCAATAACTTCCAGCTCCCTTGATGAGGCTAGAAATTCTTCAATGACTTGAAACCACTGAGTTAATTCTTCTCCTATTTGATGTTTCCTGCAAACTCTCAACTGCAGTGGGAGGTTTCAGACTACAAACTTTCCTTTAAAAAGGCTCTGCTTACAGAAAGTTGGGCACCAAAAGCAGTGTGAAGTAGCAGGTGATACTGTGGCAGAGACAAAATGTGTTACTACTGGGTTCAAGGCTCCTTTTGTCACAGGAACATTCACTAAGAAACTGTGAAAGACAAATGCACATGATTCATCAGAGAATGTGGACAGAGTATAAAGAAAATAGATTGCAACCGAGTAGCCTTTCAACAGCTTTGCCACACCTGCCAAGTAATGTTCAACAGTTTTCTAGTGCTTTGAAAATGCACATCTGTACACGGTCCAGCTTGTCTGCTTATCTCACCGTTCACAAGAGTAACTGCATTGTCTTGGGACACTATCAAATGCCTGAGCAACCAGTAGTACAATCAACTCCTCCCAGATAACAACCAGCAAAGGATCCAAGCATAAGCACAGCAAGGAAGGATTTCAAAGCCATGCTCATCCAGATGCTGAACTACCGACTGCTTTGAAAGGAGGTGCTGGGAACTTCCATCTGACTAGACTCCCTTCAGCACCAAAGTCTTGAACCACCACTTTGCCTAGGAGTCAGGGGAATAATGAAACTTTGCCACATCTGGAGGCAAAGTTTGCACAGCACAAAACACTAAATACTACTCTCCCTAGGAGTCACATTAGTCTAATCTTGTCATCACTGACTGTTTAAAATACTAAGATTTCATCAGCTGGTTATGGTAGCTGTAAAGAGAATTAAATTATTAGATAGTTATAGTGTTCAAATGTAAATCCATACAGACACAGCTGGATGGGCAAGTATTTCAAATTTAATAGCTGAAAGTAATTAAATGCATGGTCCTTTTACGTTCTGACATAGAGAAATTCTAAAGGAGCTACAGACTTACTGTTACTACTACTACTAATAAAACAAACAAACAAAAAAAAAACCCAATTCACAAGACCCAAGGGCAACAGAAAAGAAAATGCTTTCCCAGAAAGCTTTGATATAAAGGAGTCAATAAAGTAAACAGACAGTAAGGACCTTTCAGAGAAATAGCTTTGTAAGGCAAGACTCTTGCACCAATAGTGACATACATGAAGAGTAAGCTAAGGGTGTAACAGAGACCCATGAGACCATTTACATCTATTTCCAAAAAGTCTGTGAGAACATTTTGTTTTGATTATGAGTTCTACAAAACTGAAGGGAAAAAGGGAGCATAGAGGCACTTAATCACTGTGTAAGTAAGAAAGCACAATAGGTATATAGAGTCAAGCTGGGTGGGAAGGAGTTGTTTCTGAGCTCATTGGGGAGGTTCTACTCATTTTTTTACATACATCAGGTGAAGTAACTTTTGCACTACTTCACTCATTGCTGCTGGTAGATGCTACTTATTTCAGTACTGCTAAACTTTCTTTTCTGAATTTATTGTGCTTGGTACATGCTAGGTATTTCTGCACCAGCAGCTACACAGCACTGCCTGATAGCACAAACAGTAAGATTTTTGGAATTGGCTTGAGACCATGTAGGTAAGAAGAACAGCTACGCTGCATTAAGTACAGCTAACTTTTTGACAACAACATTCACAGGACGAATAGCACTGGCTTTATGAAGCCCTATCAACACAGTGACAAATTAACCCAGGATTTCTGGAATTTCAGTTCATTATTAATGCAGAGCAAAGCCCACACTGCTTCACCTTCCCTAGCAGCATCTTCATTTTAGTAGTTCTACTGGGTTTGCGTGGCAAGATTTTGGTAGCAAAGGGAACTTCCATGAGAAGCTCCCAGAGTTTCCCCAATGTCCAACAAAGGCAATGCTAGCCAGCTCCAGGTGAGACTCGCCACCCACCATGGCAGTGATGGTGGTAACCCCTCCATGATAATGTATTTGAGAAGAGGAAAAAACCTGTGCAATGGCAGCTAGGACAGAAACATGAGAACACATGAGGGAAACAGCCCTGCAGACAGCAAGGTCAGTGAAGAAGAGAGAGGCAAGAGGTGCTCCAGTGCCAGCACTGAGATTTCCCTGCAGCCCGGGGTGAACCACGGTGAAGCAGCTGTGCCCTGGCAGCCCATGGAGATCCATCCTGGAGCAGAGATCCACCGGCAGTCCTTGGAGGACGCTACACTGGGGCAGTGAAAGATCAAAGGAGACTGTGATTCCATGGGAAGCCCACGCTGGAGCAGGCTCCTGGCAGGGACCTGTGGACCCAGAGAGAGAGGAGCCAGCAGTGGAGACAGTTTGCTGGCAGGACTCCAGCAGGAGACCCATGCTAGAACAGCCTGTTCCTGAAGGACTACACCCTGTGGGAGGGGCCCACGCTGGAGCAGTCTGTTCCTGAAGAGCTGCACCCGTGGGAAAGACCCAGACTGGAGAGTGTGTGAGGGTTCCTGCTCCTGAGGAGGAAGGAGTGGCAGAGACAATGAATCCCCATTCCCCGTCCCCGAGCTGCCGAGGGGGAAGAAATGAGAGAAAATTAGGAGGAAAGTTAAGTTCAAGAAGAAGAGAGGGGTGGGGGGAAGGTGTTTTAAGGATTTTTCTTTCTAATTACCCTACTCTGATTGGCAATAAATTAAACTCAAGTCTGCTGAGTTTAATCAAACTGAGTCTGCTTTGCCCATGACAGCAATTGCTGAGTGATCTCTTCCTGTCCATACCTCGACCCACAAGCCTTTTTCTACATTCTCTCACACCTGGCCAGCTGAGGATGAGTGAGAGGAAGGCTTTGGTGAGTGCCTGGTGTCCAGCCAGGGCAGCCCCCCACACCAGCACATCTTAGCTGGATACCTGTATAAGGCATGTGCCCTGCTTGTAAAGGAGAAGGGCAGCATAGCCCTAATGTCTAGGGCTTGGTAGGAGTATACTTAGATGTAACATGGGAAATCCCACCATGTGGCTCCTGTCTGGCCTGAAAATAGAAATGCTTATTTCTGGTCTGGTGGGCAAAGGATGAGAAGGGAAGAGTGATTGTGTCACTGACACAGCAGTGTTTTCATGACATTTAAATGGAGTTATTTGGAAGGATAACATAACCCTCATTCACTTCAGATTATTACAGGAGTTTCTTTATAATTTCACCTAAGTATTACTTGTCATGCTCAACTGCCATCAAAGCAAGGTACACCTTTAAATAACTTAAAGTTTCAAAATAAGTATGTGAGTTGTTCTCTCATAGAAGTCAACAGTCCTCTCTGGACTGAGGAAATTAAAACTCAGTTTACCCACAACTTTGTCCTTCTACAGCTTATTTTTTACTTCTAATAGCTCAGCTTATGAAAGATTTCTCTCTGCAACTGGAAGTCAGTTTGCTGATGAGAGTTAGCAGTGAACATACAAACTATTAACAGAAATCAGAAAAAAGGTCCCCTGAGCAGTGAACTTCATTCCTCCTGCTCATCAGCTCTCCCCTGGGGGAGCTTAGTTGATCTGGGAATTATCTATGTTAGGAATCTATTCTTGGTGATGTCTGAATGTCCTGTTCTCACTGAAGTCAAGGCTGAAACTTGTTTTGCAAAGCCAGTGAGGAAACATCATATCATAAAAGTTAAGCATATTTCTTAACTACCTCTTCTGTGATTCCCAGCATCCAGACTTGGAAGACAAGGTACATCTTCCTCTGGTGGGATTCCCAAGTATGCCTTCCAGTTTCACCTGTGACTTCCACAAGGGCTTCCAAAACAATTCCATACATTTCTATATGGTAGATACTGGTAAACTTCAAGGAGAAACAACAAAAAGCTCAACTTCAAGGGTAATCTTGAATGTGATAGAAATATACAGCACTAGTTAGAGTTATTTACACTCTAGGGAATTTTTAAACCATCTGGCATAGTCCCAAGTGTTGTAGTTTCTGTTTGTTCAAGAGCTCTCAGGGAGTTGAAGCTAGCATAGGACACAAATTGGATCATTTCTGTGGTTTTACTCTTGTAAAAACTTAACATCTTGTATAACTTCAAAACAGAGTTATGATACAATTAAGCAGGTTAACAGATTTGTACCTTATCAAGAGAATTTTATCAGAACCTATAAGAGTTCAGGAATTAATATGGACTTCAGCTAGAAGCAAAATCTGAAAAACAGATAATCCATTTTGAGAAACCACTATGAAACTCACAGACCAAGATGAAGTTCAAAGAGATTTACACAAACAGAAATAAAACTGAATATATTAACATCTCCATCCATATTTTTCATAAACAGAAGTCAGGGCCGCCAGTGTGTAAATTTTTTTCTTTGGGTTTTGTTTATTTTTTTAAGTGGGTGAGACCTTTGTGAGAGGGTTATGAACCATTGGAGCAAACAATGACAAAATAAGTGAAAGTAAAAGGAAAGTGTAAGACCAGGCATGTTTGCTCCTAAACCCAACTCTGGGTATGTACACAGTTTCAAAGTGCCAATTGAGAGCAGTGTTACAACCTGCCCAGCTGAGGTTGCTTCCCATGTGCTCAAACCTACATCCCATAAAGAGATTTTAACATTTTATTTTTCCTCATGGGAACACTGGGAGTAACTACCTCAGACTTGGATGTTCAATTTAATACCACACTAAAAGTACTGCATCCCCTCTACCCAAGCAGAGGAAGTATGAAAGGAGCCATTTTATGCCATTTATGATTATCATTGCATTTGTTCAATCTGTTGGACTCCTTCAAAGATGCATCACACATAAACACCAGTCTTGGAATTAAACAATTTGGAATTGCTACCAGCATGCAACACTTAAAAAACCGTGTTACTTTCAGTTAGTAGCAGACTCATGATCATTGTTAGCCCAATTTATTTAGATGATGCCAGCCCTGAGGCTGACCATAGCAGACAGGGGTTCTACAAGGACACAATAAAGTAGAGTTGCTGCAGGGAATTTGTAAGCCCCAATAGCATATGGTAAAAAACAGCTACTGAACAGCAAATTTAAAACTTATGCCCTCTTTTCATATTAAGAACACAAGAGAAAAGCAATCCATGAAATAAGAGCTCATCAGAGGAAAAGGAAAGAAAAGAAAAAAAACCCAAAACCCTGTTACACACAAACTCAGTTAATTACAGGGATACAGAACAAAGCCTGCTACAAGTTACTGGATTGACAGGTCTGAAATTTTTATGCACAACCAAGGAATAACAGTATTTTGAGTTAAAAAAATAAAAAAAACTATCCAAAGTGTCAGAAGTTGTCACTTCTGGAAATCAGTCACTGGTTTAAGTGGATAAATTGGTAAGTAGGAGGATGATTTTAAGGGAGCACTTCAAAGAAACAGATTAAGTAACAACAAATGGATGTCATGTAGTAGCATCCTGGTATTATACAATGTTCCTAAGTGGCATGAAGGTGAAATACAGGGTTTAAGACACCAAGAGCTTATTTCCAATGCCAAATATACAAATAGTGTAAGATGAAGACTGGTGAAGAACAACTCACAATCCTACAGCTTTATTAGGGTTTTTTCCTGTATCTATGAACAGAGGCAGGAAATTAAGATCAAATTGAGGTCATGTGGCTATAATAGATGTTGACTGCAACAAGCATTTAACCAGAAATAAACAAGGCAGAATCACCTTGCGAAGAGCTTTTGTCAATACACCTGTATTGTTTATAATCTGCACTGCTTGTTGTGAATTCCCAAGCAGATAAGAATTGTTCATGATGCACAGACTTCACAAATAGCCCCACCTCAATAAAACTCAGGAATGCACACTTGCTACTCAGAAACTGGGATTCCCCTCAAACTTTAAGTTACATCTTATTTCATAGTTTATAAATTTACATTAAAATAGCTATCATTTATTCTTCTAAGAAAAAAAAATTGCATCATTTTGCCCAGTTTATGGAATATCCTACAACTTCATTCAAAAATCCCAAACAGACATTTGGAAAAATATTTATGCAATTAGAAGGATTTTAAAAGAGGATTTTAAAAAGAGTAAGCTGCTAAAAACACACTTGACGTGTTTTTAGCAACACTGAAACTCACATTTATCAAAACTACAGCGCACAGCCTAAGAGTTTTTTAACCTATAATTATATGCAGCATAATTGGAAAGCCTCAAATTTACAAGAAGAACTACCCAAGTGGTGACAAGATGACAGAAGAAACTCCTACTGGAAAGGGAAACCCTACTCCTCAATAGCTGGTCCTTTGAAGGGTTCATCCATGCAGCTGGAAAGGAAGAGATTCATCTCAGAGTTGGGATGTTTAAGAGGTTTCCTGCTACCACCTCCTCAGTATTCTCTCAAGATACCACACCAAAAATTGTGGTGAACCTGGCAGTATTAGGTTAATAGCTGGCCTTGATGATCTTACAGGCGTTTTCCAACTTTAACAAATCTATAATTTATCCTGATAGCTGCAAAGAAATAGGATTGCAGACATCATTGTATTTCTATTCAGCTTGGCTGGATGCTCACACCCACAGAAGGTAAGAGTGTACTTACAAACATTCATTTACAAAAAACATTCCATTTTGCCACCCCAGCACTTTCACAGGCTTTAGGAGCAGACTTTCCTTGAATACAAAGAATTGAGGCTGCAACTCTACCCAGCATTTGTTACTCATAAACTGACTAAACTGAAGCTTCAGAGCTTTTAAGTTCCCAGTTAATTAAAAAATATTTAATAGACTGAGCAGGGGAGGGGGAGCTGCTTTTTACAACACAAGAAGTCCCTTTATCATGTTAAGAACAAAGCTGCATTTATATCATTTCACCGCTTATCTGAACACCACCCTGTGCTATCTAACAAAACACACACTGCACTTTGCTGATAAAACACCCTGTGCTAAGGTAGCTCTACCTACCAGGATGTGAACATGTGTCCTGAGCCCTACCACGAGCAGCACAGAAACAGATGATTTCAGGCTTTATGTACTCAGCTTGGATTCAATCAGCAGCTGCACAGTGAAGCCTCTGCACGCCCGCAAGCCTGAGAGAACACTGGCTGCCATTGCTTTATTTTCATTCTAACTTGAGATCTTGTCATCTTAACCTTTACCTTCTAACATCATCAGCCACATTAGGCAGAGCATCTTAATCAAGAGCTTCCCATTTAGACAGCCAGAAAATAGACTTCAAGACTTTTTTTTTTCTTTCAATGAGGTCCTGAGGTCATCAAGGAAGGGGCCAAGCAACACCCACATCCAAAGGCACTTTAAATTAACCTTGTAACAATGCACAGAGTGCTTAGCTCTTGGAACAGAAGTGTGGCCAAGAGGCTGCAATACTCACCCTCATTCATATTGTTTTGCCATATTCTTAGGCTTTGTGAGGACCTTCTGCAAGTGCTTTTAATTTTAAAAGCAGAAGCTACTAAATTATTCTTTGTTTTACTCTGGAGGGGAAAAAAATTGTTTACTACAGTATTGGTTGTATTTACAAATGCAATTTCATTTCCTTGGTAGATCTCTTAAGTTTACCACTAACAGCATAAGGTTACAATATTTAATTTTCTACAGTATAACTGCTTGGGGAAAAAAAAAATAACTTGCTTTTCTGACACACTTAAGAATTAGATGAGAAATTGAGACCCCTGGCAGTCAACTCTCCCCTGCAGCAGCACTATTTTTCCATTATTGTAAAAGTGCAGGCTTTAATCTCTTTCCTTCCACAGCCATGGCCAGAAGAGTCCAGACAGACTGATCAACCATTTCTAGTGAGCAGGGCTCTGTGAAGCTTCCTCTTCCCCTCAAACCAATCTGCAAGATCAGTTTTAAATGTCTATGAAGTCTCATGATCTGAAGTATGTGGTAAGTTTTCTATGAAGTAATAGAAAAGGCTATGCAGTAGAAAAATAAAATTTTTGTATGAGAATTAGTACCACTTTAGTAAAAGCTTTTTCTGTATCAGAATGTTTAAACAAGAGCATCTTACCAATGAAAAAATAAAAAAAAAAAGAAAGAAAAAAATTGTGGTTTTATTATGTCTTGTAGCCAATAATGAAAAAGGTAAATCTGCACAGGGAGGAGGGGAGAGTCTCTCCTCCCAAAACTTGAACCAAATAATGAAGTCCATCTTTCCCAAGAAGAAGATGACAGCAGACAAAGCTTTCCCTCCATGTCACCTGTGTCATTTGTACATTCACCTGCTCAGTGACAGTTCCCAAAGCAGCCAGGTTCTAGCAAAGAACACAACAGCTCACACAAGGCGAGCCCGCAGTGTCCACCTAGTATCTCTGTGAAGTGTTTCTGAAGCCATTGCTAGCATCATTTTTCTACACATTCAAGGAATCTGATGGAAGATTGGAAGATGCCAGCCCCTCAAATTTCAGCAACAGGAAACAGCCACCATCAGATATTTTTTAAAATTTTATTTTAAATACTGCACTGAGTCTTTATGCACCAAGCATCAAAAACATAGCAACAATGCAAGCTGAAGGTGAATTTGGACAGATAAGATGATAAGATATACAGGTGCTTTACACTGAATTCTGTAACACTTCAATGCACTGCCAAGCACTATCACAAATTTGGTGAGAACCGCACTAAAAAAATAAAAAGCTCTGATTTTCTGAAGTCATGCTCAATTTATACCCAAGTTTATTTTTAGGCATCAAGTTCTATTTTTTTCATATTTCAAAAAATGAGATTTCAGATACTTCATTCCCTAGTAAAGCTGATTTACATTACACAGCACATAAGTAGCATGAAGAGCATAATCTGATTTGTGATGGCTCATGAATGACAGACAGGACATTTACATATGCTACTTAAAACTTTATCTCTTAGGAAGGAAGCTATTTGCGTACCTATGGTCTTCAGTCCAACTCAACAGTGCTGGGAAAAAAATCAGTTGTTCTCAAAAGCCTGTTTTCAAGATTCAGAAACTGGGCAACATGGTAGGCTGCATCTGCACATCTTAACTTTTGCTGAAAGCATAGCCAGCTTAACCATTCCTACTAACAAACAAGTGCTTGTGCAACAACCAGGACTTGGGAGATTTCTTTTTTCATAAACCCTTGGTTTATATTAAATTCCAGCACAGGAAGCAGGGCTGATTTCTGCTTATACAACATTATCATTTATCATTTCACAGAATGAAAATAAAGGTAACAGACCATAACAAGGTGCTTCTTTCCTTTTTACATGAAACTAGTTTTTGGAAACATGATTCAGACTGGAATTCCATCCTGCCTGTCTTAATTCTGTTCTTAGATGAGCCTAGTCTACCACAGAGGTAAGTATAGTCCTTTTCTGGGGGACAGTCAAGGATGTAAGAATGCTGCTCATGCACAGGCAGTAGTATCTCATCCCCAGCATCATGAGGCATGGCAGGATAATACTGAGAAATTGTATCCTCAAGCACAGACAGAGCAAACACACATTTAATGGTTTTCTTTTGCTGTACCAAATGTGCAGCACTTAAACTTCATTCCTTGCTTCAAGTATTTGAACCTCTTGGGGAAAAGCAGAGCTTCCAGCAGAAGCAAAATGAATATCTGGAGTGAAACACCTACTATTTAGAAAACCAGAGTGAAAGATCTTATTAGGATGTCCACAGCTAACCTAGAGGTGCCCAATCTGCCTTTGTAAGGGATCACATTGAGCTGGCAGGCTTCTCACAATGAAAAAATAGCATGTCCAGCCATGACACTGGAAGAAATAATCACAGACCCCTTGTGAAACATCAAGGACCATCAGCAGGAACCTTGTACACCTCCTTTCCTGGCTAAGAAAAAGGCTTCTGAAATTACATCATCAGTTCCTTCTTGTCATCTCCATTTTCAGAAGCACCTAAGGCTCACCTCTTCCACGGAGTTTGACTGCTGTGGCTACCAGTGGAGTAACCTTTGCTGGGGAAGGCCAGCTGGGGTGCAGAGAGGAGAAAGTGACCAAGTGGCTGTGGAAAGCACAGACGCCCACACAGAGCAGAACTGACAAGCTTGTACTGAGGAAATCTGTTCTGCTCGGCTGGCCAATGCACACTCGAGTGTGTGCACAGTAAACATCAGCTACAGCAGGCATAACACACTGTGTCTTGCTCAGCAACTGCCTGAGGGCACTGAATTAGCTGGAAAACTGAAAGACTGTGCAAAACAAAGAACTTCATAAACTGCTTTACATTAAAGGCATTCTTATTGTGCATTTTATTTGTGTGTTCTTACATTCCCTCTTACTTCTGGCTCCACCTCACTGGACAATTTCACGTTCATTTTCCAGGAAATGCTGAAAGCCGAGCTGAATCTTCTGAGGTACCCAGCATATTATAATAAATACATCTTTCTTATCTCTTCGAAACAGAAGGAAATGGATCAAAACAAGCAAGTCTGTAATTCACAAAGTGGCAGGAGTGTTTGTTCTGCAGCAAGCTGGATTTTCCTGATTTGTGAATGAGAAGCTGTATTACAGTTTTACATGAACTCTAGCACAGTGTTATTTCAGGCACGGTGAAGATCACTTCACAAATTGAATTGCTCCTTCCTACTCTCTCTTAGCCATACACACATTGAAGCATTTCATCAGTTACAGTCACGGCTCTCTAGAGCATTTAGCTAAGTGTTGCACATTGAGACTACATTATTAGTTTTCTCCAATGCTACACCAATTTTGTATGTTTAAGCTCAACTCGTTCCTATTTACACTTCGCAGCATGACACTGAACACCACCCACTATTTAAGAACACTGAAAACACTGAACAACATTTCCCTAGCTTAGATACTGCCTCTGAAGCCAAACTGCTGACTTAACAGCTGAATTTTACAAGAACAATAAGATGGAGCTGTATCCCCAAAGGGACAGCAGAGAGCCTTACACACATCCATTCAGCTTGTCTCACAGGGCATATCCAGAGCTTCCAGATGTTAAGACTTCAGGTTTCCAAATGCATAAGAGCTGTCCCCTCACCTTCTTCCACAAAGTATTTTTCAAGGGCATTATACTACCAAGCTGGAATATCTGTTATGTGTCTTCAAGGACTGAAATGATTAAGTGTTTGAACTCAAGGAGTGTTACACAACCCTCATGCACAGAAACAAATCCTCAACCTTGGAAGAGACAGCAAGGATTTTGCCATCCTGTAAGATAATGCCACAGTTACTTAAGCTACAATCAAATTCAATATTAAAAAATTACTCGAGTCAACTTTTTGGCATACTTGTTTTCAACAAAAAAATGAACTCTAAACAGCACATAAAATGCTAGTGTAGAAGTACTGTGTTTGACTAGTCAGAAATCTTCAAATTCTAGGTAGCTATGTAATACTTAACTATTTAGTCTGAGCCTTATGATGATTGTCTTTTCTAAACTGAGCTAAAGCAATTCATGTATACAGTATTTCTGTTACTGTCAACCAAAACACAACTTTCTCATGCTTTAGGCAAGAATATTTATTGTCAGTGAACAGACTAGAACAATAATTTAGTGGGTGGTTAATAAAAGATGGAAAGGAGTTTTACTACTCCATGTGAATGAGGCACAATAACCATCTCATATAGGAGATGGAACTCAAATCTGTAGCTGAATCCCATCCTGCCCTTTCCCATCCCCAAACAGCTTTCTGTTCCTCCCCCCTCCCCCCCAAAACAATTTGGAGTGAAGAATCTGAATTTTCACAGCAGAAGCACAGTTAGACAGCAGAGTGCCCTGCATCTTACTGACAACTGATCAGGCACCCCAGACTGAATTTGGTAGACCAGCATCAACCAAAACATGCTAGGTGTAGGTGCCTGAGAAAAACCTCAAAAGCATGAAATACCAATAGACTGAGAATCCACTTACAAGCACCTCCGATTTTTATCATCTCTTCATATACAAACCCCCAGGTTACTGTCTGAGTATCCCAAACTGGCAAGAGTTACTTCTGAAGACAAATAAACACAGCCTTCCACTTTCCAGTTGTCCTGGTTCTATTCCAGGACAGGGTTAAGTTTTGCAGCAGCTGAGAGGGCCATGGCCAGGACACAAAGGTTACTCTACACCACTTTGTGCCACCGCTGGGCCGAGGTGAAAGGAGTCTCCTCCAGGGAAAAGGAGTTCCACCTGGTTGAGAAAACATGGTGGACAGAGCCATCCACTACTATCAAGTGGGTTTTTTTTCTGTATGAATGGTTTCTTCTACCCTCTGTCATTAGCATTGTTGCAGTTATGGTTCATTTTCCTATCTCACTGCTGTTTCCAGTAAACTGCTCCTATCTCAACCCATAATCTTTGCCTCCTGTGCCTCCAATTCTCCTCTCCAGCCATCTGCAGGAAAGAAGGGGAGGTGGAGCAAGCTGCAGCGTGGGATCAATAAATTGGAGAATACCATCCCTAAACCATGACAACAGCTTATTAAAATATCTAACAATAAACAAAAAATAATCCAGTCTGGCTTCCAGCAAAGTAATTGGAAATACTTGTTTTTAATGAGAATCAAGTTACTGAACCTGATCTGGTATTTCAAATTATACTGAGCAGATTAAAACCTTTCATTTACTTACCATTCTCTTCCTAGTTATTTCCTATTACCTCTCTCTCACTGCCTTGTAAAAGTCAAAAATTAATGCTTACTCTTAAGAAATTTATTATTCCTAAAGCAAATCCTTCATAAATTGCTCAAGCAAATCCTTCATAAATTCCTCAGTGATACCATTTTAAAAATGGATTGAGGCAACAGGGGTATTTCCTAATATCCAACGACCTAATTATGACAACTTACCTCAATTTTGCCTTTAACCAGAATTTAACTTTCTTTTCCAGGGAAGAGAATAATTGCATTAAAGGATAACCAAAAAAAGGTAAGAAAATCCATCATATCTTCTTCCTATCTTCCTTAAGTACCCTTTCCAAAGAGTTCTTTAACCCTCAAGCCTGGCTAAATGAGCAATTGCCATTTGAGCTTATTGACCAGGGGTACAGGGGTACTACTGGTTATCATCCAAAATATCAGCAGCCAGGAAGGCAGGACATTGCCTCTGACATTCAGCATTATCTGAGAGATGCATTTCAAAGGCTCCCACTTTTAGTGTCGGGTAAAAAGTACCCTCTAATAGAAAGAAAGTCACACATCCAGACTCCAGTCAGAGGAACAACTTTCTGCCCTACCACCTCCACCACCCTCATGTGGCCATCAAGAGCTTGTTCCTCTCTTCATCCATAAGCCTGAAAGGAGGCGTTGATTTCACAGGGAGCAGGCTCCCTGCTACCAGCTCTGGGTCCTTTCTGGGAAGAGTTTATGGTTAGCAGGATAAATCCTAAGGAGGCTTATGCTGATTTGTGTCTAGCAAGCCTGGGATCCTTAGGGAGTCCCATCACAAAGCTCCCATGAGTTGCTACAGGATCAGCTTGTGTGCATTTACTGAACAATTTATCACACACATTTTGACAGCTCTGGCAGCTGCAGAAAGCCCTTCCAGCCCTTCCCTTATAGCAGGGATTCTCTAGCTTCCAAAAAAATCCTTGCTCAAGTTTTAGACATAAATCAATGTTTTCTTGATGACCTTTGCTCACAGAAAGCAAGTACACATTTTAAAATCAGTCTGAGACACAGACTCACTTCTGTACGGAAAGTGGTTCTGCTGTGTCCAAATGGTTAACTCTGGGCAATAATATTGATTAAGAAGAAAGAAATTTAAGGAGTCTGCCCAGGGTTCTTTATGATAGACCCTAATTCATGGACTGGCTTTAAAAAAACTGTCTTGCACTGACACTTTTCTACAAAAGTGCATGACCTTTCAGAAAACAGTAGAGTCTATTACAGAAGTAATTAGCAAGTTGGAGGAAAAACAAATCTGTGTAGAAAGTTATACAAAGAAATCCTCCTTTATCATTCTAACATCCTATGATTTTGTATAAGGACAACTTTATTAATTTGGTTCATAGCAGTGATAAAGTTATGCAGACAAAGAAAAAGTTTTTGCACCCTAAAGCCAGCTTCTCTGCTTGAAGAAGACATACAAAGAAATTTTGGTTTTTGGGTTGTTGTGAGTTTTTACGATTTTACCTAAAACAAAGTGTACCACATCTCAAAAGAGAAGCTCAAATACTGAGATGCAAAGTCCTGTAAAACATAAATCCTTGCCAATTGCATGTAATCTCTCTTCCAACCGATTCTGTCTGAACTGCTAGAGTAAGAAAACCTAATTTTTCATCTAAATTTGCAGGAAAAAAATAAGGGAAAAAAAATTAAAATCTATATCAAGGTTCGAATCCTACAAAGTCCTTACAGTTACCATACAGGAAAGATCATCTTTGGCAATCTGACCTCTGACAATTGGAAAACTGTTTGTGGGTGAAATGATGCAAACAAGGTTCAAGAGTGTCATCTACAAATGATGGCAACAAAGTGAACTGTAGGAAACAAGCTGTTTGCTGGAAGCTGCACAGCATTGTGAGGGCAATCAGAGCACCTTCCAATGCCATCATCTGGGAAACAAGGTATTGCTAAAAAACCAAGCTACATAATATCAGTTAATTCCTGGCTCATAAGGGCCATTATCAAAGTATTTCATCTAGTGTAACACTACTTGTACTAACTTAAATTCTCCCTGCTGCTTTTTTTCTCCCACGCCCAGCTATGATCTAAAGGCTATTATCCAAGAAACTACTATAGCTATAGAAACAGCTGCAAAGGAGAAACAGTTGGATAAGAGTGGAGAATTTAGCTTCAAATATGAAGAATGCTGTTGGAGTTAAATCTTATACAGATGTAGCAGATCTTTCATATGACAGCTTTTCATCAATTGTGGCAGGAGTCAAAAGACATTCCTAGGAAGCCTGAAAAAATTAGTAAGGGATTTTGTTCATGGTGACAGAGGGTAGAAGAGCAGCAGCCAGCATTTTCCCAGTGCTTTGGGGAAAGCAGCACAAGCAATAGTGAGATCTCTTCTTTAGTGAGAGCCCAATTCAATGCTGAGTGGGCAGAAGCTGCTCTTTACAGCTCCTACTTAAAAGGACCAACAAAACAAACTAGGAATATACCTTGTCAACCATACATCCTACTAGAAAATCTCTTTATTTTGGTCACAATTGCCAACTATCATACCATGAAATATTCCAAAACATGCTATGATTTTTTTCCCTAACTAAAGCTCTAATGGGAGAATAGCATTGCTGCTTCTCATCCGTAGGCAGATACTACATAACAGCACATAACTCCCTACCTAGACTTTTTTCTGAAAATGTCATGGAGTCAAGGGAACTATCTCACAGCATTATAAAATACTACTGCTACATCAGTGATTTAGTTTGGCAGCCTCTACAAAACCATCAACATAAACAAGGCCAACAAAAGAGGCCTTGTGCACCAAGCAGGCATGCAGATAAAGGTAGTGAACACAGTGGTTCCCACTACAAAATGCAAACTAGGTGAATGCACCCAGAACAAAAGTTGTTTACAGATAGCCTGAAACAGGGCAAGTTTATTTTTGTGGGTGTAATATTTGTTCTCAGGCATAAGACTCAGGCTAGCAAATTACCCAGATCCTCCTAGTATCTGGAGCCATAAAGGCAGAGCAATATGTCACCAGCCAATGGATATTTTTTAAATCCTTTGAAACCACTAACTGAAAGGCAGCATGCAAACATTCTAGAGGAATTAATTACTAACTTGAAATAAATGCTTAAAACACTAAAGAGATTACATTAGAGAACTCATGCATGTATTGGGTTATAAGTTCTACTATGGATCAATTCCTAGTAAAGAAATCCCTCTCTAATCCCAACTCCAGTCCCTTTGTATCTAACTGTACTACCACAGAGACTCAAAATCTTAATGGAAGGGAGACTTAGAAATGCTAAGTGTTTCAAGGACCATTTAGAAGTCAAAGTATACACCTAACACTGCACAGTTCTCAGGCAAATGTCACCTTTGCAGCCAGTGAGTGACCACCACATCACCCCATCCTCTGCAGCATGCTCCCCTGCTCTCTGTACAGCATCTCCCACGCCGGCTGTGCTGGCCCCTGGCTGAGGTGGGAGGGAAGTGCTGTACACCTGCTGCGCTACCACTCCAAGTAAAACACAGCTATGGCAGGGCTACTGTGGAGCTCTAAGCACTTGAGCTCTTTTTCCTGCATCTTTGCTGCGAAGCAGGCAGGTCTTAACAAGAGCTGGAACACATCTCGTGCTCCGACTGCACCTCTAACAGTCCCAGAGCTGGTCTGAAGACCTTCCACACCAGTGCCACAGCCTAGTGAAGGAGAGCTTGGGTTTAGAGGAAACGTATTCGAAGACACACTGAACCAATTTACAAGATATGAAAGTCTCATCCTCCTGCCCTTCATAAAACATCAAGGTAACAATGTTCATGAGCATCAAAGAGTTTCAAATTATCTTCCCAAATGTAAAGAAATAGATTCCTTTAACTGGGAGCAGGGGAGACATCATCTTTTGCCTTCTTCAGAAATTTTTTGTTTACAGATATCTTTGTTTCTCACTGTCACAATATCCTCTGAAGTTGGAAGGATCTTCACCTGAAGTTTAATTAAAACCATTTTTTCTTATGAAATGATGGTGCTCTCTCTAAGCACGGTTTGTGGTAAAAACAATCAGAACAGAGGTACAGGAGGGAAGAGAATATTCCGGACTTTTAGTTACTGGGAAGAAATCGAAGGGGAATAATCTGTATCTTCTTTTCTCTTCAAATGTGCATGTTCTAAAGTCCAGGCTAGCACCAGTGAATGCTATAAAAGCTTGATCTGACTACACAGTACAAATGTATCACTCATCAAATGTACACTGACAGTCGTTCAGTAAGGAAATGCAAATACTGTCACAATCTGCCAGTCATACATTCAATACAAGTTACCCTCTTTGGGACAGCCAGCAGAACAAAACCCCATCCTTTAAGAATTAGTTTTTTGCACGTGCAGTGTAACTCAATACCACAAAGGGAGAAAACGGCAGTGCACTTCAGTCTGAATCCACCGCCAGCATTCAGCAACAAGAAGCCCCTTCCAGGTCCAGAGTGTTGCCAACATTCTGGAGTTTTGTTACACAACTGCAAGAACTGCTTCAGCTCCCACTGTGCAATTTTCCCTGGTAGCAATTGTTAAAGACTGTTTTTCCCGCTGTGTTATGGAACAATGGGAATGATTAATGTACCCAAGAGCAATACTTGAGTCGACGATTATTGATATCAAGTGTTGGTGTTTGGCATGAGATGAACTAAGTTCTGTTACATTAGAGATAACTCTCCTCTGCCAAAACTCTAACCTCATTTTTCCAGAGGGGGAAAAAAAACCCTCCATGTAAGTAAAAACATTTTTAGGAAGGTTACCCACTTAAAAAGATATAGCTAGTCCCGTTATTTATTTAGTATTGGCAGTAAAATATATAAAACTAAACCGTGACACATTTGATCTGACATTTAGAAAAATTCAGAAGCATTAAGATTTTAGCTTTACCCATAACTTGTCTTTTCTAGTACAGGGCACTAACAACAGTGACTACTGTGCTTCAGTCCACTTTCTTTTTAATCAAGGTTGTTTGTTTGTTTATTCAGCCCTTATGAGCTGGGTGAAAGTACAGTTTTGCTTAGGTACACTTTGGTCACCACCAGCTCTCCCCTAGGAATTATTGTTCATGACCACAAAATTTGCTTATCTTAATATTTCAGTATATTCTCCTATTTGTACTGAACATCCTTTTAATCAAAAGGTACAGATACCGCTGGGTTCTTTGAAGCACTTCAAAGCTTCCCTTTTTGAAAGCAGCTACAGAAGCACACACGCAGCCACAGCTCACCCCTGTGAGCAGCAGCTTAGGGAGTCTCTTTCATCCAGCATGAGAAATGTCTTGTGAGGCCAGGCCCTGGCACATTCAGCCCTGGACATGGGTGGAAAGGTGGGAGACAGTGAGGGAAGCAGGAAAGAACTAATATTTTTCTACATAAGTCATATATTACTATGCAAATGTTTATTGCATTGATGATAAATGCGAGCGCTTGAGTAGTGAAATACTTCACACATGCAGCTTCTAAAACGTGGATACAGAGTGAGGTGCACAAGTGTACAATGTCCTCCAACTAAGGTCTTGTGATTTCTGAGAAATGAAACAACTTAATTGGGGGCCAAAACCTTTCCATTTTTACCATTTTACAAATGTAAGCATTACAGTGGCTAAGTTAGATCTAAATCATTTGTTTGTATATGACAGCACACAATTTCACTGGGTTTTAGTGCTCAAGTAGAGAACATGTGGAACCTTGGCACCCATTCCATAAGCACATTGCTTAAGGAACTCCAAAACTACAAAGGAATGGACATAAAACTTTTTTTTAAAAAGTAATCTCCCGCCTTAATGGAGATATCCTCCCAAGTCAATGGAAAAACACAATGGATTAATACAGGGTTACAAGGAGGGAATAAGCCTTGGGGTTTTTTTAAAAAGTTTTATAACAGAGCTCCAAGATCACAGAAATTACATAGAAGAATGCAAAGACACACTCATGTAGATTATTTTTTCTCCTCAAACTATTTCAACTCTTCCTGCAACAATTCTTCTGTCCCTCTCATCTCCTCTGGCATTGTTCTAACGTGGGTAGTAGAAGCACCTTAGTACGATTTTCACCGCTGGACCTCTTAAACACTAAACGTACAAATAGAATACTTCTATTTACATTCCTTTAAACAGAAACTGCTGGAAGAGTGAAAAGAGCTCATCATACAGCTGGGTCAATGAAACAATGACCTTAGGTTAAAATACACACTCCTTAGGAAGCTGATTGCTGCAGCTGTGGTGTAGCAGATTATGGACAGCAGAAGCATGCACCCAGGAAGTTTGAGTTTGTGCAAATCTTATGTGCACTCCTAACCACCAAAGCAGCATGAACCACCTTTGCTGTTGCGTGCAATCAAGTGGAGGAATAAACAGAAGGGACAAGATTTGTAATTTCCAACTGTAACAAAGAAAAGGAGACAAAAAGTCCCCATATATATTCTAAGAAATAATGCATGCTTTACCTGATTGTTCTCCCCTTCCCATTACTAATCCATTTTCCTAATCTATGTCTGTAGCTCACAACTAAGTGCAGTTTACATCACTGTTTGCACACCAGATTCTTTAGCTACATCTTCTTTTCAATACCCAACCTTGTTTATTCCTGCAGGACATTTGAGCCTTACTTACCTACCTCTTTCAATAAGCCAGAGAAATCATAGTATCAAGACAGCACAGCAGAAAATACCTTACAAACATTTTAAGTACCACTTAGGTTCTACAACTACTAGAGAACAATTTAGTTCTAAAAACCTGAAGATTTTAAATCAGTATTTTGCACTTGCTGTAATTTCATAATCAGTGATGCACACATTCCTTCTTGCAAGCTATGAGAAACATACATCAGAAAACTCAGGATATAAGTGCCTGGCAGAATCACAGCACATGGCTATGTTTGCTACTGTTGGACAATAGCCTCTTTTAAAGTCAGATACTAGTATTAAAAAAATTAAAAAAAAAACCCAAAACACAACAAAAAGCAAAAAAACCCCACCCAAAACCCCCCAAACTCACAAGCTTTACTCCATACTCACAGAGCAACCACAACAGAGCAAGAGAACACCAGTGCTGTCAGCAACCAAATTCCACAATCATACCCAGGCATAGGCTGGGACTCTATAGTTTGCCATTTCTTTTTAGTCTGGCATAGTCTGGCATTTCATTAGTGATATTAAACTGCAATGCAAAATTCCACAAATCCTGGCAGAAAAGATTACTATGGGTTTTTTTCATCGTGACACTTTTCATCTGCAGGCAATTTGACAATCCTATTGTGGAAACATTAGGGAAATACTTCTGGTCTTGCAATTTGGAATCTAGGTTTTTCTCATTAATTAAATACAAAGGCAGTGAAATCCAACTGTCATATAAGCATCCAATCATTCATTAAGAGAAGCATTGGAAAACTCCTTTTTTGGAGTAACAATCCAAGGAATTTAGAGCACTTTTTTCATATTCCTGTGTAATACTGGAAATAACTTACAATCTTATAAATGCATAGATCAATTTTCTTTAGGAATAGCTAATTCATTTCCTTAAAGATGCATTCTGCTAAACACTGATTTACAAACATTCTATTTTGTGCCAATAAAAAGAACAAGATTTTAATTACCTACTTCATGCATAAATGGAAAGGAAATGAGCTGTAAAAATGGGCGCCAAAACTGCCACATTCATCAGAATGAAGAAGATGGTCCAACCCAGTTGTTCTCTGCAGGAGCTCGCTCTTCCTAAGAAACTACCTCTTCATCAGTTAAGACTACTTCATTTACAAAGGTAAGAAGTCGCAGTTTCTGTTAGATATGACCAGCTTCCCAACAACTAACTGTCTCTACACATCCAGAGGCTTTTCTGGGATGAGTTTGGTCATTGGATTCTCAAACTACCAGTCTGATTGGCTGCAGCTGCCTGTAAGCTCTTCTTGAGAAATGCAGCAGTCAGTCAAAAAAGGTCTCCTCACACCTGCTTTCCTTTAAAGAAATCAGATCCTCAGCAGTTTATCAAGTCATACAGCTGCTTTCTCCTGTTCACTGCAGATAAGCTGCTGCCCAAGTATTTTCACTGGTGCTCTTAAGGCCCTTAAAATAAAATCCCTTGAAAATGCTGTTTGATGCCTTTCAGCCTGCCACTTGCTTTCAGTTTCAGTCCCAAGTCTCATCCCTGCTCACCCACACTGTGCATACAAGCTCACATCCGAGTACCCTGTTAGCTTTCACCACCTTTCCCCTTCGGCTTGCTCAAACATGAAGGATGAAGCCTCGCAGCACTTGCTTGCAGAGCAATACAGAAAACCAGCGAGACTGCATCAGATCTGACCCTTTCTCCCCTTATGCCCCCAACACTTACATGCAAGTGCTGTTTCCACCCTCAGTACCCCCTACTACTCTTTGTGTAAGGAAAAGTTTCTTCACCCAGTGGGTGGTTGGGCACTGGAACAGACTGCCCAGGGATGTGGTCACAGCACCAAGCCTGACAGACTTCAAGAACTGTTGGAGAAATGCTCTCAGGCACATGGTGTGATTGTGTACAGGGCTGGAAGAGGAACTGATGATCCTTGTGGGTCCCTTCCAACTCAGATTATTCGGTGATTCCATGATTCAGACAACTCCCAGGACATGATACAACCACTCCAACACCATGGCACTGTGTCACTCCTGCAACTGCCAACCTCATGTTCTTAGTGCCCTGAACCATGCGAAATGCCTGCCTATCCTCAGAGGCTCTGTGACCACAAGAGACCCAGATAAAACTCTAAGCAGATGCTGGCCAGGTTGGACAGAGCCAGTATCCTCTGGAGGGAGCAAGCTGGGCAAGGCCAAACACAAAACTCCCATCTGTTTGGTGCTGGAGACAAGAACCACTTCCCAGAGCAGATACTTTTATCAGGATATATGTCAATTGCAATAGGAAGCTCCTCAAGGACAAGATCATGTCTTTATTTATACATGTACAACTCCCTCTGCAATGCAGTGCTGACTCGTAACTGTTCAGCTGTGCAAGAAAGACTGCAGCTGTTAATGCTATCAGCTCCATGCTAATTAGATTAAATCTGCCACTCAAAACTGTACTAAAAACACTTTAAACATCCAGCAAGGCACAGGCTCCAAGAATTTTACAACTAGTGATGCCTTCATATGCTTCTTGGTATCAGTACGTTTAACATTTACTGTTTCAGCAGTCTCTTCTCCAAGAATGAATCGCATGGTAACACACTGAATCTAATGGGAGCGGGCTCATAACACATCTAATACCTGCTCCTATCCTATCTGAACACCAAAATGGTGTTTTGGTAAACAGATGCCCCTTGTATGACTGATGGAGATGTCATTTCAAAATGGTAGTGTTTTGTGAAATACGTGCACATAGGATTTTCAGTGCTATCTCCCACTACCTCTCAATATGAAATCCCAGCTATAATGTGAGGGTAGCAGGTGAAGGCCTTTTGGTTAAAAGAAGGTTAACAGCCTGATGCATAACATCAGGCACTAAAGCCTCTGTCTGTGTAATAGAGTGCATTTTTTCCCCAGCTTCAGCTTTCTTCTCCCACAACTGAAAGAACATCATAATTAGGCTGTACCTGAGCCCCCCAAATGTTTGGGGAATAGGACCTATTGCCTAAAGCAAGCTTCCTTTCCTTTATTGCCCTTATTTTCACAGATCTCTGAAGTACTAGTTCCACAGCACTGATGTCTCAGCTCTACCAGACCCAGAAACACTATATACACTAGAGATTTCTGTATTTAAGCAACTAGTAAATCTATAAAGATAAATAGTGTGTGATTTTTGCACTCTTCCTTTGTTTATTCCTCCTCGCTATTCAAGCTTTTGTCCAGTACAAAATTCACCCCAAAATAATGGATGTCCCAACAATGTAGCCATTCTAATCAGAGTTTCCTATTGAAGGCTAAACCATTTTAGAATTTCTCTCCAAAGGGACTATTCCAGATGACACATTAAGTACAACCCACGTGGCAACCTGTTCTGAAAAGCCAATCCTGTCATCATCATCCTAAATAGTTTTAATCTCAAGGCAACACCACAAAACTCTCACAACAGCATACGTAGAAAAAGAAAGGCAAGTAGATGAAAACAAAGAATAGTACAACTGACTAGAGTACAGATTTTGCATGGGAAAACAGGAGATCCAATGCAGCAGATACAAACATTTCCGTGTGTTTTAGGACAGCTACTTTTTCATAGCTTCAAAAAAATAGCAGAGACAGTTTACTTTCTGGTACTCCAATGACAACCTCCCTCTTATAATCCAACCATTTTTTAGCTCCGTTGGTCATTCTGGTAACTCAGGTTAATATTTTTAAAAAATCAAACACTATTGTTTTGTTGTTTTGGGGGAGAAGCTGTATTTTTTTTTGCTGACAAATAAAATGCAACAGTAAACTTTTGCCTTCAATGGCACTACTTTCTCCTACAGCTGTAAATTTTGTCTGGAGTTTCATCAGAATAACTGAGGGCAGAGCCTACAAGTAGAATGCAGCTAACCTTGCTGGGAGGCAGAACAGGTCCATGGGACACCTGCTCTGAACTAACATTTCAGTCAGGACCATGTAAACATTCCTGGTTAATGACAAAACATGCAAGGGCTTGGACTGTGCATGAGGAACATAGCAGCTGATTAAGGTGTTGATTCTGTCAGTCACTGGCTCCCAAGGGAAAACCTAGCCAAAGTTTCCATTATCTAAGGTAAATGCTAATCAGCCTTTTCAAATACTCAGCAACGTGAGTTGAAGCCCTTAGTTAATTTAAATTACTTTTTTTTTTTTTTAATCTGCCTGTCAAGACCTGTCTGATGCAAGCTTTTCAACTTACAGTGAAATAAAGCACTGCTGTAGCTACAACAAAAAAAGGTAAGACTACAGACCTGTTGTAAGATGATGTCCCATCCAGAACAATATGCTTGGCTGGAAGATGCTTAACCATTTAGCAGTTTTAAAAAAATAAGTATGGGACACGTACTTTATTTAACTGCAACATTATCTGGGCGTTCCCACCTTACCTGAGCATATACCAACTCATTAGGCTTTGTCTTTCACAGGCTTTCCCCAGCCCCAGTGGATCAAGATTGCAACCATGCCTTCAACCAACAGACACTGAAATTGCAACAATGAGGTCTCATCGCTGGATCCAAGGGTGGTCACTATAGACCCCTCTACTGCTGCCCTTTTTTTCCCTTATGCATTTTCTTCAGTGTTATATGTTTTTACATTGTTGCACTTCTAAACAAAACACACAGATTTTAAAATTGGCCAAGTACCTTATTCTACTTTACTGTTTTACAGTTTGCAATTAAATGTCTGTTACTGAACCTCCAATGAATTTTTTGTTGCTTCTCCCACGCATCACCCAGAGTAAAATCAAATAATCTTCCCCTAAACCCACTCAGCAGACTGGCACGTAACACACATCCTACAGAAATACAAGAACATGTGAAATAACACTAAGGTACAGCAAACTATAACCACTCTAAAAGCTTATGGGTAAAGTTAGGGAATTACAGCTTCTCTTGTAAATAGCGGTCTGGATTTCTCTTAGTCTGTAGCTTTCTTGTGGAAAGCCACAGCAACTCAACCAATGGATACTCAAACTTAGATATGAACAGCCCTTGAACTCTTTTCCCTTTAGCTGTTCCCAAGCTGTTTCTGGCAGTCCCTGGTGCTGTTTGCCCAGCTCTTCTGGAAGATGTACTTCCATCCCTCTAAGAAACATTCAGGTTTATTTTAAAATAAAAGCATTATAATAGACATTAAAAAAAAAAAAGGCATTGTAATAGAAATAATAAAAACATACAGTTTCCTTCCTTTCTCAAAGAAATGTTTTCTTGGCTGTTTTTTTTTTCATAATGGTAACTAGCAAAATACATGTTTTTGTAGATTGCTGTTACTTATCCTGCTGAACACTAAGGAACAATCAGCTAACAAAACTGAGTTACACTTTAGCACTTTCTAATTTAGGAGGAGAAAAACTTCTCAGAATACAGTTGCAGGCACAGAAGGTGGAGAAGCTTTCAAGTAGCCTTAATTTGTAATTCATACCACATTTAATAATCTGCAAATCCAGATTCTTCAGGAAATATCCACATCTGCTAAATTTTTTTTCCAACCACATCAGTTCAAAGCTTACTGTCAAAATTAATCCTTCCTGTCACTTACGACATATTTTATTGAACATACTAATTTTTTTCAGGAAAGAACAGCACAATGTTATTTCTTAAAAGTATAATAATTTTACTCCTACATTTCTGAGCTACTGGAACTTAAATTGCAACACAATTAAATATAGAAGCAGATTAAATATAAATAACTTGATTTGACTGACTGTAGCAGAAACATCTTTGCTGTTTATCTCTATTTTATAGGATTTGGGGTTTAAAAATTTAAGCTGCCTCCCAATGTATCTGGCTGATATGACATCTTCAGCCAGTTTGGCAACCTTTCTGACAGCCCTTGAACAAGTGAAATTAAAGTTAAGCAGCTGAGACAAACAGTTCAACAAATATATCCAAGAGAGCTAGCAAATGCTTTGCTGAGATGAAAATGTGTTCTTGGTGCAATTAACATCATTGTTATAGCAGATTTAATTGGTGAAAACCTTTGGAGGAAGCTTTAAATAACTGACATCCTTCCCCTTCAATTAAAATGTGACAGCTTGAACTATACACAAACTGAAACATTCTGGCTAGCAGCCTGCTGACTGCTAGAAATATTAGAAACTGAACCAGGACAGCTTTACAGACTGCCTTTGCACTGGAAGAGAGCCTGAAGGGAAGTAAGTCCAACGATGCCACATCTAAAACCTCCTCCTCCAGGAGATGTAGTACCTTTCTAAAGGTATTTTTGTCCTAACATCCTTACCAATACTTCACACTCCTCCAAAGAAGCAGCAGCATATGGCATGCAACAGGAAAAGGTTTAAATATGGGTAGGAGTAGGAAGCAAGGTGACACATGCTTGCTGTGGTTTGCTCTTCTCCTGCCAGGCAGGACAAGGAAAATATCCCCAAGGCCATGGTTTCCAAGTAACCTACTACTCTCATTTGCTTCTGCAAACTAGCTCTTGTTGTGTTATTTTACTTCTAAATGGGTAGGGAAAAGGTGGCCCTGGAAGTAGCCAGACTGTGTGTCCAGGAGGATGAAAAAATTGCAGAAGCAATAAAAGCTCTCTGGCATTTAAGGGAGGCTGCATGTGAGAGAATGTGAGTCCTCCCACTCTGGGCCAATGCTAAAACCTCTCTAATGTATGCCAAGGAGCATTTTCTCTCTCAAGAAACCTCTTGAGTGCAAATTCCACTTCTAAGAGTTAAAAGCTTATTTGGACTACTAGAGAACTTGTAGTAACTAATCGTAAAGCATAATTGCTGAGAGCTTAAGCAACTCCAGAAATAAGCATAACCATGGTTTCTGACTGATAAGAGATGCAGCCAAAAAAAGGCTCAGCAGAATCATGCAGTCTTGCACCATGTTTTCCCCAATTACATGGGAGCTTTTGTTTTGGTTACAAATCATGTGAGATATCTGAGCTTTAACACTTGCAAAATTGCTGAAAAGTATTTGGATATGTTATGACTTTGCTTTCAAGTTATGCTTAAAGAAAACCCTTCAGAATGCATCACTAGAACTCCTACTGCTCATCAATTCCTTAATGGTTTATGTGCTTTTATGATATTTTTGGGTAAATTTGTAAAAATTTAGATTGGGAACCATAAAATGCAAACTAATATTCCAAAATAAATAATGACTGTTTCTCAGCCTATACACATGCTAGATGTAAAAAAAAAAAAATTATTACAATCAGTGCTTCCTCAGATTTTAGGGTTTTTTCTACCTCTACTCAAATGTGCAACAGTAGAAAAGTGAAGGAACGGATTTACCTTTCCTATTTAATAGTGAAGATGAAAATTCAAAGGAAAAAAGGTCAGTCACTGTAAACAATGTATCTCTTAAAAGAAGTTCTATTCCTGACTGACTACTCCTACTGACCAATGTTTGGCTATAAAAAACCCCAAGATTTAGATCTTATTTGATATCTCTTAAAATAGGGGTATTAACAAATAAAGAATTATTTTCACCTTATCAGCACAGGCTGTTTATTCCTGATTAACTTTATACATCAATGTTAATCTTTGACACATTAAAAATAGCTCTTGCATAACACAATACTTGCCCATGGTGCCTGAAGGTTATGTTCCTCAGAACTATTCTGGTGTTTCCAATAAAAGCTTAAAGGACTGTATGTAGATTAGGAACCCTAAACTAGAAGGTTCTACATGGTTGACCTTGAGCCATTGTAAAGTGAGAACACACGTAACTTTTTAAAAACTTTTTTAATAAACTGTATCATCTGAGTGATGGCCTGGATGTCACAAACTCTCACATTCTGATTCACTGCTCAGAGGACAGGACCACTGCTTTAGGGACCAGCCTCAGCTCCAGCTAATCAACAGATGTAGGATGTAGCTTGGATTTTTCCGCACTGGGGATCGGTGAGCAGTCAGGATCCAAACATCTGCTTTCAAAAAGGCAGAAAGCAGTAACAGAAAAAAAAAATATTATTGTAAGAAAGCAGATCCAGTTTCTGAAGAAAAGGGATTTCTTTGGTATGCCTGGTTTCCAGAGGCAGAGTGTGACCCTGTTCTGTAACACATGCCATCAGCTCTGATTTGACAGAAGTGAGGCCATTCCATGCCTCTGATGGAATGATGCCCTCTAACAATAAGGTAGGCCTGCTCTTCAGACTGAGCTGTCTTCTGGGGTGCAGCACGGCTCTGCTCCTGCTCTGGGGGCTCTCTGTCTAATGAAAAGCAGTATACAGGAGGCAGTGTGAACCTGGACCTTATGTCACGGACACAGTAAAGCAGAATCAGGACCTGAAAGCCATTCCTGGTCTGTCTCATACTACAAGTACCAACTAAGGACCTAGTTTATTTTCTGACATCAAGAAACAATCCCAATGGATTTCACCTTGTAAAGACAAATCTGTCACCTACCTCTGACCTGAAAACTAGAACAGTGCAATTTATGCAGCTTACTTGTGCAAAACAGAGCAATTTTGCTGAACTCGTGTTAGAGCTATATAAAGCTTGCACTGAACAACTAAAATAGACTGGTATTCTGATGGGTATGTAAGGCAATCTCCCATGGAAATTTCCTTCCTGTTGCAATCCTAATTGAAACAATATGCTAGTAAATAACTGCTGAACACTCAACTGCTCCCATCACACAGTTTGTTTCAAAGCTTTCTGAACCTCATTGGCTCATTGACAGTCTTGAAAAAAAATTTGTGAAAGAGTCTTAAAGAATGGAATTTCTCCTCTCTTTAAATATCACAGTTGGGGCATGTTTATATACATATATATATAAATGTAACAATGAGACTCATGACAGTTCTTGTTCCCAGTCACTGTCTTACTCAAAAGGTGAGGATCCAGTGCTCCACATCACCAGTTCCAAGTTTCTTGAAAAGTTAAGAAAACTGAAGGACTATCCTCCATCAAGTCTGTATTCTGTTGTGCTGTTTTGAGGTTTTTTTTATATAGTACTTACTCTTTGCAGCACTACATCAAAAAGAGGCCAGACTCCACGATCCTCTCTCTGCAAGAGAGTTGAACTTCAGCTTCTTTGTGAATTTTTTTATGTTCACATCTAATTAAGTTGATCCTTAAAATTCTTTTGAAATGCAATTTAGCTAGACCTGTAAAGGCACATCATAAACTCCATTTGATAAAAACAGTTGACAAACAAAATCAAGTAAAGTTGGCTGTTTCGGTGAAGTATAATTGTTAAATAAAGCATAAGGTCCACCCAACATATGCTAATCCTTTAAAGTGTTATGTATTTTAAGAGACCTCTGTCCCTGTTAGGCCCATTTGTCTCTGCTCACAGCTGGCAAAGAATTTTGACCTTCACAAGTCAGCTCATACTTAAAAATAAGATCTGTTTATTTTAAACCTCTTAAACAAGTTTGTAATACTGAATGGATACAGGGCACCAAATTTGCTTCTGTCTCAAATGCAGTCTCCCCAAGCAGATTGTTTCAAATTCAGAAATCCCTAAAAGTGATTAAAAACTGCTGCAGTTTCTCTACTTTATAAAAAAAATTAAGAGAGCAAGCAGTCACTACCAACAGACAGAGCTGGAAACTTCTAAGGGAAATGGAAGTGTGCATGGACAGATTAACATGTGTTTACAGATAATGTAGGTGTTAATCAATGATAACTCAAGGAAATCTGAAGAAATGTCCAAATTTTTTTTCTAAATACTCAATATGTGTCTCAATGGGTAAATTTCACAAATACTCACATATAAGATAAACGGCAAATTTTTAAGTGGTGACAGACTTTTCTTCTCAAAGAGAGTCATATCTGCTCTTAATACATGCTAACATTCTAACAAGTAGTTGCTGTATACTCAGAACAGTTATTAAAATTTAGGCTATACAAGCCTGTCCTTTAAATTCAGTAAATGAGTAATCATTTGCCTTCTGAAACTCTATTTGATAAATAGATGCATATATCAGGAAATACCTTCTCAAAAATGAGATCAGTCACTTTCAACCATACACAGCCCAGTCTAACCATCGTGTCTTGAATTCAAATGCAGCTGAAAGCATTTTTCACAAATGGTAATAAAAAGGGTAATGCACTCTTTACTACAGAGGCGTGACTAAATTCATTTAAGCTGTGAAATTACTTCTAATGCTATTGGAAGGCCTTTCTCTTGAAAATGAAATTACCAGGACTGAACCGTGCAGGGAATTAATAAACTCTAGTATTTCTTAACACCTCTGAATTTAAAGAAATAGCTAGATTATCATCTACCTTTTCCATAACATCAGGGGAACATCTACCATACACCTGGCTCTAGATGGTTATGGCTGAGATGTGCAATTCCCTCCTAATTTTACTCTGACCTGAAAAGCATCTCTTTAGGGCTCCCTTCTTGCAGAAGCAGGCTTAGCACTGGACTGCACACATGCTGTATGGGTTTCACCAGCTCTCCAGACTGCACACAATATATAGTCCCTGTGTCCTGTCTTTATTGTCTGTTCTTAAGGTACAAGGGAGGACCAACAGGTCTGCTGAGGCTCATCTATTCATAACCCTAAAACTGCTGTGCCAGGCAGATGCTCTGTCTCCTGATGTTTGTTCAGAAGTAAGAATATAAGACCATGAGCAAAGGATCAGCTAACTGCATCAACATCTTCCATCCTTCTTGAAGATGACCTTAAAAAGAAATTTCTATTTTTAGATCTACTCCTTCCCCCAAAGGCTAGGGTTCTTCCCTAGTTCCTCTTGTTGGTCTGTCAGTTCAGCTGGAGGGAAACTACAGTGGCTCCAGTACTTGAAATACCACAGAAAACACAACATAGTTCAGCCACTGCTAAGGAAGAAATACTCTTTTACTTGGGTTTTGGACTCTGTTTAAAAATAAAATCACCACAAGCAACTCTTTCAAGGCGTCTGGAAATGCCTTGTGCAAATTCTTCAGTTTGGACTCACTCATTTAGTGTCTGTGTCACATTTCTAATAAAACTTCTTTATCCAAAACACCCCGAAGTTATCAGAAGGTCACATAAAACAAATTTACTACAAGAAGCAAATGGAAGATCCAATAGCAGGTTCTTTAGTTCCTAAGTTTGAGGGAAAACAAATAACTTATTCTTAGAATGTCTTGCAATTACTTGAAGTTGCTGCTTCATAGTAAAGTATGCCTTTTGGAAGAGGATAAGTGACATCTTAGACACTTTTCTATTACAGCACATTTCAAACTAGCTAATGAATAAATGAAAGAACACATGCCCTGTAAAAATCAAAATTTACAAAAAGCTTTAATCTGGAAACAAGACCTAACCATAGTGCTCTTCAGGTTAACCTTCCCAGTCAAATATTGGGCTTGCAGCCAATTTCAGGAATATTCATACACAAGCCAAGTCCCTGAAGTCAGTCAGAGTTTTCCAAGAACACCTGAAAGGCCTGTGCCTTTAGAAACCAGCTTGGAAAGAATCACCACTTGTAAGCATTTAAGCACGTAAAATCAGCAGTATAATGTAGTTCTGTGTGATAATTGGCATTTTTGTGCCAGCCCAGCCGTAACACTGGGCCATTGTGTCCAACCAGGAACTGCAGCTCACAAGGCAGTGGCATGACTGCAAGGTCCCAGACAAAGGCTGTTTACAAGCTGGGAAACAACCTGAAGTAAGGTACTTCATTAGAAATGATAGCTATGATCCCATATTCTCAGCAGGGGATCTAGAAGGAAGGAACTTATCTATGCAATAGAGAGAGAGCTGGACATTTAAAGATGCTCAGTCCCACAGACAGGAGGTCGATGTTTGCTGAAACAGGACTCGTGTTGTTCAAAGCAGCCAGCAGCACCACAGGTGCTGCATCACAGATTCCTTTGTGTGAAACTGCAGAACCAGCTGCAAAAAATTCACTTCTGCTTGATCACATCCAAATTACTTCACAAGGTCTAAGCATCTCCATGGATCATTTTTAGCAAGGCATGGATGTTTTTGCTTTATACCACTGTGTGGGAATTTTTGGGATACAGAATGAAAGATGCAACACATAAACGTTAGATACTTAGACTCTGAAACAGCAAAGTGAAAGTTATTTATGCTTGAGAAAGCATAATTATGGTAGAAGCTGTAGACACAATTGAGACACAATCATCCTTCACTGAAAAGCTGGAGAAATACACAAGTATTAGAGCTCCCCAAAGATGTGAAACAGGCCTTTTTGTTAATTTGGACTATTAATCTGACTCAATCTATTCTTGAAAATAACTGATCTTTTTCATAGTCCTAATAAGCATTCTGCACATAAAATCAACCCACCTCCATCAGTACCTTTTCTTTTATTGTAATTTACTTATCTCTAAAAAAACTACATCTAGTCTAATCGTATCAATTTATTTCCAACCTATTTCTGGGGCACAAAGAAATAATGCTTTTATGAATGATTTCCATGCTTGAGCTATTCAGAAACATTTTCATGCAACAGCATCTTTTAATGAGTAATTTTTATGTAATTAATGCCCCCTTTTTTTTAGCCAACACCATGTGTTTATACTCTGGAGGCTCGAGCAAGAGGTATGCACTGATGTATTCTGTCATCAATGCTGCTGCTACAGGCTGAAACCATCCAGGTTGAGAGAAAGAAACTACTGGGTAACAAAGAACTATCAGAGCACTCTGAGCTACCTGGTCAAAAGACAGGGGGCATGGCTCTCCTTGGGACTCGAATCCGAGAGTGGGGAGATGTAATATACTCATAAAAATTACTGCTGCGTTTGGGGGGTTTCTCCTTTATGTTATTCAAACTATGAGAACAAAGGGGAACATGGGTAACAGGGAGGTATTCAGATAGTTACTCATATTGTAAATTTGTAGCTGTAGTGCTACATCTCTGTAAGCAAACCAGCAACTAACTGTGTTCCGTGTTAGAAATAACATGCTTTGAGAAACAGGAGGAGTGTCTTTGTCAGAGTCATTGGTTAATTATTCAGGAGCCTGATTATCATACAGGACACTAAAAGCTTCCCTCTCTTTGACTGGCCACTAATCACTCTTCCAGCAGACTCCCATGGAAGCACTACTATTCCCCCATGGAGCATGGAAATTGTCCAACTTTTGCCCTTAGCTTTTTGTTGCTACCCTCTCCAAAATGGCACTCTGAAATTTTGTAATGTATTGTTTCAGGTCCCATCAATTTGTCAGCTTCTTTAAGAGCAGAGAGAGAACTGAGGGATTGTTAAAAACTATACCTACTCACCCTTTGCCACAGTGCACCAAGGCAGGGGCTTGCAATTATTCTTGATGCCCAGTTGTGAGACTGCTTGCTTGTAAAAAAGCAGCTGGGAGGCAAAGGCAATATTAAGGAAGGTAGAGGCCTCTTTGTTTTACAACTAATTAACTAATCTGTCAAAACAGTCTTCCAATGGACATGATGTTCAGAGATAAGAAACTGGACATAAATTTTTGAGAGGACTAATTTTACATAGTTGCATTCTCTGAGGTTCATATTAAATATATTCTAAACTCACTGGATAGACAGGACCATCAGCACAGGGACCTACAATAGCAGCCTGGTATTGCATTAAGAAGCAGAGAAGTAATAGGAGACTTTCAAGGACAAACATTAACTTCATAATTTGATACCTTATCTGTATTAACAATAAAAAAAGACTTTCTCCACTACTACTACTAGTGGATTGACAGAGAAGAATAAATTAGAAAATTATAATTATGTCAATGTCATAAATACGTTTGCACATTTGAAAACCTGAGGCACTAGAAAATGCTGTTGAACCAATTAAATGTTCTAGAGATTAAAGCATGCTTATCTGGAGTGTACTTTTCACAGCAGTTTTTACCAGGTTCAAGTTTACTCTGCTCTTAACCAGGCAATCCACCAGCTGTAGCAGCAGCCATGCAATAACAAACATCCTTCAGCAGCAATTTGTCTCACTACCAGCTATAAATGACTCAGCTGTTCATATTAGGCTCCAGGAGTTATTTTGCTAATATTACAGACTTCTACCATACAGCACACCATGCCTTCCCTCTATAGTAGAGACTGGATTTTTTTTAATCTGTTTGAGGTTTTTTTTTATTACTCATACCTTCCTTCTGAAACAGAATACATTTGTTTTGGTCACTGAGGAGACCAGCTTTCACTTCTCATCAGCCACTGGCAGTACAACTTAAAAATAAATTTGTGCCAGGTCATGTGTTTTAAAAAAAAGGTGTGAAGGTGAAACTAAACTTCAAATGCAGAGGAACTTTGAGCAAGTAAAAAACATTAGAACAGCTCTGTTAAAACTGAAATTACATAATGCATTATTATTTTCAAGTTCCTATTCAATAAACAGCAGCTACCAGAACATCCATTTTAAAAAACTGTTAATATCAATTTAAAAAAAGACCTAGCCTTGGTAATACTTCTGAAATGGTAAACTTGAAACAAGTAATATGAACAGGACTAAAGCTAAAATTTTTATAATTCTGATAGCTGTATCTGAAAAGCTCAGCTCCTGGCAGCAAGCAGAAGGAATGACTGGGGTTTTTTTTTTCTTTTCAGCTTTTAATTTGGGGCCCACGGCTTGTGGGAAGCAGCAGAGTTAAAGGGATTATTATCTTTTTTCCCCTATGGTCAGAATCATGACTCTTCATGATTGATAGTACTGCATGCATACCAACAACTCCTTCAAAACCCAGATTATATATAATCCTGGACTGGGACAATTTCAAGGAGCTGAGAGAAATAGAGGAGCACAAGATATGACATCAGAAAATAATAAGCAGTAGCCTTCTATACACAGAGAGTAAAAAGACTGGAAAAACCCCCAAATTTGAAAAGTAATGCATCTGCTGACAATCAGTAAGGGAACTCACAGGGATCTGTATTCTTTACTGTTCTGTGGGCAGCTCTGATTTCTGTAGTAGATTCCCCACTACTGTCACGGCGTGGTTCCCAATCCTACCCACACTGTGACCACTCACCAGTGTCAACTAGAGAAAACATCCCTTCAAGAAGTGTGCTCCCCTGGAAGAACACTCTGGGTGCATACCACAAAGTCATGCAAACTTCTATTGGCATGTAGATTCAGTGTTTTCTTAGGTCTCTGCAATGACAATAGCAACCCTTGCTGAAACTGAATTAGAAACCTATCACATCCTTACTCGTCTGTTCATTCATCTGAGTTGAAATATATTTTGACATTTTAATAGGAACAGTACAGGCAGAAACAAAAAATTTCCAGAGTATCGCTTTTATGACATAGTAATAGTAAGAGACTGCTATATTTGTTAGTAGGATGATACTCAAAGCAGTAACAGAGCAGTGAAGCAGTATATCTTCTAGCAGCTGGTGATCCTACAGGAAAACACTGCAATTCAGACAATGATTTGTGTGCCTTGGATCCTATTTCAGAGCAGGGCTCTCTGGACAGAGTCTTAAGCTGTTCACTGAATAGCCCCTTGAAACCAACCCAAAGCAATTAAACAGGGGATGAAAGCATGAAGCAGACCCTGCATAGTTTCATGCAGGGCTCTTGTGGGTGCATAACAACAGCCCTTCCAGAGCAGTGATCCATTACAATTCACATACACTGCTCCCTGTGCCATGGCTGGGGAGCCCACGTGGCAGCAGTACGCTCAAATGAATTAACTGACCTGTGTAACAGGACACTATCAAGCCTACTCCTCATTTCTAACCAACTAGCCCAGGACAGGGCTGGGGGCTGTGCTTCCACAAGGACAGTAAAAACCTGAGGGGCTCCACAGAATATTCTGAGCTTTCCACAGAGCTATGGTAAGAATTTTAAAATGAGTGTCAAAGCTAGTGGAACTCTGCCAAAGCTTTTCAGGTGATGGTAAACTGTGTGTATAAAGTCTAACAGTAGAACTGCAAAACATAACAGCAGGCCTAAATAGTTAAAAGAATCTCTAGTATTAGAGCCCAGGTTGGCAAACAATGAAATAGCACTGCAACATTTAATTTTGATACTTCAATCTTAGCATAATAGGAAAGCTAATGATAATCCAGATAACAATGTAAGTCTTGAAGATTTGTTACTTGATTGGTCATGAACAGCAGCATAGATACATATACAACCCTATCTTGCTGACACTTCTAGAAGGCACATCCAGTCTGTTGTGCTGCAGAAATTAAAGAAATAATTATCTTCTCAAAATCCAATTCTTTTATGATGGTCATGTGAAAACTCAGAGCAGAAGTCTATCAAATAGGTTGCCAAATCTTAAAAATTTAAACTCAGATAAGAAATAAAGTGGCACCAAAACTAAGCTCCTGTTCAGCTTACTACCAATGGCATTGTTAAAAATGGGGTTTAACCTCTAATTCTCACTAAACATGAAGTTCCCTTTCAAACTCCCATACAACTACAAGCAGCAAGACTACAATTTGAGGTAAAACAGATGAAATGCAGAACAGTGAGAATCATACAGAAACAAAATACTTGGTTACATATAGAAACAAAACTCAAGCAAGCCTAGTAGTCTGGGCTGGCCTCTATGTTTCTTACACTCCCAAGTGTAATGCTGTATATTTTAAGGACAACATACTTATGAACAAGAGAAAACAAAATTCCCTAAAAAACTCCACAGCATTTATACATATTTATTGACAGCTCTCTCTATATATTTTTTTATATCACCTTCTTCTGCGGTGATTTCTGCAGACAGAAGGTCACTATGGAAGAAACTTATTAATTTTGTAAACTTCACACTATCCCACTAAACTGCAGATATTATTTTTAGTTCTCCCTAGCATTAAGCAAACAGGGAATCCAAGGCACAGTGCCAGGATGTAAACCCACTCGTTCTGAGCTGGCTTTCATCATGTTGCCTTGCTCCTACTCAGCTCCCATGTTAAGGTCAGCAAATTTTCTCAAGGCTAAATCTGAATATATGCACACATATGCCATGGATAATCTGGGTGTGTTTCTTCATGAATAATTTAAATAAAAGTATGGTGTGTTGCTCCTACTGAAAGGCTCACTTGATTTGCTTTTGGCAACGTTCACCCCAAAAACTGCTGCTGAAGAAAAGCCAACATCTTCTGTCTATTTATAACATAGGTGGTTTACAAAAAAAGTGTATCCTCTTTACAAGTTATTTTTTGTACTGCTAAACTTTGCAGTTGTGCTGCACAGAAAATTGAGGCCCTCAGTGAGCACGACCATAAAGTCAGGCCAGAAGTATTGTCTACAAAAGGGATACTTGTTTTCAATTGTTCTCCATAAAAAAAAAAAACAAACAAGTCTCATACAAAAGCCTAAGCCAAATTTTACAGAAAGAGCAGTATTTCCCATAGAAAGCTCTCTTATCAGCTGTTATTGGATTTGCACATCAGAGAACATTTCAGGATCTTAAATTATGTCCTTGGTTTTTTGTTTTTGTAGAGTATAGTTACAGTAGCTTGGTTGGCAATTTGTGACCTAACTGCCTAATTGCCACAGAAGTACCATGACACTGAGGGCAGTCTGGTATTTATTTTCATTGCCAAGTACGGCAGCAGGTCATACACACAATCCCTTCACCTTCTAATTTGCACACAAGCAGGAATGAATTTTTTCACCTTAGACTACCAAAGCTACAATTTTGCATGCTGTGACAGAGCTGGGGCAGGCAGGAATTGCAGACCTTTGCGTACAAAACAGCACCTGAAGGTCAAACATCAGCTTTCAGCACAGGCTTTAGCTGGAGCTGGTGTGATGCTTCACTTCTGCCCTTCAGCCAAGCAGCAAGCAAGCAACTGGTTCCTCCCTGGCAAATACAGCACTGTTAAATATACATTAGCCAACTCTATTTTTACTTAGAAACCTTACCGTACCTTGAGATGGAGTTGTTAGGAATAACCAAGCCAAAGCAAGAAACAAACTATGAACAGGCACATAAAAATATGCTTCAACAAGTTAGCACTGCATGTCTTATTGTTTCACTGCTCTGTTACTGAATATTTACTCTATTTCAGAAATACTTAAGAAACCACAGGCCACTGACTATTCCCAAAGTTCCTGGGACATTGCTGCTTCTTGCCCTTTTTCTGAACTAACATAACAGGAAACCCATATCTATGTCATATAATACATGAAATATATTTAACATCAGCATTCTAAAAAATAAATATTTATTTATCTTGCTAGGAAAAACACAATCATGAACAGTCTGGAAGGCAGTCACTGCTATGCCCTGGAGGATAATATTCTGACTTCCCTCAACATGTTTTTCAATGCATCAAGGATCTCTAAACAGCACTGTGCAGATCTGCATGTTCCTGCCAAGAAGAGTAATGAAATAAAACATAACCCCACTCACTTTAACAGAGCAAGCTCTTTGTTAAAGTTTATCAACATACAAAAATGAACTTCATGACTGAAATGTACCTTTAAAGTCAGTTGCAATGGGAGAGGGAAAACCGCAGAGCTAGGGATGGTAGAGCTGGAAAAAAGCCACACTTCCATGGTATTGGTTTTATCTTACCCCACAGCTTCTACAAATCTTTCACACTGGCTTTGAACAACGCTCTCCTTCATGTTTACATTTTAAATTTATTTAATCCTTGAAAAAAGTGCCCTGTGCCAAATACTGCAGAATCCTACCTATGTTCAGCAGTTCCAGAGATGCAGAAGAAAATCCTCACCATATTACCCTTCCAAATTTCTAAAAAATATTATTTTTAAAAGCCTATCTAATTCTGAATATGTAAAATTATTTTAAAAAGGAAAATTATGGATTCCATGAGAAAGCAACCAGATTTGAACAGAGATGAGGACAACTCACTACTGCAAGTACCTTATAAAGTCAGGAAATGTGGTTGAAAAGATATAATTCCTCCAAAGCATCAAGCAGAGTTTCTAAACTCTGAATTAGGCATTAGGAGTCCAATAAAATTTAAAAATGAAAAAAAATGTTTCTTTTCTGCAATGGTTCAACTGAAGTATTTTGCCACCCTTAAAAATTATCCAAACTGAAAGTAGTTGTAACACAACTACGTAATCATTATCTCATGACATCTTTTTGAGGCTCTGAACAGAAAATTTAAGACACGTCATACATGTATTTACTATATGCCATCAACCTTATCTGAACTTCACGCTGTGACAGCCTTTGAAGTACATGTTGAAAGCTTTTGTTCATTTGACTCAACTAAAACCACACAAAAGGACATAAAAACCATGTTTAGGCACTGCAGCTGAAGCCAAGACACAAAATTTGATCTTGGGAAGGTAAAACGATACCTAATAGTCTTGCTGATGCCAAGCTTTTCCCTTTTTTTCATCTGGAAAGTCTGCTAAGGGAGCAGTGGAAATCCTGGCAGCACCACCCTCTCCAAAAGAGGACCAAGTAATTAACTTCTCACTTTAAGTCCTAATTCCCTGCAGCAGGGAAAGGGGGCAGGGGATGAAGCAGCCCAATTCACTTAAGAGGGATGTCTTTAAGCAGGCTTTGCCTCGAATAGCGAGGCACAGTTGCTGCTCATTTCAAGCAGGGTGGCTGCTACAGAGAGGCAGAGGCAAGGGAGGGAGAGTGGCTTGAGACAATCATAGACAATGATTTGTGCTAGCAAAGTGTGACTGCAAAATCTAACTGGGTTTTTCAAGATACATAGTTAACTTTTATAAAATATAAAACTTAAGACTCTAATATGGGCTGCCGTGAGCCCCTTCAGTCAAATGCATGTGGTTTTGTTTGCTTGTGTGGGTTTTTATGTTCTTTTCTCTGCAGTGTTAAATACACTATCAGAACTAAACCCATCCAGCACAAACAGGTTTACCTTTGACCGATGCCAAGAGGAAAACTGAAATGCCAGAGTAATTTCAGATCTATAGGACCATCAAGAATATTTATTTGCCCACCTCACTGATCTACTAGCTATCACATGATTAATACACCTGAAAATGAACCCCACCATGTTCATGGATGAAAACAGATATATACAAAACTCATGTTTGTTCTCTGGTACCCAAAACAAATCACAAAACAGTTACATAGCATCCCTGGTGTAACCACTTCCATATTTTTATCCTGCCCTGTGACATTCAGTATTGTCTTTTTATACTTCGACCTCTCCAAGGACAATACAGCTGTTTGTCAAATGACCCTATGCTATCTTGCATTGGTGATGCTCTATTTTATTTTGGAATCCGTGTAACTGCATATGGTCTTGATATATGTATTTGTGTCAGAACAGAAGGTGACAGATACTGCATTACAGATGATACAGAACAGGAAAGCACAGAGCCTATTTCTAAATTAAATCACTTCATTTTGAGGCCTTAAATTTGGCTTTCAGCAGCCCTGGAGACACCACATTTTTTAATGACCCCTACAAGTGGATTTTTACCCTTGAAGGTCTTGTAGGTCTTTTTATCTCCTTGTGGTCTCTAAAGGTGTCTCTGAACAGTGTGTAACACAAAGGTGGAAAATGTCACAGTTCACATACGTGACAAGTGACAAAAGCCACTTTGGAAATAAACTCTTCCTTTTTTCCCTTGTCGCTGCATTTGAGATACTATCTGAAACCACCAAAGCAACAAAAACAGGTGGCAGAGGACAGCTGGTACCATGAGGAGACCAAGCCAATGCTGCTAAAAATCCGCATGACCTACAAACCAGAGAGCAATCTCTGAACTGGTCCCAACTCACTGCGGTATTCATTCACCACTTTACCTCCGAGAAACTCAAGATGTTCAGGGAGCTCCAAATGGAGAAGATCGATGGAAGAGATCCAAGGAACGGTGAGCTGTGCACATCAAATGCTGTACCAAACCTTAGCAAAGAGCAGAGATTGATAGGCATCAGGAACACTGCTATTTTATAATGGCTGTTTAGAAATGAAATATTTTCTAGAATTCACCTTTATAAACAACCACCTTCAAGAATTTTGGTCAGAGTTTTTCACCACCCCTAAAAATCAGTCTCTCCTTGTTGCCAAGACACACATGTGCCAGCTAAATCTTTTTTAAGTCAAGTGAATTGTTTTTAAAAGAAACTGTGTCTACACTAACAGACAGGACAAAAAAAAAAAAAAAACCCTAGAAACAAATAATCAGAAGAGAAGCCTTGATTTGGTATTCTCAGATACACACAAGCTCCCTTCTTTCAGACAGCCCTATTATCTGAGCACTGTTTACCTACAGCCACTCTCAGTGAAATACATAAATTCATGTATTTTCTTTTTCCTTTTTGAAAATACAGTCCTCCATGACCTTGCTTCTACTCCTCAAATAATGTGTGGTTTTCATGAACTGCAAAAGGAAAAATGAATTAATTCTTTCTACAAACATGACAGACAAGTGTGTTTAAAACCATTCCCTTTCCTCGCCTAAACATTAGCCAGGAATAAAAAGGCTACATATTGCCATTTAGAAACACTTAATTTTAATGTTTTCATTATTTATTCTGTTTGTGATGTGGGAAAAACATATTATGGACAGGATGTTCAAAACCAAAATTTGAAGATAGCTTTACAGTCCTAAAATGAAAAGTACTCTCATTTTCAGGAGAAAAAAAAAGTGCCAAATCTATTCAGGAAATCAGAAATGAAACCTTAAGCTCTCAACTTGCAGTTTCAAAAAAAGAGAGTTCAAGACTTTTCATCTGAGGCTGTATAGCCCATGTAAGCTAGAGATAATAAGGCTGCTCACCAAACAATTCTGCATTCATTGCAAGCCCTTAACATCCATGCTTTGTTCTGAGTCGTAGCTTTTCAGTTTCTCAACCCAAGAATGAAATTCTGACCCACATGAACTTGGAAAACATGAATTTTTTTGGTCCCTCCAAGACTTGTTTTCTTGGTAAAAACTGGGACAACCTATCTTTCTCATGGAAAATCTTTCCTCTGCAACCAAATTGTGCTATCAACCAAATGTCATCTCTCCCACTTGCTACACAATCCATCAAAACCTAGAGTGTATCTGTTTTGTCATGTCTGTTTTACCTATTCAAAACACATCTTATCAGACAACTCAACCAGTGTAATACTTTAATATGAATTCCAACAATGCCACATATATCTACTTCCTACACCTTGACTTTACTGCCATTCAGCTCATGCTCCTGTATCACTTAAAAAATCAAAGGACAACAGAAATATGCATGCAAACTTGACAAACTTTGTTCTTCAAACATTTCTAACTTACATTCTTCTTTATGCACCACGCTATTCATACAGCATAAAAGCCTCCTTTGACTAAACTTGGTACTGATGCCTTGCTTTTCCAGAACAATTGTATTATGCCCTTGCTTCACTGAAACATATTATCCAGCAGAAAAGAAACACATTCTTGGAATAGACAAGTGTTTCAGACAAGTGGGCCGTCTCTGGCTCTTGTCTCTGAGCTTCTACCTCTCCAGTTCCTATCATTGCTTCACACTGTCACCAAAAGCCTCCAGTACTTCTGCTTCACCTTGAGAAAGCCTAGACCCTTAACACATAGATGTAGCACAAAGACACAGCTATAGATTATACCCACAAGAGCTAAATTCAACTGAGGTCTGCCCACCTGAACATTTTTTTTCCCCACAGCCAGCTCAGATTTGAAACCTTATAACAGTACATTTTCACCACACTTATAAGTTTGAGAAGAGAAAATGCATGAAATGAGTTCCTACTTAACTGGAAGAAACAATTATTTTCACTAATATGAATCAAGTATAGTATAATTTGATTTAGAATGCCAGTTCAGGTTAAAAAAAAAAAAAAATTCCTCTCAAAACAGGCTTATTCAAGTTTCAAGAAGGAAACACACAATGTAGATCAGCATGATAAAAAAACTGCAGAAAGAGATCATACCATAAGCCTCTCCCTTCAGAGAACAGGGAACTCAAGGCAATTGTCAGACTGTATTGATTGCTCCATACAAAATCTGGTGTACAGAATAAAATCAGTATTTAATGGTAAAAATGTGTTCAAGTTGAGCTTGAAAATACTAATTAAACAGCCTTTTCTTGGTGGCTGCAAGAAGGGTATGCCTGCCATATTTATAAACTCTAACTTTTGGGTTAAAAAAAAAAAAANGGGAACTCAAGGCAATTGTCAGACTGTATTGATTGCTCCATACAAAATCTGGTGTACAGAATAAAATCAGTATTTAATGGTAAAAATGTGTTCAAGTTGAGCTTGAAAATACTAATTAAACAGCCTTTTCTTGGTGGCTGCAAGAAGGGTATGCCTGCCATATTTATAAACTCTAACTTTTGGGTTAAAAAAAAAAATACTGTTTCCAGGATTGTAAAGAAAATCTGTCAAACATAAAATGAGACAATTATGTCATCTGATGTCTACATACAGTCTGTGCATACTCAATAATTCTCAAATGACAGCAACACAAAATAACAAATCTCTGGCTGCTGCTCAGAAGCTACCAGGCAACACTAAATAGAAAACTACCCTTATCCACTCCAGATGGCTACTGCTTTGAACAGTTACAAGAAGCAGCAAACACTGTAGTAAGTTCTGGGGGAGAAAAAAAAAGACAAATATTTCTGTTCCCATCTCCACAAGACAGATAGCTTCAGATGTCTCCCCTTGTAATGAAACAGCAGAAGAAAGAGACACACACCCACACTGCCCCTCCAATAAAAGCATCTTAGCATCCATTGTCATGCTGCCAAGCTCTGGGTTTGACATTCTGCTGAAGTACTGCTCCAGAACAGGAGTCACACCACTGGTTCCTCTTTTCAGCTCTGCCTAAAATTTGCAGGCTTTCAAACAAAATATGAAGGTGTTTCACATAACTAGCTCACTCTATAATTTTTCAACAGTCACAGCTAGTAACATCAAAAGATGTTATCTTCTCAGCTGATATCAGAGCACATATTACACTAGCATTTCACAGGTCAGTTGGTAAAGAAGTTTGCACAGAATGGCAAGAGGCAGTGCTTGTTTCTATGAATACCAGCCTTTTTTGTGATCATAGTGAATGCACATGCATCCTAAACCTTGTGCAGTACAGCCAGTGGACAAAGCTACAGGCTTAAAGCCAAAACTTTCATTCTCACCTACACTGTGTTTTGAATTATCATGGTAGCACTGGTTCCTCAAAAGTCAATCATTAACCTTTCACTTTTATAATTAACATCCACCATTCAAAATTATGGCTAGCTGTCTTCTAACTCAGAGACCACAAGACATGTCCTATACCTTTCCTTCATTCCAGAGCTACTTAGCATGCTGCTAAACTTAAAACTGCCAAAATGGACAACACCATGGCTTTGCAGTCATCTCTGGTGAATCTGAAGCCTGCATAATTTCCACAGAATCACAGAATGGTTTGGCTTGGAAGGAGCCTTAAAGACCAGCTAATTCCACCCCCACTGCCAGGGACCACCTTCCACTAGACCAGGTTGCTCAAAGCCCCATCCAGCCTTGAACAATTCCAGGGATGGAGTATCCACAGTTTCTCTGGAAATGATCTTCTCTTGAACTTCTGGAAAGGGTATCTGACCCTTTCCTTCTTGACCACTCATTGATACCATATGCCTCCAACCCACCTGCCTTGATGTAAACAGTTATTAGGATTGGAAAGTAAAGCAAATGAGGGAAGCAGTTTGGAAATACTCCAGAGTAGATAAGGGAAAAGCAAGCTGAACACCAGCACCCTGTTAGTTTGCTGTATGGCTGTACAAACAGCTGTCCTGCCATGAGGACAAAGCTGAGAGGAAGAAACAAGAGGTTGAGGCTTGAAGAGGACAGGATCACTTTTCTCAGTAGTAGTGCCAACTTAGGTTGGCTGAAAGTCACTGTAGCCTAAGATGGAAAATGAAGTTGTCTTGAAATAGCAGCTGTGAAAACTACTTTCTAAGCTAATACACAATATCAGGCTCAAATAGCCACTACAAAACAGAAGTGCATAAAGATCATGAAAGCATGCAAGGCATCAATTCTATAATAAACAATTAAGAGCTAGTAACCTGCAGCTTGACTTCACCCACTCAGGATTAAGCTTTAGTACAGAACAGCAGCTAGATACCTGCACAGGCTTAGGCAACCAAGCCTCGACAAATTGACAATGAAACTCAGGGCGGGGGTGGTGGTGTGTGGAAATCCACCTTCTTTTCCTTTTGGTACCTTAAAAAAATCTGACTGCTAGTCAGACACTTGTGAATCACATTGCTAGCTCTGCATTTACTACCCTCACTGTAGTTCAAACTCATGTGCTGAGTAATGCTCCTGGGAGCAATATATTCTTTAATAATGACAACAAAGTCAAAAAAATCTTCAGAGGTATAACTAGAAACTGAACAAGATATGTTCACAAGAACAAATTCTTTCAATAGGAAGACTTTACCTACAGTATCACTTTGATTTAATTCAATGCACATAAGGGCACTTTCCCCATGACGAAAGAAGACATATGGATAGAGCTTTACTAAGAAACAGCCTTCCAAATGTAAATGTATGTAGTACTTTGCACATTCACTGGAGTACTAGGGATTCACTATCTTATAGCAAGACTGTTTTATAAACTCACAGTACCAGTACAGACCTACCCCAGAAAAAAATTTGATTCAGCATCTTCTGCCAACCGCAGGAACCTTAGTTTGCCTCAGTCCATGCCGGTAAACTCCTAAAAGGACATTCAGGCTCCTCCCCTGCCGGATAATGATCCCCTCCACGCTCTTGCTGCATGCTCTCCTGGCAGAGCACAACCCACAGCAGTTGCCAACAAGTTAAGCACAGTTACCTCCACTTGGGATACTGCCTGTCCTAGTGCCACAGCTATGAATGCAACCTAAATGCCTCCATGTTCTCTCTGGAAGTTTGATGGCTCAAATAAAAGTTACTATATCGAGAACTTTTCAGTAGTTTTCTTAACACTTCCTACCCCACTCAATTAAGAAAACCCAAACAAACAATAAAAACCTAGCAGTTGCTGAGAACATACAATAAGTCAGCTATCTTCTAACTGCAAGAGTTTTTCCTCCAGTTTGTGAAAACTGAGAAGAAGGTATTCTGCCTTACTCAACCAAAGGAGTGTTATGGAAAAATCCCTTTTCTTGCTTAATTGATTATCCAACCTACTTGTCCACCCGCTATTGCTCACATACTCTAAACAGGAGAGAAAAGTAGTCTGCTGCACATTTGATGTGTTAGCCAGAGCCGGCTAGATAGTCAGGAAAATACAATCTTACTGTTAGGCCTTTTTTTCCAGTTGGCCCTTTATCAAAAATGTCCCCACCCAAACCTAGCCTTGTTTGTAGCAGTACTGCATAGGCCAGGTGTCCTTAGCGTGACCCGTGAGCAAAACAGGACCCGCGGGTCACGAACGATCGTTTCTGCACCATGGGGGTCTGACGAAAAGCATCATCTTCCACTATTCCGTTCCCGCCTAACACTGACAGCACCGCTGGGACGCTTTAACACAAATCCTGCCTCCTGCTCGTAGAGCAAACCGTGCCCTTGCCACTGAACTGCTGCAGGATGCCAGGCCTCCCCGCGGAGGGTGCACCGGGAGGAAAGGGGCGCCCTGTCGCCGGGCACTGCGCTCCGCAGAGGTTGGTACCCCCGGCCTGGCAAGGCCCGGCATGGCCACGCGAGGCTCTGTGTCCCCACTGCCTGCCGCTTTCCGCGGAGCCCAAGGGCGCTGCAGCCGCCTGAGCTGGAGGGGCACACCAGGAGGAGCGCGGCGGGCACGGCGGCTCCGGGCGGACACGGCCGGCCCCGGGCGGGCTCCCCCCACGCCGCGGGTGGACGTGCGGAGGCTGCGGTCCCGCAGCGCCCCGCGGGCACCACCCTGCCCCGACCGGACACATCGGCCCCTCCGCGGCTGCGGAGCGCAGCGCCTGGGGTCCCGCCCGGCGAGGAGAGGAGCCAAGCGGGGAGATCCCGGGCAGCGCCCCCGCCCCCTGCCTCCACTCGCCTGGTTGGGGTCGGTGGCCCGGAAGACGTGGCAGGCCATGGGGGAGTCAGGGTTGTCGGGCTGCGCCTTGATCAGGTAGGCGAAGTAGGTGAGGTCGTGGCTGTTGTGGATGAA